>SJYT01079543.1:104859-120366 GCA_006410635.1 Cephalophus harveyi | reverse complement strand
CGGCTATTTGCCTTCCCCGGCCCTGCAGATGGCCAGCAGCAGATGGCCCTGCGTGGCCTGTGGCTCTTCCCGGGAGCGCAGACCTGCAGGTGCTCACACCTCTTGCCTCCAGGAATCTCGGTTGACATAGAGGCGTGAGGTGGGCCATCAAGGCACACACAGCCAGCCCAGAAAAGCCAGGGAATTTATGGCACAGGTGACAAAGCTCTGATGGCAGTGGGTCAGATTCTTCTCTCTCCTTACCCCTTCTGAAGAGGACACACCGCCTCCATCTCTCCAGGAGACGGCCGAGCAAAGCAGCGTAAGTAGTGACCGCACCCACCACGGAGCAGCTTGGATGAAGAGCTCTTCCATCCCCTTTCCTCTTTCCTGGTCTTGTTGCCACCATCCTTTCCTCCTATCCCCCAGGACTGCAGCCCTGAAGAAGTTGCAGAGGAGGCCTTTGATGTGGTTTCTGGGGAACACAGACAAAAACTATGTGTGACATTGGAAAGCAGAACCCAGAGCACCCAGCTCTGACCCTCACCCAGCAGGGATGAAGAACCTGTGGTGGTGGTAAGCGCCTTCCACGGCAGTGCTGTAGGACCATTTCTAAGGGTGCTCCCATGGCAAGGCAGAGTAAAACACCAGAAGGGAGGTGCTTGGCCATGCGGTAGCTGTGGTTCTTGCATTGGATGGGTCGCTGATAATTCCCGGATCAAGGACTGTGGAATGGATGGCCCTTGAATGTCTCAGTAAATGGAAATGAGAGGCTCAAAGGAGCCCAATGACACTCAGACTCTACGGAAACCAAAGGCTTCCGTGGTGGTGTTCCAGAAAGCTCATCTCCAGCCTAGAGCTATCTCTCTTTCCCACAGACTCCAGGGTGGCCTCACCTGTGAAGGTGTCTCACAGAAGAGCCTTGTTCTCCTCCAGCTCTGCCAATTTGCTCGACCACAGCCTCCAGACCCACAGGGAGGAGGTCGTAACTCAGCACCGTCTGTGTGAGGAAGCCCTGCCCCAGCTCCAGGAGGAAGAGCTCAGGTGCTGAAGGACTGAGCCTACAAACCAGATGCTCCCGCGTGGTACCAAGTTGGTCCTGGCACTGGTTCAGGCTTCCTAAGAGAATGGTAATTTGTTTGGTTCCTATCAGTTCTTATGTGACTGTAGAATATGGTCCTACTTGGTCCTATCCAAATGTAACAATATGGTGTCAGTAAGTGCAAAAAAAAAAAAAGAGAGAGAGAGAGAGAAATCATATGTGATGCATAGCTGTCTTTAGAGATAAGAAATTTCTTAGTCTTATTCTGTAAAGTTCATAAAAAGGGAGAAATGGACACTAATTCTGTTCATCAGGTAGGCTTTAGGATCAGAGAGCATTAACTTTTCTTCTCTGGTAGCTCAATTGGTAAAAAAATCTGCCTGTAATATGGGAGACCTGGCTTCGATCCCTGGGTTGGGAGGATCCCCTGGAGAAGGGAAAGGCTACCCACTCCACTATTCTGGCCTGGAAAATTCCATGGACTGTATAGTCCCATGGGTTTGCAAAGAATTGGACACGACTGAGCAACTTTGACTGTCTTCACACAAGTATCAAATTATGGCATGGGTAGAATGGGATATTTTAGTTTTAATTTAAGTTGAGCAACAATGAATCATCTCTAGTATCAATAACAATAAGAATCGCATTATCATTATATATCTGTTATTAAAATAATCAGGAATTCCAATAAACATAACCCTATGAACATCAGTCAGCCTGAGAGACCCATTGGTGAATGAAATGCATAGAATGTAGCTTGTCTTAGGAGGATGAAAAAGAGCCTTTGTCCTAGAGGAAAATCTTGGAATCAAGTCCCACGGTATTTCTTGAAGTCTATAAAAAATAGACAATCATAGTTTCTAATCTTCTGGTATAATTACAAGGAGATAACTGGTATAATCTAGGGACCTCGTCTTCCTTCTAGAGTCTAATGTACTAGAGAATAAGTGATAAGACACGATTACTAATAGAAAATTCTACTTGAAGGCAGTCTATTAGCTCTGGCAAGTGGATTCATTGTAGGCAATGAAGAGAAAGGAGAGGAAAACTCTGTAGCTGTTGTCTAGTGAAAGGAACGTGGAAAAGAGATTTTTACCAAAATTGGAGACCTGAATCCAGAACATCCTGAGAGTTTGCACTGTTGTCGTGAGCTAATGGGTGGCAGTCCTGAGTTCCACAGTCTTAGTAAGTGTTACTGTTACGCTGATGATGACCATGAGCTAAGTGCCATCAATGTAACAAGTAGCAAGGAAATCTAGCATGCTGTAAGGTACTAACTCAAGGATGTGTTTCACATGAGTCAGTGAAGAAAAGACCATGATTTTCATATCAGCTTTCCCCCCAGAGATATCTGTATTAATTAAAGACCAAATGGTCACCTTCATAAATGAATGGATGGTGGTTTATTTCTTTTTAAGCCCACAAAACCCCACACACAATATACATTTCTAAAAAATATACTGGACAATGTTGAGACAAAAATGAGATAAACTTTATGGTAAAACTTATCATTTGTACAATACAGATGTTCAATATAAATCCAATTGTATCATTTTATATTGCCATAGTACTTAAAGAGATCCAATCTTTCAAATGATGGAATAATATGGTAATAATCACAATGAAATCAATGGAAAATTTTACTGAATTTTACACTATAAAGTAGTCACTGTTACTACCCTGATTTTAAAGATGGAAGCGCCTGAGGATAAGAGAACTTCAGTAATTTAAGATCACACAGGCACTAGGTAGTGGAGATAAAGTTGAAATTCATGTGCTTCTGGTTCAAAAGACAGCTGTTAACAAGTAGTGTTTATAAGCTGTTAGGTTTGGGAAATCTCTGTTTCCACTCAGTCTTAGCCTCTGACTTTATCTTAATTCACCCCAAAATCAAATAGTTCAAGTCAAAGCAAACCACAGAGAGTTCATTTACATCTGTGTGCAAATTGATTGTAGAAATCAATGCAGCCAAAGGGATTGAACACTTACTGTATATCACATACTCTCCTAGGTGCAAAAGGGAAGGAGTGGTGAGGCGAGGTGCCCAGTCCTGAGGTCAGACGGGAGGAGGACACTTCTGGGAAGGGACCATCATGGCAGGATTCCAGGGAGCTGAGGGCTAGAGGTGCACAACTGCCATCCCATCCTGTGATGGGTGCTGTCTTTCTTGCCTCAGGTCCCTGGGACCAGCAAGGTGCAGGAGGAGAGAGCGGCGAGGAGGAATGTTGTAGATAAAAGGGAAATGACGCACATTCCAGAAACTGAAAGTGTTTGCATGTAGAGCAAATACAGGGGTCAGCGTCATTCCTTTTGCACTGTTTAGGTGATCCTTGTGGAGTAGAGAGAAAATAATTATTAAATATATTTTCTGGATTTTATAGTCTGTTTTGAGTTACTTCTATATTAAATATAGATTTAGGGCAAGGTTCGTATTTTTGCTTATGGCCATCAAATTGCTTCAACACCATTTATTTAAAGGCTATCCTCTCTCCTTCAAATCACTTTTTGATCTTTGTCAAGAATCAGTTGGGCATGTTTGCACTATATATATACAATTTTTCTATCAAGAAGATACTGCCTTACAAGGTGAGTTGGAAAATCTCCTTCCATTCTGTTTTTGGTAGATTGGATAAAATTGCTATTAATTCTTTATTTAGTAAAGATCTCCAGTGTAACCATATGGACATGGAGTTCCTTTTCAAAAGGCTTTTAGTTACATTTAGAAGGGCTTCCCTGGTGGCTCAGATGGTAAAGAAACTGTCTGCAATGAAAGAGACCTGAGTTCAACCCCTGGGTTGGGAATTCCCTGGAGTAGGAAACGGCAACCCTCTTCAGTATGCTTGCCTGGGGAATCCCATGGACAGAGGAGCCTGGTGGGCTACAGTCCCTGGGGTCGCACAGAGGTGGACACGACTGAGCAACTGATGCTTGCTCGGTTACAGTTCTCTTCTGGTTCATGGTTCTTTCTGAGTGAGGTTTGGCGATCTATAGTTGAGGAAGAATTGATCATTTTCTTCTATGTTGTTAAATTTATGAGCATAAGGTTGTTCATAGTAATCCTGTGATAGCCTTTTATTGTTGGCAGGATCTGTGGCGATTATCTTTTACTTCATTCCGATATCAATAATTTGTATCTTTTCTCTTTTTATTGTTGTCAGCCTTCCTAAAGATTGATTTCACTGATATTTTATTTTTATAAAGGAACCAGCTTTTTGTTTTAATTGATTCTCTATATTTCTGTTTAATTTTATTAATTTTTTTTATCTTTCTCATATCCTGTGATGCTCTGTGATTCTGCACTTTGCCATCTCTACTACACTATTTAGACCATTTATTGAGCTTCAGTTTTGATCAATATATTTTTCAATTCCATAATTTCCTTATGGGTCCTCTTTCAAATTATATTTATTAATATTTGCCATAATTTTTTTTTACTTTTTAATATGATTGAAGATAGTTGTAGTTATGTGTATAACAATTTTACAATGACTGTTTAAATTATTGTCGGATGATGCCAGCATATGACTCACCTCAATGTTGGGCTCATTTGATTTTCTTGTCCCATTTGAGTTGCACTTTTCCTGTTTGTTTGTATCACTAGTCATTTTTCAATATGTTAAATATTTTAGATACATTAGGAGACTTCTGATTCTATTTAAGCCTTCCATCTTACAGTACTCTATTTGGGCCCTGGATTATTTCTGTGATCTGCAGTTCCAGTGGGAGTTTAGGATTATTTTCAGAGCCCTTTCAGTGTTATTCAGGTCAGCTTCATTCTCCTGGTGAGTCTGAAGCTCCAGAAACCCTGCCAGTGCAGCCTGGATGTTGGTTCCAATGGGTCTGAGAGTACACCAGCCCTGGGTGGCTCTCTGTCACTGGGTGGAGGACCAGGAACTCCTGGGCCAGTTCCAGCAGATGAAGCACCTGTCGCCCGGGGGTGGGGGCTGGGTCTCCCCTGGACTCTGCTGACGCTGGGCCTAGGGGTTTGGGCAGCTCTGGGTCCCAGGCTGGGCTCCGCTCACTCTGCTGCTGACCCCGTGTGACAGAGGGGTGGGGTGGAGGAGGCTTGCCGTGTCATCGCTGCCCAGGTGGGCATCAGACTTCTGCCAGGCTGACCCTTCCCCAGCCCTGGGCTAGAGAGAGCCAGCCTTCCCTGGTTTTGCTGTGTGCTGGATTTCTGTATCAGTTCGTGGCTCTCAGTTGGAGGCCTTTCTAACACACACTTCAGAAAACAGCAACATCCAGGAATGTTCCTTTTCTGTCCATCCTCAAGTCTTGAGGCCTCTGCCAGTCTATCTTCTCCCTCCTTGTAGGGTTTTCTGATGATTTATTCCAAAGGGACTCATAGTATTTAGAGGAGGGTAAGTCTGTGCCCTCTTGTCTCAGAACTTAGACAGTTCTCACCTTAAAAGTTCGGAACGCTCTTCCTTCATCCTGAGATTCTGTTCTGTTTTGTGTTTTGTATCAGAAGTTAACAAGCCTTTAGCACCTTGTAAAGGGCCCAGCTTCAGAGAGGAGGGTGAGCACAGAATGCTCGAGCTCTCTGTCCTCTGCTGGAGTGTGCAAGGTGGGTGAACCCAAGGCAAGGACAGCAGCCCAGCTCCACTGGCTGGCCCACGTCCAAGTCAACTAGAGAAGCCAAAATTGCAGCATGGAGACCCCGGAGCAGAGGCTAGGGCTCGGGGGAGTCGAATGTCCACCAGAGCTTGCACGCTCTCCTCTGACACAGGGGTGCAGTTCTCTTTCATAGGAAACTTAACAATCTTGTCATATTATGTTAGTTAAAAGTAACTGCCTTTTAGAGTCCCAAGGGCAACCGATTAAAAAATAATGATATGAAGTAATAAAGCTGAAACCACCATGAAATTGTCACGGCTGGATGCCAAAAATCAACATGTACCACTGAATAAAAGTTAATCAGTGGCAGAGTCATTGGGATCAAAACAAAGCCAATACTTCTGCAGTGAGCCTAACTGGTCATGACGCTGATAAAAAATATTTAGGTGATGGGATCATTTAGCACTTGACTTGCTTTGATTAGTCTGACAGCTCTCACAACTGCTATTTCATTTTCCAGAGACTTTTTCAAGGTAAGTTAGGCTTCACCACGTTATTTTTTGATGCTTTCAAACTGTGGTGTTGGAGAAGACTCTTGAGAGTCCCTTGGACTGCAAGGAGATCAAGCCAGTTAATCCTAAAGGAAATCAGTCCTGAATATTCATTGGAAGGACTGAAGCTTCAGTACTTTGACCACCTGATGTGAAGAGCTGACTCACTGCAAAAGACCCTGATGCTGGGAAGGATTGAAGGCAGGAGGAGAAGGGGATGACAGAGGATGAGATGGTTGGATGGCATCAAAGACTCAATGAACATGAATTTGAACAAACTCCAGGAGACAGTGAAAAACAGGGAAGTCTGGCATGCTGCACTCAAGGGGGTCGCAAACAGTCAGACACGACTGAGGGACTGAACAGTAAAAATGCTGTTTTTATCTTATTTTGATAACCACACCAGTTGCCCCAAGACCAGCAGGCTGGTGATTACCTGATGGAAGGGACAAGTGGTACCCAGGGCAACAAGGTTCAAATTCCTCATTAGAGTCTCTGGAGGTCATGACATGGCACCATGTGTGTTTAGGGGTCAGTGTGATGGCTGTGTTGCTGGAAAACTGTTGGTTTTAGCCTGAAATCTATGAGAACTTATCCAAGTATACTGCCTTTCTTTTAAAATAAAAAAGTCATTCTCGAAGGTTAGAAACAGAGGACATCTAGACTCCAGTCACCTGAAGAGCTAAAGGGAAGAAAAATAAATTCCAAGTTTAGAGCCCCTGAAGCCACGTTTATTAGCAGCTAATATTAATGCAAGATTAAATATTGGTTTGGCAGATTTGAGACTATGGAAAATTTCAAGAATACTGGATATTCGAAAAGACTAGCTGATCTCTGAGCCCCAAACCTGAATGAATAAAGTGTCTTTTTCATGTTGACATGTGACTGCAGAACCTACTAACTATTCAGGCTGCCAGATTTCATGGGCTATTCCAAGCAGAGGAATATGTGGGCAGTAGAGAGCTAGGGAGAAGGGGCTTAAGTCACCTCTAAACAAAAATAAGGAGTAAGAACTAAGGGACAAGCATGTGGGTGAGAGTTTCTCCAAGAATGATTTCTCCCATGAATTTAATTGAACTAAAAGGAAACGTTTAGGTACATTTCATATTCGGACTTTTTCCCCTTGTAGTCTGTGTTCAGTTTCCCAAAGTTTTGGGAGTCATCTAATACTTATGAAAATTTCTATATCCTCAGATTTGGCAAACCAATATTCACCTTTTATCTTAGATTTTGAAAATAATAGTTTGCCCCCAGTTTAACTGGTCTTTAGAGTTACATGATGAAGTTCTACGTGAACCTTTCAGTTCAATACAGATCAGCATCTCAAATGCCTCTCTAGAGACTGCGACTTTGAGAAAGCTATGGTTCTGAAAATTTGGACTTCACACAGCACGTGATTTTCTTTGCAAAACTACAAGGACTATTAAAACTGAAAAAAAGAAAACAGCCTCAAAATTTGCATTGCACTTGGTAAGCCAGTGTTCTTCAGCACACCTAGATAATTGAATAGGTGTCTGCCGCTGAATTGCTCCTGCACTCCAACCTAATTGGGACTCTGTATTTCCCCTGCCTATAAATTAATTTGGGTGGAACTTGACAAGTTAAAGTGCTACCAGCTGTAAGGTTATGCCAGCTAACCACGCCAAGACCAGAGCCAAACTGAAAAGAACACACACATTGGGCAATTTCATCTGTTGTAAGTGTGGTCCTGAATCTATCCAGCACACCGAAAGGGAGATTGAGTGAGTTACTGTGGGCTGTAGGAGATGAAAATTTGTTCCTAGGTAGCTACAAATAAAGCTTGAAAAGAAGGGCTTCTTTGAAAAACATGCAGAAAATAGGGAAAATCCGAAAGGCAGCTCAATCAAATGGTTATAATTGCCCCAAAATCAAAAGCAAACACCACATATATGCAGAAGCAGTGAAAAAAGGAGGCTTAGATCTTGCCCCATCACCTCCTATGCATCTATTCCATTTTTTCAAATAGTTTTTATCATGAATAGGTGTTTAATTTTGCCACATTCTTTTTCTTTTTAATATTTGATTTTTCTTGCTTAATTTTTCTTTCTTTTAATATGGTTGATTATATTGACTATATATTTCCAAACACTGGATCTACCTTGAATCTCTTGACACACACACTCAGGGTATGTAATTCTTTTTAATGTATTGCTGAATTTTTGGATAATATTTTGTCAATGGTTTTTTTCATCTATGATTATTGTAATTTTCTTTTGTTCATCTCTCTCTCGCTCTCTTTTTCTTTCTTCCTCCTTCTCTCTGTCCCTTCCTTCCTTTGCTTTACTGTCTTTTGGTATCAGGGTAACAGCAGCATCATAAAATGAATTTGGATCTTCCCTACCTCTTCCCTGGTGAAGAGCCTGGGCTTCCCATGTGGCTCAGCTGGTAAAGAATCTTCCTGCAATGCAGGAGACCTGGGTTTTTTCCCCGGGTTAGGAAAATCCCCTGGAGAAGGAAATGGCTACCCACTCCAGTACTCTGGCCTGGAGAAGTCCATGGACTGTATAGTCCATGGGGCGCAAAGAGTCAAATATGACTGAGTAGCTTTCACGACCTCTTCCAGTTCTTAGAAGAGATTGTGTAGAACTGGTATTACAATCCTCTTGTGGTATCATCTTGGTCAGGAGATTTTTTTCTTAGGAACTTGTAAATTATGAATTCTTTTTCTTAATAAATATAATCCTACTTAGGTGATCTTCACTGACTACACTAAAGTCTTTGACTGTGTGGATCACAACAAACTGTGGAAAATTCTTCAAGAGATAGAAATACCAGACCACCTGACCTGCCTCCTGAGAAATCTATATGCAGGTCAAGAAGCAACAGTTAGAATTGGACATGGTTCCAAATAGGAAAAGGACTATGTCAAGGCTGTATATTGTCACCCTGCTTATTTAACTTATATGCAGAGTACATCATGCAAAACACTGGGCTGGAAGAAGCACAATCTGGAATCAAGATTGCTGGGAAAAATATCAATAACCTCAGATACGCAGATGATACCACCCATATGGCAGAAAGTGAAAAAGAACTGAAGAGCCTCTTGATGAAAGTGAAAGAGGAGAGTGAAAAAGCTGGCTTAAAACTCAACATTCAAAACACCAAGATCATGGCATCTGGTCCCATCACTTCATGGCAAATAGATGGGGAAGCAATGGAAACAGTGACAGACCTTTTTTGGGGGGGGGTGTCCAAAAATCACTGCAGATGGTGACTGTAGCCATGAAATTAAAAGACACTTGCTCCTTGGAAGAAAAGCTATAAAAAATCTAGACTGTGCATTAAAAAGCAGAGATATCACTTTGCCAACAAACGTCCATATAGTCAAAGCTATGGTTTTTCCAGTAGTTATGTATGGATGTGACAGTTGGACCATAAAGAAGGCTAAATGCCAAAGAATTGATGCTTTTGCACTGTGGTATTGGAGAAGATTCTTGAATCCTTGGACTGCAAGGAGATCTAACCAGTCCATCCTAAAGGAAATCAGTCCTGAATATTCATTGGAAAGACTGATGCTGAAACTAAAACTTCAATACTTTAGCCACCTGATACAAAGAACTGACTCATTGGAAAAGGCCCTGGCTCTGGGAAAGATTGAAGGCAGGAGTAGAAGGGGATGACAGAGGATGAGACGGTTGGATGGCATCATTGACTGGATGGATATGAGATTAAGCAAACTCCGGGAGATGGTGAAGGGGAAGCCTGGCATGCTGCAGTCCAAGGGGTGGCAAAGAGTCAGGCACGACTGAGTGACTGAACAAGAAGCAGATGACCTGTTTCACATTGGGTGCGTTGGGGTTGCTTGTATCATGAGAGACATTGGTCCATGTCACCCAAGTTGTTGCAGCCTGGCAGGGGTGTAGGTTGTCACTCAGCCCTTGGCCTTCCCTGACAATACTGCAAAAGGAGTCGGGTACCCTGTTACTGTCCAGGAGGTGGACATCTGGGTTACCCCTCAGCCTGGCAGCTCAGACTTCAGTTTTCCTATGGTGTTGGGTTGCCATGGAACCATTATTGTCTAAATGGCTTCTGTCTGACTGTGTTCCCTCTTCCCTGGTCCTTTGGCCAGAGATTTATTTATTTACTCATTTTTAAATTTTTTGCACTTTTTGGACTTTCCAGGTGACAGTTTCTGCACCAACCAGCCTGAGACACAGGAAAGAGAATATGTTTGCATCATGATTTAACCATTGCACATGCCTGTTCTTACCTGTCTTTCTTCCAACCCAGCCTTTCAGGATGAACCTCTCTTTAATAGCAAACTCAATCTCCTTTACAACAGGGACCAAAAGTATCCAGCTACAGCTACACGTGATGGAAATAGTTCCAGCATCAAGAACTTGGAAGATTTGAAAGTGATCCCTCCTGCTCCACTGCGAGTTTGATAGTGTCAGAAACGCATTGTGTTGTATCCTGCCACCTCCCTCCCCTGCTCCCGGCTACAATTACCCCTTGGGAAGCCAAGCTGCTTACCTGGTTCTTTCTGCGGGTTTTGGGCAGGTACTGGGGATTTCCCTCCTGCCTGATTGAGGGCACCAGCATTGGACCACGTCTGCCTCGCCCCTGTTAAGGAGGCTCAGCCCACATCTCTTCATCTGCCTGCCCCTGGTTCCTCACAGCTTTAACTCCACTCACCCTGGCTTTGAGCCACTTTCACTCCCAGCATGGGGTGTTCTTACCTCTGCTGAGAGCGGGTGCTAATTACCCAGGTGCCTACTATTAAAGGAGCTCCAGTGGAAATTCCTTTTTACTCTATCAAATGAAGCAAATCTTCTTCCAGCTTTGCCTGTCATTCCGTATTAAATTCATTTTGTAAGTGTGCATAATATAGTGGGTTCGTAAAGTGTGCGCCCCTGACAATTTTGGTTAAAAGTTGAAGGAGAGGGGCGGGGGCCCTGGAGAAGTGTCCCCTTTATGTTCGTCTGTCTTGTGGTGTTTTTTTGATCTGCGGTTCCCGCACAGTCACACAGGAGAGGCACCTGCGAGGCCAACCTAGTGATGCCAAGCCCACTCCTTCCCAGACAATTAAATCAGAATCTCTTGGAGGTGGCATCTGGCGAAGGACAGAATCTTCTCTATCAATTCATGGCTCAGAAATGAAAGCCTGCGCCTGCACTTTGCCTATGAACTAGGAGGATTTCAGATACTCCTGGACTTTTAATGGGATTTGGCATTTCAACAACTAAAATACAAAAACATATTGATTATATGTGTCTAGGATCACCAGTACATTATTTGGACTTATGATGTTGACCTCATCAGCAAGATAATGAAGAAGCAATGATCTCATTGCTCTTCATGGGGAACTCAGCTGGACCCATGTTTTGCTGAGTCCTTGGTGCCCTTGCATTAGGTAATTGTGGGTTTCTGTTCAGGTGGAGTGGTCCTTCCTGAAGACACCCCTACTCCTCACAGACTTCCTCTTTTAAAGAACCAGGCGGATAGGAGGGTTGTTGTAGAGGCAGGCGATCAACCCCACAAGACCACAAGAAGAGAGAGGGAGTTGCTTTCTAAATCTGTGAGCCCTGGATCTTCCACTTTGATAC
This sequence comes from Cephalophus harveyi, assembly GCA_006410635.1. NCBI lineage: Eukaryota > Metazoa > Chordata > Mammalia > Artiodactyla > Bovidae > Cephalophus > Cephalophus harveyi. Next base: position 108,670 of record SJYT01079543.1, on the reverse strand, counting down.
CCAAGGGAAGATGCTGAATTCTGCACAGAGGAAATTGGCACCATTGGTGGAGATTTCTGTCTTCCATTTACCACAAAGAGGGCTTGGGCATGGGGTTCAGTGATGCATCCTAGACAGCCTGGAGGTCTTTCATCATTTCCCTGCAGTGGTTGAGCCCCTGGCTTTGGATCCCTGGGAGACAGCTGTGTTTTTCCTAGGTCTTGCTGAATAGATTCAGAATCAAAGTTGTTTTGAGTTATACAGATAAAGGACAACTCCTGCATGTTGGATACCATTACACATGCCTTATCGCCTCTTCATCTAAGGTATGTGTAGTCATGTATGGATGTGAGAGTTGGACTATAAAGAAAGCTGAGTGCTTTTTCTCCAGAAAGCTAAAGAGTCGATGCTTTTGAACTGTGGTGTTGGAGATCATCACCAACAGAGAGTCCCTTGGACTGCAAAGAGATCAAACCAGTTCATCCTAAAGGAGATCAGTCCTGAATATGCATTGAAAGGACTGATGCTGAAGCTGAAACTCCAATACTTTGGCCACCTGATGTGAAGAACTGACTCACTGGAAAAGACCCTGATGCTGGGAAAGATTGAAGGCAGGAAGAGAAGAGATGACTGGATGGCATCACCGACTCAATAGACTTGAGTTTGAGTAAGCTCTGGGAGTTGGTAATGGACAGGGAAGCCTGGTGTGCTGCAGTCCATGGGGTCAGAAAGAGTCAGACATGACTGAGTGACTGAACTGAACTGCGTGACCAAAGAAGTATGGGGTGAAATGAGATGCCATGGACATGGGGTTCTGCACCCCACCCAGACACTCTCCCATTATTTTCTCATCTCTTCGTCCCTGGGCAGGATGGTGGCTCCACTGTGTCTGACACCAGGTCTGACCCCTCACTCCTCATCCAGGCAGACGCACACCTGTGACTCTTGGGTTTCCAGCAGGTGGATCTGATCAGCTCCCTGCCCCCTCTCATGAGTAGAGTTAGAGTAAAGGATGAAGCTGCTGGGGGCATGTCCACAAGCCTTAGACTTTGATTCCATGAGCCTCCACTGCTATTTAGAAGCGGGGCTTCCCAGGTGACAGTGTAGTAAAACCTTCCTGCCAATGCAGGAGATGAAGGAGATCCAGGTTTGATCCCTGGGTCAGGAAGATCCCCTGAAGGAGGAAATGGCAATCCAGTCCAGTATTCCTGCCTGGAGAATCCCATGGACTGAGGAGCCTGGTGGGCTACAGTCCATGTGGTCGCAAAAAGATCGCACAGCTGAGCAAATGAGCACACACATGTTGAAGGTTAAAAACATCAGCTGTTAGAGAAAGTACTGAAATGTTCCTAATGGCGATGATTTGTTTCTCTGCGTATTATCTGTAGGGTCTCTTGATATCAGCTTTGGTATTTACATTTTAATTAAAAGATTTAAGACGTAAAAGTGTTCAGTGGGTCCGAAGTTCCCTTCGAGCCACTGGTGGCTGCCTGTAGGCCCCGAGTGACGGAGCTGGGGAGGCAGGGCCCCCAAGCTGAGAGAGGAGCAGGGGCTGCTCATTTCCTCACATTGTCGGTGTGTGGGTGGGGGGAGAGGAGCCTCTCAAATGTCATCCAGAAAGAAGCTTGTTGTTTTTCCACTGCTTCCTGTGGTTTTAATTAAAACCCCAAACCTTTTGTTCATCTATTTAAACGAAAAAAAATAAATAAAAAGAAAGAAAATCTGGGCTCCTGGTTTTAATATGGTTGTGCCTTCTCTCAGGCAGCCCATCATTCACGCTCACTTTGGGGTCGGTTGGAATAAATTAAAACACACACATGCACACACACACACACACACACTCAGGGTGAAAAAACAACAAAACTAAGTGCATAATGGCTGAGCCCTTGAGTTCCCGTTTCTGTCAGTGACAACACAGTAGCAGCCAAGCATGACAGCCAACGCGTGTGCTTGACACCCGCTGTAAACTCTTGTCTTCCTTTACAGCTGTTTCTGTAAACACATATGAATAATAGTTCTCTTGTGCCTTAAGCCGGAGCAGGAGTTGCTTTTCTTGGAGACTGGCCAGCTGCTAATGGAAGTTCACTCCCCGTGCAGAGATATGCTTTTCTTGCCCTCAGCATGGCCCGTGGCTCCGTCCCATGCTACACACTCTCCCTTGGGCATCCGTAGGGGTTAATGATTTTTCCTCATGGGAGACTGGAAGATTTTCACTGGGAAAGTGGGGGAAAATAGCAAATACTGCAATCAGCCCAGGATTCTTCATTCATTTATTCATGCAGTAATTACTGAGTACCTACCATGTGCAGAGGAGGTCAGAGGACAATGAGCAAGCAACATACTAAGTAAAATGATACAGTTCCAGGAATGAAAAGTGTCACGGAAAAAAAGCAAACAGCAGAGTGAGATAGGAGACACCTACAGCTGGGAGCAGGAAGCAGGTATTTTAATGCTGTTGAGCTGCTGGGATGGTTTTGCACTTTCTGCCAGGTCCAGGAACAGTCACTTTCGTCCAGTTCCCTTGCGAGCCCGGGATGAGAGTCATGGAGGGTGAGGCAAGTCTGTTCTTTCCATCTCGTTAACACTGTTGTTGATTTTTCCTATTCCTCATTTCTTCAACGTCATAGAATCAAATGCAACTCCCAAAAAGGCTAATTTAAAGAACAAATCCACCCTAAAAAGTAAAAATCAATTCTCCTTTTCACATAGTGAACCCAAGGGTATGGATGCGTATGGATCGTGGACATTGCTGTATTAGTTTTTGAAATATGTTCTAATGGGAAAAGATCCATTGTTTTCTCTTGAGAATGGATTAATGTAAGAACTAAGTAGCTAGAGGTTATAGACTGTTTATCTTTTGGAAGCAGGGCAGAAGTCACGGGGACAGCCTGATACACACCATGCAGCCCGTTGGGCTGTCTATTCCTTCCTTCCTAAGAAACTCCAGGAAGAAAAGGAAAAATGGCCAGTGATGATGCCTTCTGATGGACAGAAGATAATCCTAAGAATTTGCTATAAACATTCAGAATCGCTGACATGGATTAATCATTCTTGAGAACTTCCGAGGGCAAGAGTCTGAGATGTGCTTAGTTTTCTTCCCATGCCTGAGTCATTTTGCCAGCATGTTTCCTTAAATACCTATTTCCCTGCAAGAAACTGCAATACAAACCATTCTTCGTTAAACTTTACATGTATATATATATATTTCTTTTCTATTGTTCTAACTCAAGTCTTACCACTTGACCCTTGAATTTAAGGTCAGTCTCTTCAGAGACCCAGTCACCTTAAACCTTTCTGTCCACTTTCATATCACTACAAGATAATTCATCGGCTTCACCAATCAGTACATTTGCCATATTGTTAGCCTTCTTGGATGAGGTTCTCTCCTATCAGTTCTTGAGAAATACTTGTAAAGGTTTCCATGTTTATTCACTAATATGTACCCTGAAAACACATAAAAAGCTATATATGTACATAAACCACATAAAGGAACTATTTCTAGAATGGAGATTATCAAAGGACTGTTTTTGAGTTTGTTTCCCAAAGTGTTCCAATCCAATGAGAAAGGATCCTGACCAGGGCTCTTTTCAGTTCAGTTCAGTCACTCAGTCGTGTCCGACTCTTTGCGACCCCATGAATCGCAGCACGCCAGGCCTCCCTGTTCATCACCATCTCTCGGAGTTCACTCAGACTCACATCCATCGAGTCAGTGATGCCATCCAGCCATCTCATCCTCGGTCGTCCCCTTCTCCTCCTGCCCCCAATCCCTCCCAGCATCAGAGTCTTTTCCAATGAGTCAACTCTTCGCATGAGGTGGCCAAAGTACTGGAGT
>SJYT01079543.1:90000-104669 GCA_006410635.1 Cephalophus harveyi | reverse complement strand
GCCCACTTGACTTCACATTCCAAGATGTCTGGCTCTAGATTAGTGATCACATCATCATGATTATCTGGGTCGTGAAGATCTTTTTTGTACAGTTCTTCTGTGTATTCTTGCCACCTCTTCTTAATATCTTCTGCTTCTGTTAGGTCCATACCATTTCTGTCCTTTATCGAGCCCATCTTTGCATGAAATGTTCCCTTGGTATCTCTAATTTTCTTGAAGAGATCTCTAGTCTTTCCCATTCTGTTGTTTTCCTCTATTTCTTTGCATTGATCACTGAAGAAGGCTTTCTTATCTCTTCTTGCTATTCTTTGGAACTCTGCATTCAGGTGCTTATATCTTTCCTTTTCTCCTTTGCTTTTTGCCTCTCTTCTTTTCACAGCTATTTGTAAGGCCTCCCCAGACAGCCATTTTGCTTTTTTGCATTTCTTTTCCATGAGTTTGTTTCCCAAAGTGTTCCAATGAGAAAGGATCCTGACCAGGGCTCTTTTAGAACCTGGTATATTTGACAGGTATACTCCCAAAGTATATATGAATGTATTGGTCTCTTTAAAAAATTTCTCTATCTTTATTGATCATTATTCAATATACATATCAAAAAGGTATCATGAAAGAAAATATATTATGCAGTTTTTAGTGTCTACTACTTAGCCCTGAGTCTCAAGTACCTTAAATGTTCTTTCAAGTAACTTAAATATTAATTTTTAATGAACTGTGGAGAAGGAAATGGCAACCCACTCCAGTACTCTTGCCTGGAAAACCCCATGGATAGAGAAGCCTGATATGCTACAGTCCATGGGGTTGCAAAGAGTCGGACATGACTGAGTGACTTCACTTTCACTTTCATATTTTAAATATTTATTAGTTTTATAATTATTAAAAAGTATTAGTTCACTTAACAGATATATCTTGACATAACTTAAACAAAAAAATTTTTGTTTTAAATATCGTATTATCTAGTAAAGATACAGAGATGGATGAAACATAGTAGCTGCTTCATAACTTCATTATCTAGCAGAGGAAACACAGATGTAAATACGGAGACACATGGGATTTACAAACTTATAAATAGACATACAAAGTGGGTATAGTACCTCTCTTATTTCTATGATCACTGAGCATGAAACAACTTGATATTCCATGCACAAAAATAATGTAGTGATTGTTTCATTAACAATATAGTGATTTGTTGACTTAAAATCTGCAAATATGTCAATGAGCACCATAAATTTTAAAAATATGAATGTTCTTACAGAAGAATTTCACTTCTAGAAATTAATCTTAGGTACATAATCATGGATATTAAATATATATATAATATATATACAAACATATATATACATACACACATTCAAGCATTATTCAAAACAAATAAAACTCTAAATCATCTAAAGTCTAACTAAATTTTTTTTTTTACTATAGTTATGATGAATAATTATGTAGCCATGGAAAACCATTTGTAGGGAAATTTTGATTGGTGTGTGAAAATGATCCCAATACATTGCATGTCTTAAAACAATTGTAAATAATATTTATCAGTATTTTAAAAGAAATACTATGATGGGTTTTTTTTTTGTGTGTGTGTGTGTGCATGTTTTTTCTATTACCTAAGAGTGCGTAACTCAAATTTACAAGCAAAATCATCTGATCATATTAACTGATGCACTAAAAGCTTTTGACAAAATTTAACACCTGTTTGTGGTAAAAAAAAAAAAAACTCTCAGAAAAATAGGAGTAGAGAAAGAATTTCACCAGTTTGGTACAGAATATCTACAGAACACTTATAGAACACCTACCGCTAACATTATACTTATGGTAGGAGATTTACTGCTTTGCCTTGCAACTGAGAACAAGTCAGGAATGCTCATTCTCCCTACTGCTATTCCACAGGGTGCTAGAAGTTCTATCCATTGCAAGGAGGCAATAAAAGCCATTCTGATCAGAAAGAAGTCAAGGTAACTTCTCTATTTGTTGATATAATAATTGTCTATTTAGAAAATTCCAAAGATTTAAAATAACTTAAAAGTATTAAGTGAGTTTTTCAAGGTTGCAAGATACAAGATAAACATACAAAAATCAATTGTATATATAGCAATGAACATATGGATATCAAAAATTAAAACTAAAATAACATTCACATCAGTCAAAAATGAAAAAATATCTAGGCATAAATTCAGATAAAACATGTGCATGATTTGTGTTCTCAAAATGAAAAACACATAAACAAATGGAGACACATACTGTGTTCACAGGTTGGAAGACTCAACATAGCAAATACATCAATACTTTCCAAATTGAAACGCAAGTTTAATAGAATTCTTATCAAAATTTCCAGCAAGAAATTTTGTAGATATATACAAGATTATTCTAAAATTTACATGGAAAGGTAGAGAACTAGAAAAGCTGAAATAATTTTGAAAGAAAAGAATAAGATGAGAGAGTTTATATACCCAATTTCAAGACTTATTAATCACAAAATCAAGACTCATCTAATCACAAAATCAAGACTCTGTGTATTCACAAAGAAATAGACACAAATATCAACTGATTGTAATCGAGAACAAAGAAATAGAAGCTCACAATATGCCCAACTGATGTCTGACAAAGGTGCATAAGCAACTCAACAAAGGCAAGATGGCCTGGTAACAAACAATGCTACAACAGCCAGACATTCAGAGGCAACAAAAAAACCTCAACTGAAGTTTTGCACCTAATGCAACAATTAACTCAAAGTGAGCTATTTCAATTCCTAAAAGATAATGCTGTGAAAGTGCTTCATTCAATCTGCCAGCAAATTTGGAAAAGTCAGCAGTGGCCACAGGACTAGAAAAAGTCAGTTTTCATTCCAATCCCAAAGAAAGGCAATACCAAAGAATGTTCAAACTACCACACAGTTGCACTCATCTTACAAGTTAGCAAAGTAATGCTCAGAATTCTCCAAGCCAGGCTTCAACAATACATGAACCATGAACTTCCAGATGTTCAAGCTGGTTTTAGAAAAGGCAGAGGAACCAGAGATCAAATTGCCAACATCTGTTGGATCATCAAAAAAGCAAGAGAGTTCCAGGAAAACATCTACTTCTGCTTTATTGACTATGCCAAAGCCTTTGACTGTGTGGATCACAACAAACTGTGGAATATCCTTAAAGAGATGGGAATACCAGACCACCTGACTTGCCTCTTGAGAAATCTGTATGCAGGTCAAGAAGCAACCGTTAGAACTGGACATGAAACAAGGGACTGGTTCCAAATCAGGAAAGGAGTATGTCAAGGCTGTATATTGTCATGCTGCTTATTTAACTTATATACAGAGTACTTCATGAGAAATGCTGGGCTGGATGAAGCACAAGCTGGAACCAAGATTGCTGGGAGAAATATCAATAATCTCAGATATGCAGATGACACCACCTTTATGGCAGAAAGTGAAGAACTGAAGAGCCTCTTGCTGAAAGTGAAAGAGGTGAGTGAAAAAGCTTTTTTACTCGACATTCAAAAAACTAAGATCATGGCATCTGGTCCCATCACTTCATGGGAAATAGATGGGGAAACAATGACAGACTTTATTTGGGGGACTCCAAAATCACTGCAGATGGTGACTGCAGCCATGAAATTAAAAGACGCTTACTCCTTGAAAGAAAAGTTATGACCAACCTAGACAGCACATTAAAAAGCAGGGCCAACAAAGGCCGGTCTAGTCAAGGCTATGGTTTTTCCAATAGTCACGTATGGATGTGAGAGTTGGATTATAAAGAAAGCTGAACACCGAAGAATTGATGCTTCTGAACTGTGGTGTTGGAGAAGACACTTAAGAGTCCCTTGGACTGCAAGGAGATCCAACCAGTCCATCCTAAAGGAAATTAGTCCTGCATAGTCACTGGAAGGACTGATGCTGAAGTTGAAACTCCAACACTTTGGCCACCCGATGTGAAGCACTGACTCATTTGAAAAGATCCTGATGCTGGGAAAGATTGAAGGTGGGAGAAGAAGGGGACGACAGAGGATGAGATGGTTGGATGGCATCACTGATGTGATGAACATGAGTTTGAGTAAATTCTGAGAGTTGGTGATGGACAGGGAGGCCTGGTGTGCTGCAGTCCATGGGGTCACAAAGAGTCAGACACAACTTAGTGACTGAAATGAACTGAATAATATCCTTACATGTAAAACATGAAGCGGTAAAACTTTTAGAATAAAAGTTATACGGGAGGCTGACCATGTACCGAGGAATGAGTACACGCATTTACTACTGGAGAGAATTTTAATTTTTCTCTGTAATCATTCTTATTGGGAATTTGGTAATGTGTACATCAGTGCCTTAAAAATATTTATTGTATAGGACAGTGACCTACTTAAACTGGCTAAAGTAAATTGGGTTTGTTGCAAAGGAAGGCTACTATTATTGAAGGTTTAATCATAAAATCTTTACTGAATATGTATTAGGTACTGAGCCTTCTACTGTCTTCAGCATTAACACATTGATTACTAATTTTAAATAAATGATCAGACAGGTACTATACCTATTTAGATTTTACAGATTAAAATACAAAGTACTTATTTGTATTCACACAGCTGATAAGTGTTTCGTATATCCAGGAGTAATAATAAAAAATGAGTGACAGTGTTAATCGATCAATTGTGTTCAACTCTTTGCAACCCTATGGAATGCAGCCCACCAGGCTCCTCTGTCCATGAAATTCTCCACGCAATAATACTGGAGTGAGTAGCCATTTCCTTCTCCATGGGATCTTCCCAACCCAGTGGCTGAACTCAGGTCTCCTTCATTGCTGGTGGACTCTTTACCATCTCAGCCACCAGTGAAGTCCTAGGAGTAAAAGTAGGAGAGTTTATTTTATTGAATTCTTCTATTTGAATTCTTGATCCTGTATGTCCTGACTTTTGTGGGAAATAAATAATCATTTTCTGATTTGCTGTTTCTTAAATTATCTCTTCTCTCTGTTCTGAGATGGTCAGTCTGCTCTAAGGCTGAAGACATGTTGGGATTTCACTGATCACAGCCTGCTGATATACTTCATCATGACATCCCTTAAATATATCCATAACAAAATTCAACCTCTTTTACTCCAAATCAGCTCCACCTCTGAATTTATTGATTAATTTCATTGCCTTTTTCCTGATAGGTTTAAAAATGGAAAAGTATGTTTGATTTTTCCCTTTATTTCTTCACCCACATCCAATCAGTCACCATAATCACTCATTTCTTCTTTTGTTGTCTTTCAACCTCTTCTATTTGTAGTCTGAGGGACCACCATGGGCTCTAGCTGGTTCACATGGCCAAGCTGGTACCTGACTTCTAGACCTCTAATCTTTTATCAATCAACTGCCAAATACATTTAAATAAAACTCTAATCTTACAGTTCAAATGATTGCCAAAAAAAGAAAAATGTGTAAACTCACATTCTTTACTGGGCTTTCCCAAGTCATTTGACTTCAGATTTTTTTCCAATAGTTTACTTCCTCAAAGTATTAAATGCAATTGATATGGAGTCAAATGCAATTTCTTTAATGTCACTGCATGTGTCTGCGCCTCTATTTCTTTGACTCACATCACTAAAAATACCATTTTGTACTCAGTATTGTCAGGGGGGCTGTTGGTATAAAGATGAACAGAATAGACAAGATCACTGGCTTTGTGGAGCTTGCACTTTAGTAAGACCACACAGGTCTGAAAAATTACTATTCAAATAAACAATTGCTATGAAGAAAAAGTGGTGGTCATAAAAGCTCTTTTTGGGCAAATACATATATGTAGCATTGAAACCTGAGTGAGTGAAGAGTAACATTAAAGGTCATAAATGAGCTTAGAGAACCCTGAAAGAGCAGCAGACATGGATTTTGGTGAGCAAGGGTGGGTGTGGGTAGATAGTGCAAGATGAGAGGGCAGAATAAGGATTTTTAGGCAATGCTAAGGGTTTTCAATTTTGCTAAGTGCAAGAGAAATCCAGGAAATATAACAAGGTCTACTTAACCACAGGTATTGGGACCAGCCTAGGGGGAGATGGTCATGGAGACAGGATCAGCTTTGGGAGATTTTTATAGGTGTCCAGGTGAGATATGGGGTTACAATCTAATGGGTAATTACAGCTGTCAAGATGGTTCCTAGGAAGGAGTACAGGATCCCACAAAGACCTGATATCAGGTTGATCTAAATTACATTGGAGATTAAGAAAAAGTGGTCCCACAGAAGTGAGGTTTAATCTGAGACATAAATAATGAACCAAAATTAGCAAAGCAAAAAGATAGTCACAGTAAGGATCTAAGACTGAACAGGTCTGGGCTCTAAGGACCTGAATAAAAGCCCTACAGGGCTGAAGCGTGTGACACAGAGGAGAGAGGCAGGCTCGGGGTTGGAGAGGTATGTGGGCCAGGTCACGGCAAGTCTTCCTGACATGCTGAGGCGTGGGGATGTTATCTTGGGGGCAAACAGGAGCTTGCTGTTCAGTTGCTCAGTTGTGTCTGACTCTGCGAACCCATGGACTGTAACACACCTTCCCGGTCCATCACCATCTCCCAGGGCTTGCTCAAACTCATGTCCATTGAGTCACTGATGCCATCCAACCATTTCATCCTCTGTCGTCCCCTTCTCCTCCTGCCTTCAGTCATTTCCAGCATCAGGGTCTTTTCCAATGAGTCGGCTCTTTGCATCAGGTGACCAAAGTACTGAAGCTTCGGCCTCACCATCAGTCCTTCCAATGAATATTCAGGGTTGATTTCCTTTAGGATGGACTGGTTTGGTCTCCTTGCAGTCCAAGGAACTCTCAAGAGGAGCATTATGTAATCAGAAAGCAAACCAGAAGCTCAGCAGTCCACACGCGCATCCTTAGAAATGCCGACTCACTCCCGGGCAGCACCCTTCACCTCTGGGGCACTGGAGGAGGTGTGAGGAGAGGGCGCAGGGCAGTGGGTGTGCTAGTCATGGCTGGTCAGTGCTCACTGCCCTGTGCGCTTCACCACCTCTCCCGGGGGGTGGCCAGCCTGGGGGTCAAGGTCAAGGAGGAGGTCAGAGGGCTGTGTGCCATCCCACCGCTCGGCCTTTAATCTGCTCCGCCCGGGATAGAGATCTTCAGCTCTCAGCCCCACCGGTCTCTTCAGTACACAATCAACTGACAAGCACAAGTAATTTCCCGCTGTGATCCCTTCAGTGATATCCTGAAAAGAGAGGAACATTAAAAAAAAAGGGGGAAGAAAACCAACAACAAACAAAAAAATATCCCTAAAGTGCATTGCCTGGAAAGAGTGAAAATTTTAGGTACCACATGTTAAACACTTTCAGCTACTGTTCCCTTCCACTTAGAAATTATTTATTTTTTCCTTCTAATTCTCTGAAGCAGCCTTTCCCCCAAATTGCACATGTGTGACCTATTACATCTTTGCTGTTTTACTTTTATTGCACAGAACAAAAAATGAATGAGGTTTTCCCTCTTTATTCACCTCAGAAATCTCTAGCCATTTCATATTGACTGACAAATTAATGGATGGAACCACACAAATGAGGCTGAGACTGTTCTCTGGGAAGGAGCTCCGTGCTCTGCACTGTGCTTGGGACCACCCGCTTTTGCCCATTAAATAAGTTTTGTGCTCAGTGAGGACTTGGAGAATATGCCATCAGAAGAAATGATAGCTACATAAGATCAAGCAGAGTTCCTCATGTGTTAAAGTTTGTTGGTTACCCACTTTAAATCTAGCAGTGTGTACATAGTCAATCCCAAACTCCCTAACTATTCCTTCTCTCCCCCCACCCCACCCCCCCGCCCTGGTAACCATAATTTCATTCACAAATTCTGTGAGTTTGTTTTGTAAGTAAGTTCATTTGAGTCTTTTTTTCCCCTAGATTCCACATAGAAGTGATATCATATTTTTCTCTGAGAATAGATACATGTATATATATAACTGAATCATTTTTCTGTACTCCTGAAACTAACACAACATTGTTAATCAACTAATACTTACTCAAAGACTTGCACTCTGACTCAAAATACTGATGAATAAGGTATACTTGTGTTTTAGTTAAAGTGGAATGTATAAAGTACTTACAAAAAAAACGGCGGTTGGGGCGGGAGGGGAACAACAGCTTGTAGCAATTTTCCACCAGCCCATCATCAGCATCACCATTTGATGGTGGAGTTGGGGAATGGGTTCCACTTCACTGTTTAAACTCTGGCTCTATTTAGGAAGAGTGAGCAACGAAAAAAAAAAATTCTTTATTTTGCCTCTGATTCTCCCAACCTGAGGTGATTTTTAAGATGCCACATTCAACATAATTTCAATCTAAGTAGTAAATAGTATAAGTGTCTGCTGGTGCTTCTTGGGAAAAGCTCAGAGGACCGGCTTGAATACTCAGCAGAAGCCCAGTGATCAGACTGCTGGTCCCTGCCTTAGTGACAATTAAGCCGAGCGTGAGAAAATTCCGGAAATTGCTGGAGACCACACTAATTTTCTATTCTACTGTATCTGCTGTATATCTCTAATTCCTGTCTGATTCCATCAAGTTCCAGCTCTCCTATATTGTCAGTGCCCTTGGGAAAGCAATCCCCAGCCAAAGGACTGGCTCTTTCAAAGCTATTTTCTGAATATTGAGAGACACTTAATCATCCTGCCCTCAACTACGATCACCAAAAAAATAAAGAAATAAGGTGAAGGGATGTGTCTCTGGTGAGGGAATCTTATGCCGTGAGGGTGACAAATGAGGGAGAGCCTGTAATCTGAACCTTTTCAATAATTCACAAAAAGCATCCAGTAGGTTATCTTTCTAGGACTGTGGGGTTTTGCCAGTTTCTTTCCTTGTTTGCTGTGGATCATCCACGTATGTCACTGTAAGCCTCTGTAGTCATTTTTTACCTGCAGACTTACACAACACCAACCATGCATCATTTAGCTAGATGGGGCATCCTACATAAAAGAAAAAGCAACAATAACACCGATCCAAACTGAAGGAAATTAGAGGAAAGAAGAGGAACCATTCTGAAATGCACCAGAATTTAAGAGGATTAAACAAGAAATCAGTGTCAGGGCTAACATATCTGATGGCTAGAGTTAATGTGGAAGAAAATAAAGACCTTATAAAAATATCATTGGTAACTATCAATAAAATATCATTGGGAGTTGGTAACTCCCAGGAACTAGAAGAAACAAAAAATGATCAAAGAAAGCTCAGATGCAGGAGCTCAATGGACTAGAGATGGTTTGTCACTTAACACTATAATGACATTTTATTTTATAGACCACAATATTTCATGTTGCATTTTATAGTACAATAAAACAGCATGAAAATAAGAATAATACTATTTAAGAATATATGTATATCTCAGAGAACCAAGTCATTATTATGTGCCAGTTTTGTAATCAAACACAATAGGTCTTATTTTTTTATCTGATTAAGTACCTATTCAGCGAGGCGCACAGCCATGCCCCAGGAACCAATGCAGTGTGTATGATGGAGCACAGAGCTCGTGGACTCTTGCCTGGAAGAAAACTCGATGTAATTATACCAAGAGAGAACAGGATCAGAATTCTACTTTCAGTTGCAGAAAATGCAGAAATGTACATGTTTCCACACAGAACCCTTTGAGAGATCCTTGGAATTATAAGGTTAGATTCAATTAAGTCAGTGGATTCATGAATATTAAGAAGCTGTTTTCCCTTAGAAGACAATAGTGACTTTGCCCAGTGAAAAAGCTGGAATCGGAGCTATTTAGTACGTCCTCCAGGTCAAAAGACCAATGGGTGGAATTTGGACCCCAGTCTCTGACACCTGGTTGAGCATAGTAGTCGCAAGATGTCCTACCATTTAAAAAGCGACTGACCTATAGGTTTTCTCCTTTGGTGTTACATCATTTGTTGGTCTACCCAGAGACAGAAGTGGATTTGCATGGGTTGTTTGGAGGTGAAGGGCACCCTGACTGTTAACTAAAGTTTCGCATTCTGATTTGCAAATCAATTGTACAGCTCTGAAAGGAAAACTGAGATCAGGTCAAAATGTAGTACTTTTGTTTTATTTTGTTTTGATGTTTGTTTTCTGGTGGATTCACTACCCTGTCCTGAATCTGTGTGTCTTCTATTTTTGCCTTCATAAGCTAATCTCCAATCTTCTCTTATTTCCAACTTCACCAGGATCTTGACTGACAGTTTCTAAAGAACTGGAAAAGTTCTTTTGTTGGGGCCATGTTGGGGGCTGTGAATATGAATAAAGAAATCGTATATAAGTAAAAATAGGGTCATTGATATTTCTCTGGAGGACAGGATGGTATTTCTGCCAAGGGTCCCTGATTAGGGAGCTTCATTGTTACACGTTTATTAACTCAGATGAAATCAATATATTCCCCCAGACCCGAGGGTTTTCTTGGACATTGTTCCTTGAAGCACTATTGTGTTTATATCAGGGCAAAGTGGGGCATCCTCTAATGTAACATTCAGCCGTGATGGATCAAATTACCTTTTATTTAAAAAAATCAAAATTTCCCTTTTGGACATTTCATGAATGGCAGGCTTGACCTTTACTGGTTTGTTTTCTGCCTCATTGTAGTCAGGACCCTGCTGGCAATGAAAAGTGTATTTCCTTTTTGCTCTCACAACCTAACCTGACCTCTCTATGATAAAATTGAGACAATACAACTTCAGAAGGTGTCTTTTGTGCAAGCTAGGATTCAGAATCACCCTGAACAATTTTCACGTGTACCACGTACCATATCTATTAAGGAAGTGGCTTTTTAATTCCACCTGGATTATATCATTCACATAAAGTTTCATCATCACATTCATCATCACATAAATTTTTCATCCCCAAATAATCAAATTAATTACAACTATAATTTTTAGAGTTAGAATGAACGGCTCCTTTTCTCATTTTGTTTGCTGTTCATTTTTTCCTGAAGACTTTTATTCGTAACATTGGCCTCTGGTTTTTAGTAGTGTCACATAGAGGCATGAAAACTCTTCAGTGTGTATTTTACACCTCAACTTTAACATGTACTTGTTTACCAGGAAAACCCATCAACCTCCAATGTTGCACAAGTTTTGTTGACTTTTCCCGTCGTGTACACAGCATTCTTATCCCTCTAACTTTCCAGCAGGTGTCATTCAGACACCAATGTGTTAGAGCTGTTTTCCCATGGAACTCTTTTTGGCTGCATTATAGAGATTCTTGTAAAAAGCTTCTGACTGAGACACAGAAGAGGACATTCTCATTTTGCATACACATTGAGGGGGGATGGTGTGCAATGATCTATATTTTCAGTCTCAGGATGAGCTATCATCAACACGGTGTGCACTTCCTTTCTTCTGGGCAATGTGTGACAGGTTCCTGCATAAATTTGTTGACACTGTAAATGGTAAATGTCAACAAATTCCAAATAAAGTCAGATAAATAAGCGAGTGTAAGGAAGGCAGCATCCACAAATCAAAAGGTGGTTATTGTAGGTGGTGGGCACCGGAGCTGAGATGACTCATGAATTCCCATCTGCGAGGAGTCCTCCTGCCCACACGATGGGTGTCAAGATGAGGCTGTCATCTCCCTGACTTATCAGAGCATCTTCCAGAAGCCGTTTAAGGTCGGTGAATCCAACCTCTAATGTTACAGATGAAGACACAAAGATTCGACGGGAATACGACTTAGACGATGATTAGTAAGAAGTGGCTCTGGGACTAGAAATAGTGATTTTGAAATTCATTGCCTGTTCCACAAGAGAACCCACTGTTGGCTTAGACATATAAAAATAAGTGATATAATAAAGCAAAGTGTAAAGACACCACTTGTAATACTAAAAAGTGCTTTAGCATATGGTAAATTTGTTCATTTCCAAATGATATGCTTATTTGTGTTAATGGATGAGATTTACTTTGTTTCAGTTATCATGTTGAAATTCTTCTGTAGACCCCAAGCTATCAGAGATTTGCCCACAATTCTTTGGGGAATGCCAAGATATACAGAGGACATGGGTATGTAAAGACATAATTTCGAAGGCCTTAAAATGTTGTAAAATGGGATAGAATGAACTCTCCCAGATAAGTCAACAGAATTACACTTAAAAAAAAAATCATACTTTTAGAAGCATTTCCTCATGAGACTCTAAACTTGGTAAAATGATGCTTTCTATGTCCATATAAATTGATAGAATCATGCTTTATAGATATGCCAAATCACAATATCAAATATCATTTTTCTCGGAGGCTAGAAGGAGAAGGGGACGACCGAGGATGAGATGGCTGGATGGCATCACGGACTCTATGAACGTGAGTCTGAGTGAATTCTGGGAGATGGTGATGAATAGGGAGGCCTGGCGTGCTGCGATTCATGGGGTCGCAAAGAGTCGGACACGACTGAGCGACTGAACTGAACTGAACTGAACTGAGAACATTAGAGGTAAAATAGCTTCAACCCAGTCCTCCTGGACACTTGCTTTAGACACCCAGACACCAAGCTGGGAAGATACCCTAGCATCTTTCTTACTGAAACTCTAGTCATCGCTGGTCTTTAATTATGTAGTGTACTTACATAGATCCATTATACATAGAAGAGGGCTTCCCAGGTGGCCTAGTGGTAAAAATACATCTGCCAATGCAGGAAACTGAAGAGATGTGGATTTGATTCTGGGTCAGGAAGATCCCCTGGAGGAGGGCATGGCAACCCACTCCAGTATTCTTGCCTGGAGAATCCCATGGACAGAGGAGCCTGGCAGGCTATAGTCCATGGGGTTGCAGAGAGTCAGACATGATTAAAGTGACTTAACACACACACGTACATAGAAGAATTGTATTGTGTGATCTTTAAGTTTTTTATAAGCAATTTAGTTTCAGCCAGGAATTAAAGTAAACTTACAATCTGAGCTGATCAATAATTTACCGAGATAAAATACTAGTTTGTTCAATCTAACCAAATTCCATATTTTTATGACCCCATTCTTGAAACAGCTTCTGTGATGTATAAATTCTATAGAGAAAATATTCCTTCTCCTAGGACTATTTCAGCCCATCACAATTGTATTTGTAACTCTACCTGAACTCTGTAGACCTGATCTTTTTCTAACTGCAATCCCAGGAGTTTGTTGTTATTACAGTGGTATTTCGTATAGTCTGCATTTATAAACAACAAATAGTTTTTTAAAATATGACTGTTTCCCCTTGTCTTTAAATATCATTCTCTCCCAGATAATGTTATTTAGTCTCTAAGTCATGTCAGACTCTTTTGCGACCCCATGGACTATAGCCTGCCAGGTGGTGTAGTAGTAAAGAATCCACCTGCCAATGCAGGAGACACAAGAGATGTAGCTCCAACCCCTGGGTGGGAAAGATTCCCTGGTGTAAGAAACGGCAATCCATTTCAGTGTTCCTGTCTGGAAAATCCCAGGTACAGAGGAGACTGGTGGGATACAGTCCATGAGGTCACACAGAGTCAGACACAACTGAGCTCCTGTGCATGCATGCCCAGATAATGAATAGGGCTGGGGGAGACTGAGAGAGTGAAGAAAGAATCACAATTGTGGCAGGCTGCCTTTGCAAGAGTGGACCAGGAAAAAGAAAAAGAAAATGTCAGTGCACCTCCTGTTTTGACCAGCTTATGGCCATTTTACTAGGTCTTAACTGATCTGGTTACACGCCCTATAATGCCAACCAAATAGTGAACAGATTCATGGCTTATAGAATACCAAATAAAATTAAAATTATGCATGTAGAATTCTCAGATTCTTTCGTTCATCCATTCCACTGATAAATACTCATTAAGCATCTTTGTTTTCCAGCCTGTGTCTAAACAGTAAAAGCATCATTGTGAATAAGATGCAAGAGTCCTGCTTCTGTGGAACTTGGGTACCAGCCATTTTATTGGGAGGTGATTCAGCCTTCAGAAGTAGAAGCAGCAGGGAAATGTCTACTTGAGCAGTTCTAGTATTAATCCCTTTACCAATTATCTCCTAATTGACATAAATCTTTTATCCACTGTCTTCGTCATTCCTCCAATTCCCTCACATGCTGGTTTAATAAAAATAATTGTTGTTAATAGAGTTTAAGATTTTGGGGGTAGTTATTTTGCTACTTGATTCTGATATCCCCATCTACTCATTTGCAAGAGAGATATTTTTATAATATTAGTAATTAAACTATTGTAAAATCCATTTTGCAAGTGTAAGCAATGGATAATGTGTTTATGACCACAGCAATGAATGAATATTTTTCATATTTTCATTGAGATGCAGATTAACTAGATTCCAACACTGATAAATATTTGGAAACGTCGATACTTTTCAATTTAACTGAGAGTCCACAAAATTCTCCTTTGATGGTAGTTTATAACTTTCAGCATCATCTATGAAGTAAGTAATCTCACCATGGTATCATTATGGACATTCAAGTGTATACTCCTGGTTGAAGCAAGCATATGAAAGAAAACATTATGATTATATTGGACTAGATTTTCCTCGAAATTTTGCAGTTGTATGGAGGTGATTTTTTTTAAGAAACATTTATATTTAGATTCAACATCATTCCCTGTGCTACAAGGATCCCAGGGGACTTTACACTGAAGTTCTTGAAAAGTTACTCAATTGGCATAGTGGCTGCTGGTGACTAAAAGCACATGGGATTTCTGGGTTGGGGAGAGGGGAGCGGTGGGTTAGACAGCTCTCATCTTTACAGGGCTTTCCAGACACGTGTGCTGAACTAAA
>SJYT01079543.1:60000-85000 GCA_006410635.1 Cephalophus harveyi | reverse complement strand
GACCCGGCATCTCCATTTACTTGCTGTGAGATACAGAATGAGGTGTTTAACCAATCGAAACCCCAATCTCCTCACCCACAGAAGCAGGATAGTATTAGTACTAACCTCATAAGCCTGCGAAAATTAAATGAGATGATGCATGCAACTAATCACACAGCCCCTATGCTTAGAAATTATTCAGAAAATGATCGCTATTTATAAGAAAGTACTTTACAGAAGGCCTCTACCAATTACATACTGCTGCTAGTGTGATGGTCTAGAACAAGGCTGCACAGGAGGACCTGGCTCAGTGCTGTGTATTCCTGGTCACTGAAAATCCAGGGCCCCCACCAGATTGTATCAAAATGTTTTGTGTTCACTCACATCATGAATCAGAAGCTCTCAGGGTGCTTCCAGGAAAATGCCCTTTCCACGAAACGCCCAACAATATTTTTTGTTTGTTTGTGAAATATATGTATTCTAGCTGCCTGTCAGAACATGATTGAGAGCTGAAAATGAAGGGTGAGTTCTCAGCAAAGGTGGGCTTTCTCCTGCTTTGTGTCTCTGGCTGTACTGAGACAGAATTGACGCGTATCACTGTGCAGGCTTAAGGTGTACAACGTGACGGTTTGATGTACACTGTGAAATGGTTACCATGATAATGTAGTTAACAACTCTGTCACCTCATATAATTACTATTGCCTGTGTTGAGAACATTTAAGATTTACTCTTTTAGCAACACTTGTGTATACAGTATTTTTAACTATTGTCACCATGCTGTCCATTGATCCCCAGAACTTATTCCTCCTGTGACTAGAGCTCTGTAGCTTTTTTCAAATGTCTTTCCATTCCCCCAACCCCAGGCTGCCCTCGACCACCAGGCACTTCTTTGTTTCCACGAATTCATCTGCTGTAGATTCCAAGCACAGGTGTGGTCCCACAGCAACCTATGCAAGTGATTCATAACAACCTCTCACCGGTGCTTGCCGTCAACCATCCGTGATGCACGCTTCCACTGCTTCAGCTCAAGAACCCTCTGTGCTCTCCTAAGAGGCATTCTGATTTTCTTGTGCAACAGCACAGAATACTGAAGCCCCAAAGAGAACATGACTTTCCAGAGTCACTAAGGTAGAAAATGGCTCATCCTTTCATCATGTGGCTTGCATAGAAAATCAGAGAAATTGTGTTACATTTTTAGCCCATTGAGTCATAGAAATGAGACACATTTAACTAACATAAACAAAAACTTCTGCACTAGCATGGGTCATTTCATGAGCCCTTACATCTTAGTTTGTGATGATAATAGACTTACCATAAGAGGCAGGAAACTGGAAGGTAATATTTTGTCTCTATAGCAGTTGACGGGAATGTCCAGCACCAGCTGCTTCAACAGGGGGAGGGTGACTGCCAGCATGTGAAGTGTTAGTTGCTCAGTGGTGTCTGACTCTTTGCCACCCCAAGGACTGTAGCCCACCAGGCTCCTCTGCCCATGGGATTTTCCAGGCAAGAATACTGGAGTGGTTGCCATCTCCTCCTCCAGGGGATCTTCCTGACCCAGGGATCCAACTCAGGTCTCCTGCCTTGGCAGATGGGTTCTTTACCATCTGAGCCACCTGGGAAGTTTTCATTTACAGCCAGCATGAGAGGCCTGTAAATGAAAGGCCAGGTGGTTATGATGTTCCTCTCAACTTTGACTTCCTGTGAATCCTCAATTCTTCCCTAAATAGAAACTCCAATAAAGCAGGCCCACACCCTAATTTCATGGGGGAGAAAAAGTAGCAAATCCTCCTAGCAATGCCCACTCTTTATAGTGAAGGCAGCTTGTCTGTGATGTCACAGATCGACGTCACAGAATAGAATATAGGCACGCTCTTTTCCTTCTCAGCCAGCAGCGTGACCACCAGATGACGAGACATGTCAGAATCGCGTCCCTGAAACAAGTCCAAGTGGTTTTCTTTGTGCCCTGTTTACTAAGACAGGCGAGTGAGGTCATACTTTCCGAAAGATATCCAGCTTTGAGAATTGAAACTCAAGGAGGATTTTCATTAACTCAACTAACGAGAAACATCTGTTGATAAATGTCTTAGCCCTTTCAGGCTGCTATAACAAAATCCCACAAACTGGGGCAGGGGTGGGAGGTGGTGTGTAAACAAGAGACATTTGTTTCTCACTGTCCTGGAGGCTGGACGTCCAAGGTCAAAGCTCAGCGTGGCCACCAGCTGGTGAAGGCCTCCTTCCATCCCACGTCATGGCCAGTGACATCTCCCTCTGCCACATGCGGCGGGAGGGACAAGTCCCATGGGTCTCTCTTATAAAGATGCTAACCCACCCCTGAGGGCTGTGGCTCCACCACCCAACCACCTCCTAACACAATCCCATTAAGGGTTATGCTTTGACACATGAATCTGGAGGGGACATGCACATCTACACAATAGTAACAAATTGACGTAGTTTCTCTAGCATTTGTGGTTTAGAATTTTCCTTGTATTGTTCATCCATTCATTTTTTATGAATCTATTTTTATTATCTTATTCTATTGTTTCTATTTCTTGGCTTGAGTTTATTAATTCCCCCATCCTTTTCCCCCCTTTTTTAATCATGGTTCTTACATGCTGACAAAGCAGTCCCTTTCTTGCCTAATTTTATAAACTGTTCAGCCATGCCCTTATTCACTGTTTTCTCTTAATTATGTATTCTTGTTAACCTCTGTATGCATTCAAAGTTACAGATTGCCATTGACACAGTATTAATTAAAACATATAATTTATGACATTGGAGCTTGAAATTAATAAGTGACAACACAATTACATGGTTTGCCTAATTGTCCTTTAGTAATATAAAGATTGACATTGGAAGCTGCATTAGGAGCTAAAAGCACTCATAAACTCACAATAGCTTTGAAAGTAATCACAAGAGAATCTAAAGAAACCAACCCCATTTCAAGGGATGGAATACTGGGCAGTTAAGTGGGAGGGCAATTATCTTTTCTCTTTTCATTAACAGTTTAAATCTATGGATGAAAAGTTCATTTTAATAATTAAAAAGTAGATTATATTATATTTAATTTGTATTGCACAAAACTTTGAATAAATTGTGAACATAGCCCTTTGTACTTTGGATGTCTTTAATTTCATCTTTGTCACTTTCTGTGTAATTTTGACTTCCTTGCACACATTACTCTTTCATAATCAGATTGAAGGAATTCTAAACATGTTCTGTTTCTGACTGATGACCTTCAAATCCAGTAATTTGACATGGTGTCACCATCCATTCAATGCACATTCTTACTTTCTAGACTATTTCTCATGACACCAAAATAAGTCAGGACTTGTATTCATTGCTTAGTTCAAGTACTACCTCAGCCAAGCACAGCTTGTTACTGAGCTTAGAGATGATCTTCCAGAGGTGAACATTCTCACTGAAATACCACTGTAACTCTAGTGGCTCAGTGGTGCACTTTTTTAAAAGCCCATAAATACAGAGCCAGTGGTGATTTCACTGGGGCTGAAGGAAAGGGCCATTGCAAAACTACATTCATAGTTTACAACATAAATTTTTGGTAAAAGTTTAGAATTTGGAAATTGAATGAGAAAGACCAATTCTTTTCTGATATTTAAAAAAGCATATGGTAAGAATGCAGTTTTTGTAATATCAGTAAGTTACCAACAAATACTTTGGGTTAACATTTGTTTGGTCACACATATGGTGACATATACTCATGAAATGCATGCTTATGTAGTGTACCGTGTGTGTGTTGTGTTTCTGTATGTGGCATGTGCATGTTTCCTTTAATTTTGGAAAAAACACATATCAATTCTGGAACTCAGTGTTTTGGTGCAAATGATAGCAAACATTTCCTTCAAGTTTTCAGAATTATCCCCTAAAAACATCAAAGTAACAAAATTAAAGAAGTGGAGGACTCTGGACTAGACGTAGAATCAAGCTGCCTGGAGTCAAATTGTGGATCTATTGCTCTGCTTTGACCCAGACAAGACCAAAGTTCTCACCAGGTAATCATCTAGTACACAGTTTGGCTTCAACTAAATTTACAAAGCTTTACCTTCATTTTCTATAAAAATTATTAATGCACTTTACTTCTATTGAATGGATAATCCACTCATTAAGCCTCTCAACAAATATTTGAGCAAAAAAGGAAACACTGAAATATTTAAAATAGATAACCAATAAGGACCTACTCTGCTTAATACACTCTCATAACATAAATGGGAAAAGAATTTGAAAAAGTATATATATATATATATTATGAAATTATATGTATATTATGAAATGAATATATGATGAAATTAAAGTTACCTAAAGAAACTAAAGACCTATATATGGAAAACTATAAAACACTGATGAAAGAAGTCAAAGAGAACACTAATAGATGGAGAAAGATACCATGTTCATGGATCGGAAGAATCAATATAGTGAAAATGAGTATACTACCCAAAGCAATCTACAGATTCAATGCAATCCCTATCAAGCTACCAGCGGTATTTTTCACAGAACTAGAACAAATAATTTCAAGATTTGTATGGAAACACAAAAAACCTCGAATAGCCAAAGCAATCTTGAGAAAGAAGAATGGAACTGGAGGAGTCAACTTGCCTGACTTCAGGCTCTACTACAAAGCCACAGTCATCAAGACAGTTTGGTACTGGCACAAAGACAGAAATATAGATCAATGGAACAAAATTGAAAGCCCAGAGATAAATCCACACACCTATGGACACCTTATCTTCGACAAAGGAGGCAAAAATACACAATGGAGTAAAGACAATCTATTTAACAAGTAGTGCTGGGAAAACTGGTCAACCACTTGTAAAAGAATGAAACTAGATCACTTTCTAACACCACACACAAAAATAAACTCAAAATGGATTAAAGATCTAAATGTAAGACCAGAAACTATAAAACTCCTAGAGGAGAACATAGGCAAAACACTCTCCAACATAAATCACAGCAGGATCCTCTATGATCCACCTCCCAGAATACTGGAAATAAAAGCAAAAATAAACAAATGGGATCTAATTAAAATTAAAAGCTTCTGTACAACAAAGGAAACTATAAGCAAGGTGAAAAGACAGCCTTCTGAATGGAAGAAAACAATAGCATATGAAGCAACTGACAAACAACTAATCTCAAAAATATACAAGCAACTTATGCAGCTCAACTCCAGAAAAATAAACAACCCAATCAAAAAATGGGCCAAAGAACTAAATAGACATTTCTCCAAAGAAGACATACAGATGGCTAACAAACACATGAAAAGATTAGGCAAAACACTCTCCGACATAAATCACAGCAGGATCCTCTATGACCCACCTCCCAGAATATTGGAAATAAAAGCAAAAATAAACAAATGGGATCTAATTAAAATTAAAAGCTCTTGCACAACAAAGGAAACTATAAGCAAGGTGAAAAGACAGCCTTCAGAATCAGAGAAAACAGTAGCAAATGAAGCAACTGACAAAGAATGAATCTCAAAAATATACAAGCAACTCCTGCAGCTCAATTCCAGAAAGACAAACGACCCAATAAAAAAAATGGACCAAAGAACTAAACAGACATTTCTTCAAAGAAGACATACAGATGGCTAACAAACACATGAAAATGTGCTCAACATCACTCATTATCAGAGAAATGCAAATCAAAACCACAATGAGGTACCATTTCACACCAGTCAGAATGGCTGCGATCCAAAAGTCTACAAGCAATAAATGCTGGAGAGGGTGTGGAGAAAAGGGAACCATCTTACACTGTTGGTGGGAATGCAAACTAGTACAGCCACTATGGAGAACAGTGTGGAGATTCCTTAAAATACTGGAAATAGAACTGTCATA
Organism: Cephalophus harveyi; assembly: GCA_006410635.1. Classification (NCBI taxonomy): domain Eukaryota; kingdom Metazoa; phylum Chordata; class Mammalia; order Artiodactyla; family Bovidae; genus Cephalophus; species Cephalophus harveyi. Next base: position 79,175 of record SJYT01079543.1, on the reverse strand, counting down.
GGACGCAGCAATCCCACTGCTGGGCATACACATCAAGGAAACCAGAATTAAAAGACACACGTGTACCCCAATGTTCATCACAGCACTCTTTATAATAGCCAGGACATGGAAGCAACCTAGATGTCCATCAGCAAATGAATGGATAAGAAAGCTGTGTACATATATACAATGGAGTATTACTCAGCCATTAAAAGGAATACATTTCAATCAGTTCTAATGAGGTGGATGAATCTGGAGCCTATTATATAGAATGAAGTAAGCCAGAAAGAAAAACAATACAGTATACAAACACATATATATGGAATTTAGAAAGATGGTAATGATAACCCTGTATGAGAGATAGCAAAAGAAACACAGATGTATAGAACTCTAGACTCTGTGGGAGAGGGCGAGGGTGGGATGATTTGGAAGAATGTCATTGAAACATGTATATTATCACATGTGAAACGAATCACCAGTCCAGGTTTGATGCATGATACAGGATGCTCGGGTGTCAAGGATACTTGGTGTCTATAATCTGAATACATTTAATGCAGTCATCCGCAAAGGTAAATAATTAAGACAGAATACTTCTGCAATGAATATTCTTCTAACATCATTGTTTAAAGCTATTTTAGATAAGTGAGATAAAGCCCATTTTAAAAAGCATTGGCTACTTAGGTGTCAAGCATAAGCAGTAAATTCACTTTTCTAAATTGCCCCATTTATTATATTTAATCCTCTTTACATAATTAGGAGCACAGAAATACACATTCATAGTTGCTTTCCTTTATAAAAGACACAGTTATTTTTATTACTGTCTCTTTTCCTTACATAATGTCCCACAGCAGCTGGCCTACTATTATCATACTTTTTCTCCTGTCTTTTTCTTTAGCAGTTTCGCTAGCACAAATAAATGTACTTACCTTTACTGTTTTGGTTGCAACTAAGGGTGCTTTCAGAGAAGGCAATGGCACCCCACTCCAGTACTCTTGCCTGGAAAATCCCATGGATGGAGGAGCCTGGTAGGCTGCAGTCCATGCTAAGGGTCAGACATGACCGAGTGACTTCCCTTTCACTTTTCACTTTCATGCATTGGAGAAGGAAATGGCAACCCACTCCAGTGTTCTTGCCTGGAGAATCCCACGGACGGGGGAGCCTGGTGAGCTGCTGCCTATGGGGTCACACAGAGTAAGACACGACTGAAGTGACTTAGCAGCAAGGGTGCCTTTGGTGTATATCTCTGAGAGTGGAGTTATGGAGGGGAGTTTTAATGTAAAGGGGAGCTGGGACTCTTTGTTTCATTTTATTTCTGAACAGTGATATATTGATATTTCAGATAATAAATCATTCCTTTGTTCATCCCTGAAAGCAATGGTTTTAATTTTAATTTATGACTTGCAAAGTCTGTTTTGTTAGAAGCACTTGATAAAATACTCAGTTACCATTTTTTTACACTGTAGTTCAACTACTGTGTTGATAAAAGGCTCCGGCTCAGAAGATAAACTGCAAATAATTCCTGAAGAACAAATATCATATGTGTTTTACAATGAATGGGACTTTTTAAAGTAGATTATTCTCTCACCAAAGTGACAGGGTGGTTCAATATTTATTTTGTTGTGAATGTCATTTAAGCATTTTTTGACACGTCCTCCCTATAGTCAACTACTCATCACATTACAATTTCAAGGGATTTAAAAGTGAGACTTAACTCTATCTCTATTCAGAGAAAAAGAAACTCATCTATAAACCAAGAGGAAATTACACGGCTGATAGTATGCAAATTATTTAAATAACTCAAAATGCAATCGATTCAGTTTTGTAGGGTTATATGGAAGAAGAATATTTAAGCTTTGACACCCTTTCCTGCCCTTAGCTTTCAAATGATTATTTTTTAATATGTTTATTTATTTTAATTGGAGGTTAATTACTTTACATTATTGTATTGGTTTTGCCATACATCAACATGTATCCACCACAGGTATACACGTGTTCCCCATCCTGAACCCCCCTCCCTCCTCCCTCCCCGTACCATCCCTCTGGGTCATCTCAGTGCACCAGCCCCAAGCACCCAGTATCATGCATTGAACCTGGACTGGCGACTCATTTCATATATAATATTATACATGTTTCAATGCCATTCTCCCAAATCATCCCACCCTCGCCCTCTCCCACAGAGTCCAAAAGACTGTTCTATACATCTGTGTCTCTTTTGCTGTCTTGCATACAGGGTTATTGTTACCATCTTTCTAAATTCCATATATATGTGTTCGTATACTTTATTGGTGTTTTTCTTTCTAGCTTACTTCACTCTGTATAATAGGTTCCAGTTTCATCCACCTCATTAGAACTGATTCAAATGTATTCTTTTTAATGGCTGTGTAATACTCCATTGTGTATATGTACCACAGCTTTCTTATCCATTCATCTGCTGATGGACATCTAGGTTGCTTCCATGTCCTGGCTATTATAAAGAGTGCTGTGATGAACATTAGGGTACATGTGTCTCTTTCAATTCTGCTTTCCTTGGTGTGAGTGCCCAGCAGTGGGATTGCTGGATCATGTGGCAGTTCTATTTCCAGTTTTTTTAAGGAATCTCCACACTGTTCTCCATAGTGACTGTATCACTTTGTATTCCCACCAACAGTGTAAGATGGTTCCCTTTTCTCCACACCCTCTCCAGCATCTATTTTTGTAGACTTTTTGATGGTGGCCATTCTTACCGGCATGAGATGATATCTCACTGAAGTTTTGATTTGCATTTCTCTAATAATAAGTGATGTTGCCCATCTTTCCATGTGTTTATTAACCATCTGCGTGTCTTCTTTGGAGAAATCTGTTCAGTTCCTTTGCCCACATTTTGATTGGGTTGTTTGTTTTTCTGGTATTGTATTGAGCTGCATGAACTATTTATATATTTTGGAGATTAATTCTTTGTCAGTTGTTTCCTTTGCTATTATTTTCTCCTATTCTGAAGGCTGCCTTTCCACCTTGCTTATAATTTCCTTCATTGTGCAAAAGCTTTTAAGTTTAGTAAGTCCCACTTATTAAATTTTGCTTTTATTTCCATTACTCTGGGAGGTGAGTCATAGAAGATCTTGCTGTGATTTATGTCAGTGTTTTGCCTATGTTTTCCTTTAACAGTTTTATAGTTTCTTGTCTTACATTTAGATCTTTAATCCATTTTGAGTTTCTTTTTGTGTATGGTGTTAGAAAGTGTTCTAGTTTCATTCTTTTACATGTGGTTGACCAGTTTTTTTAGCACCACTTATTGAAGAGACTCTCTTCTCCATTGTATATTTGTGCTTCTTTTCTTAAAGATAAGCTGTCCATAGGTGCATGGATTTATCTCTGGACTTTCTATTTTGATCCCCTGATCTATATTTCTGTCTTTGTGCCAGTAATATACCGTCTTGATGACTGTAGCTTTGTAGTATAGTCTTAAGTCAGGAAGGTGATTCCCCGAGTTGAAATATGTTGAAAACCTTAAGTACATCAATTTAAAGCTCACTATGGGCTTCCCTGGTGGCTCAGACAGTAAAGCTTCTGCCTGCAATGTGGGAGACCCGGGTTCAATTCCTGGGTTGGGAAGATCCCCTGGAGATGGAAATAGCAATCCACTCCAGCACTCTTGCCTGGAAAATCCCATGGATGGAGGAGCCTGATAGGCTACAGTCCATGATAGCTACAGTCCATGGGGTTGCAAAGAGTCAGACAAAACTGAGCGACTTCACTTTCACTTTCTTTTCACATGTTCACTACAAACTTGAAAGATATTTTTTTAACTACATGATGCAACCTATTTCAATCCTTCAAATATATAATATTTCATATACAAATAAGCAGAAAGAAAATATCTTCTCTTGCTATGGGTATTGCTTAGTCATGTCCAACTCTTTGTGACATTGCATCAGTATGGCCAAGAATATCAAACAAGGGCACAAGAATGGATAGAAAGAAAATTCAAGGAGACTAGTTCAAGATGGCAGAGGAGAAGGACATGTGCTCACCTCCACCTGTGAAAGCAGTGAAACTGCAATTAGCTGTTGAACAACCATCAACAGAAGGATATGAGAACTCACCAAAAAAAGATATCCCATGTCCAAAGACAAAGTAGAACTGTAACAAGACAGTAGGAGAGGTATAACCCTAATAAAATAAAATTCCATACTCGCCAGGTGGGCAGCCCACAAAGTAGAGAACAATAATGCCAAAGAACTTGGTATTATTTTCATGAACATTCTGAGCCCCATATCAGGCTTTCCAGGAAGGGGATCTGGCAAAGGGACTAGAAAACCCCAGGGAATCTGAAGGCCAGCAGGATTTGATTACAGGACGTTCACAGAAGTGAGGTAAACAGGGACTCCACTCTAGGAAGGCACAAAGTCTCGTGCACACCAGGATCCAGGGAAAAGGAGCAGTGATCCCACAGGAGACTGAACCAGACCCACCTTCTAGTGTTGGAGGTTCTCTTGTGAAGGTGTGGGTCAGCAGTGGTTCACCATGGGGATGGGGGCACTGGCAGCAGCAGTCATGGAAGGTGTCCCTTGGTGTAACTCCTCTTGGAGGTTTCCATTAACCCTACCTAGAACCCAGAGACTCCAGGACTGAGTCATCTCAGGCCAAACAACTAAGGGGAGGGAGTGCAGTACCATTGGATTAAGGATTTATGGAACACAGCCCTGCCCACTGGAGCAAGACCCAGCTTTTCCTACAGCCAGTTCCTCCCATCAGGAAGTTGACACAAGCCTCTTAGATTCATCCACCAGAGGGCAGACAGAAGAAGCAAGAACTACAATCCTGCAGTCAGCCACCAGAAAGAAAATCACATCACAGAAAGTTAATCAAAATGAAAGGCAGATGGTTATGTCCCAGATGAAGGGACAAGATAAAACCCCAGAAAAACAACTAAATGAATTGGAGACAGGTAATCTCCAAGAAAAAGTAATCAGAATAATTGTAGTGAAGATGATCTAGTTTCTTCGAAAAAGAATGGAGAAGATGCAAGAAATGTTTGCCAAGGACCTAGAAGAACTAAAGAACAAATAATCAGAGATGAACAATACACCAGAAGGAATCAACAGCAGAAAAACTGAAGCAGAAGATCAGATAAGTGACCTGGAAGGCAGAATGCTGGAAATCACTGCCACAAAACAGAATATATAAAAAACAATGAAAAAAAAAATCCAGCCTAAGAAACCTCAGAAACAACATTAAACACACCAACATTTGCATGATAGGGGTCCCAGAAGGAGAAGAGAGAGAGAAAGGACTCAAAAAAATCTTTGAAAAGGTAGTAGCTGAAAACTTCCCTAACATGGGAAAGGAAATAGTATATCAAACCCTGGAAATGCAGAGAGTCCCAAGTAGGATAAAACCAAGGAGGAACATACCAAGATACAGAGTAATCAAATATACTAAAATTGAAGTCAAAGATAAAATATTGAAAGCAATAAGGGGGAAATGACAAATAACACACAAGGTAACTCCCATAAAGTTATCAGCTGATTTCTCAACAGAAATTCTATAATTCAGAAGGGAATGGCATGATATATTTAAAGTGATGAAAGTTCAGTTCAGTTCAGGCACTCGGTTGTGTCTGACTTTGCAACCCCATGGACTGCAGCACATGAGGCCTCCCTGTCCGTCACCAACTCCCAGAGCTTGTTCAAACTCATATCCATCAAGTCGGTGATTCTATCCAACCATCTCATCCTATTTGTCCCCTTCTCCTCCCACCTTTAATCCTGCCCAGCATCAGGGTCTTTTCCAATGAGTCAACTCTTCGCATTAGATGGTCAAAGTATTACAGTTTCAGCTTCAGCATCAGTACTTCCAATAAAAATTCAGGATTTATTTCCTTTAGGATAGACTGGTTGGATCTGCTTGCAGTTCAAGGGACCCTGAAAAGTCTTCTCCAACACCACAGTTCAAAAGCATCAAATCTTTGGTGCTCAGCTTTCTTTATAGTCCAACTCTCACATCCATACATGACTACTGGAAAAACCGTAGCTTTGACGAGATGGACCTTTGTCGGCAAAGTAATGTCTCTGCTTTTCAATTGTCCTCCAATTAAAATAAATAAATTTTAAAAAATAAAATGTAAGATAATACTGTGAGTAATTTTTAAAACTTGGACAAAAGCTAGAAAAATATAATCTACCAAACTGTCCCAGGAAGAATGGAAATATAAATTGATACCCTGCAGGCTACAGGCCATGGGGTTGCAAAGAGCCAAACATCAGTTAGCAACTAACACTATCCTTTCCTATGTATAAAATAGATTACTAATATGAACCTGGCTTCCCTGGTGGCTCAGTGGTAAAGAATTTGCCTGCAGTGCAGGAGACACAGGAGATGTGGGTTCAATCCCTGAGACAGGAAGATTCCCTGCAGGAAGAAATGGTAATCCATTCTAGTATTCTTGCCAGGAAAATCCCATGGACAGAGGAACACTACATAGGGTTGCAAAGAGTCAGACACAACTGAGCAACTGAGCACAGTGCGCACCTATTGTATAGTACAGGAATTCTATTCACTTCTCTGTGGCAACCTAAATGGGAAGGAAATCTAAAAAATAGAGGCTATACATATATGTATAACTGATTCACTTTGCTGTATAGCAGAAACTAACACAACATTGTATAGCAACTATATTCCAATAAAAATTAATTTAAAATATCTATGCAAACACATATTTTCCCTTCTGATAATTTTAAATGTCTTCATTATATACACATGAGAAAACTAAAAAAAAAAAAAAAGATTGATTATACCAAGTGTTAATAATTAACTGGAGAGTGGGAGGGAGGCTCTGGGGGTGGGGGCCAGAATATGTATAAATACAGCTGATTCACTTCGTTGCACAGCAGAAACTAACACAACATTGTAATTGAAATGTGTGTATTACCATATGTGAAGTAGATCACAAGTACAAGTTCAGTGCATGAAACAGGGCACTCAAAGCCTGAGGGATGGGATTAAGAAAAGTTATGACCAACCTAGATAGCATGTTGAAAAGGAGAGACTTTACTTTGCCAGCAAAGGTCCCGTCTAGTCAAGGCTATGGTTTTTCCTGTGGTCATGTATGGATGTGAGAGTTGGACTGTGAAGAAAGCTGAGCACTGAAGAATTGATGCTTTTGAACTGTGGTGTTGGAGAAGACTCTTGAGAGTCCCTTGGACTGCAAGGAGATCCAACCAGTCCATTCTGAAGGAGATCAGCCCTGGGATTTCTTTAGTGGGAATGATGCTAAAGCTGAAACTCCAATACTTTGGCCACCTCATGGGAATAGTTGACTCATTGGAAAAGACTCTGATGCTGGGAGGGATTGGGAGCAGGAGGAGAAGGGGACGACCGAGGACGAGATGGCTGGATGGCATCACGGACTCGATGGACATGAGTCTGAGTGCTCTGGGAGGCGGTGATGGACAGGGAGGCCTGGCGTGCTGCGATTCATGGGGTCACAAAGACTCGAACACAACTGAGTGACTGAACTGAACTGATATATAACTGAGTCACTTGGCTGTGCACCGGAAACTGACACAACACTGTTAATCAAGTATGCTCCAATAGGAAATAAAATTAAATTTTTTTGAATAATAAACATGACCATAAGAAGAAAATGTGAGAATTTCACCTCTGTGTAGTTAGCCTAGAGAAATGAAATGCATTATGACACTAAGAGTATAGCTCAGAAACAAAAGGGTATGGTCTGCTATTACATGACCCCCTCCCCCACAAAAAGGTAGGATAAATCTCATAAACAATCATCTGCTGTTAGACGACACCCCCCACACACAAAAAGGTAGGATAAATCTCATAAACAATCATCTGAGTGAAAATGCTCTTAACTTAGAAGGAAATATATAGTGTTTAACTTATTTGGAACTCTAAAACTAGCCAAGTTAACCTGTGATAGAAATAATCAGAAGAGCAGTTGTTTGCATGGGGATCAGGGCAGGTACCAACCAGGAGAAGGCAAGAGATAATTTGGGAGGGTGAGGGTAATGGTCTATATTTTGACAGGGTCTGAGTGACCTGGGTCTATGCATTTGCCAAACTTTGAAAATCTGCCTCTACAATTTGTTAATTAGTTGTATGTAAGTATTACCTTGGCCACCTCATGCGAAGAGTTGACTCATTGGAAAAGACCCAGATGCTGGGAGAGATTGGGGGCAGGAGGAAAAGGGGACGACAGAGGATGAGATGGCTGAATGGCATCACCGACTCAATGGACATGAGTTTGAGTGAACTCCGGGAGATGGTGATGGACAGGGAGGCCTGGCATGCTGCGATTCATGGGGTCTCAAAGAGTCAGACACGATTGAGCAACTGAACTGAACTGAACTGAAGTATTACCTCAAAAGAAAAATACAGTTATAAGCATACAATACAGTCTTTGTTGTTCAGTCACTCAGTTGTGTCTGATTCTTTGTCTGATTCTTGTGTCTGAATCAACCGCATGGACTGCAGCATGCCAGGCTCCCCTGTCCTTCACTCTCTCCCCGAGTTTGCTCAAACTAAAGTTCGTTAAGTCAGTGATACTATCTAACTGTCTTACTCTCAGTTGCCCCCTTCTTCTCCTACCCTCAGTCTTTCCCAGCATCAGGGTCTTTTCTACTGAGTTGGTTCTTTGCATCAGGTGGCCAAAGTATTGGAGCTTCAGCTTCAGTATCAGTCCTTCCAATGAATACTCAGGGTTGATTTCCTTTAGGATTGACTGGTTTGATCTACATTGATAATACATTCTAGTTAATGATATAAATGCTAAAATATTTGTGAGGGGGCTATTAATGCATTCCATTCATTTTGAAATGCTTCAAAACTCAGACAGCTCTATGGATAGACATGTGATGAAGCCAATTTTGTAGAATGCTAACAGTAAAATCAAGTTGATGTGTGTAATAAGTGATTAATCTGTTTTTTTTACCTTATTTGTATTTTTAAAATTTTTCATAAAAAATGCTTGAATAAAATTAGTAAAGCTATAAAAATCATCTGATTTGTGGGATACTGTTATCATGGATTGTAAGTTGTGTTTAAAATAAACAGAATCACTGCTGTCCCTTCAACGTGACTTATTCTGACCTTTTGACTAATTTATGGATGATTTTGATTTGCCATGATGTTAAAAAAGGAAGTTAAGATGCTTTTGCAGACACTTGACAGGAAAACACATAAAGTATTCATTTCTTCCAAATTTATTTTTATCCTTTAATGCACTATTACTATACAGAGATAAAACAATTTAAAATCAGTTAGAATAGAAATTTACTTAACACATTTACAATTTTTCTTCTAAATCCAATGTGTATTCAACTGAGTTTTAGATTTCGTAAAACTTACTAGGGAACAAAGATCTGTTGGAAGTCTCAGAACAAGGAAGAATGAAAACACACTCATGCCATATGTGAGTCAGTCTTTGTTTTTTAGACCTATAAGCTCTTAAATAATTTTAGTGCAAAAGGTGCAGGTAGATTTTCTTCTGTTGAAGCACAAGTTCAATTTTCTAAGACTTGGTCTGGTTTCCTAAACTTGATTTGGATGAGAGACCCCAGCAGAGTATGGGGACAAGTGAGGGGAGAAGGACTAACATATCCATTTATTTCAATATCTACACATTTACCTGTATACACACACACACACACACACACACACACACACACACACACACACACAGAGTGTATATACTCAGCCTTGGCGCTTCTATGTGGCCAGTAGCTGAAGTGACCTCCCATGGACCCCAGGCCCGTCAAGCACTACTGTTTCTACAATTTCATAGCAAATGAGAAACGTGGGATCTGATGTTTAGAGAGGTTGAAGGAAAGGCAGGCAGATGTTGTCCAGTTGACACTCAACTCTTGTCTGTGATGTTCAAACCCAAGAAGCCCCTTCCTTACCACTCAGAGTCCACCTAACCACCACGTGTAAGGTTGTGCTGCCCTCAGCTCCAGCATCCTTGTGTGTGTGAGTGTGAGTGTGAGCATGTGTGTGTGTGTGAACATGTGAGTGTGAGCATCTATGTGAGTGTGTGAGTATGCCAACATGTGCATGTGAGCATGGGTGTGTGACTGTGTGAGCATGGGTGTGTGACTATGAATATGTGAGTATGAGCATGTGAGACTGTGTGTGTGAGTGTGTGAATATTTGAGTGTGAACATGAGAGTATATGTGAGCATGTGTGTGTCAGGGCCAGGACTATAGTGAGAGAGTGAAGCACTCACTTCATATGCAAAATTTAAGGGGGCATCAAAAACAATGGTTTAGGCAATATTTTAAGTAAATTTTAAAGGGCTTTCCTCGTGGCTCAGATGGTTAAAGAATCTGCCTGCAATGTGGGAAACCTGGGTTCAATCCCTGGGTTGGGAAGATCCCCTGGAGGAGGGCATGGCAATCCACTCCAGTATTCTTGCCTGGAGAACCCCCATGGACAAGGAAGCCTGGCGGGCTACAATCCATGCAGTCAGAGTTGCACACGACTGAGCAAAGAACACCTTTGCTTTTCACTTTAAGTAAATTTTTAAAAATTAATAGAAAAAAATTCCAAGGTGAAAGAAATGATCAAAGCTTTAAAGAAAGGTGAGATTCCACCTGCACTTGCCTGACCCTCCTCCAGTCCCTGCCCAAGCCTTGGCCCCTGGGCCAAAAAAAGCAGCTGACTTACATCTGCTGATTCAATTTTTATAAATATTGCATTAAAATATTATTTGCTTTGATTACTGAAGGCTTTTGAGGGTTGACTCCCAGGGGCTTTGGGTGCCCCCTTAGATTATGCCCCTGGATCACCAGGATCCCTGTGCTGGTGGGTGTGTGGGTCGAGTGGGTGTTAACAGGGCACCAAGTAACCTTCAGCTGCCTTCTAGACCAACGTCAGGGATGTTTCTTCCTGCAGACTCTGGTCGACTCTGCAGGTGCCCTGGCCCGGAGCGGGTGGGGTGTGAGGGCTCCCTGCCTCCCAGGCAGAAAATAGGACTTCAGTGTAGGAAGACACGGGGCAGTTAGAACATCTGTGGGGGGTGACACGGTCCTTATGGCATTTTTGGGCGGTCCTCCGGATGTCTGTGTGGAGTCCTGGGTGTGGTGGGCCCTGGGAAACCAGAGAAGCACACGGTCTCTGCAGGGACCGAGGCTGGAGGAGCTGGTGATTCAGACTGGGCAGTGGGGGCAGGGGCCCTGGGAGAGGCTGGATGTGTGTGTGTGTGTATGGAGGTGACGGGTGTGCTAAGGGGGGCGAGGATGTGCATGACCGGTGTGTGCGGATGGAGGGTCCGGGGGCCACCTCGCGCCCTGAGTGAGCTGAGCGGTGCTTACCGTCTCCCTGCTCCTCCCACTCTCCCAAGGCCCTGAACTCCCTTTCCGGTTGTCCACGATCAGAGACCAACATGTTGCAGGCCACAACCATTGTCCCGCAACAGTCCACCTGGATGGTTCTTTAGTCAGGAATTCTTTCAAACCGTAGCGTTTGCTTTCAGGGTCCTAAAGCAGACATAAGACCACCCTATGTTTCCCGCTCTCATCAAAATGGCTAAATTCATGACTTCAAAGTATTTATGAAGCACTATCATAATGACAACAGTGGATAAGTTGCCCCAAAGCATTTTGATGCTTTTCAAAGCAAGCTGAGGTTTAGGTTTAGCCTCCATGAGGGTGACTCTGGAAGTGAAATTGTAAAGTTAGTACAATAAACAATAAGTGCGTTTAGACATTGAGAGATTCAGATGTTAAGCATTTAGCTCCTAGGGTTTTGGAGGATGGAGGAGGGGATTTTGGCCAGCTCACACATGGCTTGACCTGGTGAGCTGGGCTGAGGCAAAGCTTGTGTAATCCAACCCCTATCTGCTGGGTGAAAGGGTCCTAACCCCCTACTGCTAGCTGGTGGACAAGTTAAGGTCACCTCCAACGGGAGGTTCCCTACCCCAAATGTCTTGCCTACAAATTACATCATCTATCCATGACCAGAAGGTTGGACATGAGGTTTGGTTTCCTAGGTGTGACATCACTTACCTGCTAACGAACAAGAAAGAAAGAAAGAGCCCTGCAAGTCATTGCAATTGAGCTTGAAAGAAGGATCACTGAGCTCAGCGTTCTTTTTAAAAATTGGAATAAACGCTGACAACTTAATTTTCTCCCAGCATTTTCAACTCATGCAGTTTCTAGGGGAAAATATTCACCCTGAAATTCAAATTGCTCTGGAGCCTCACAAAATTGAATAAAATTCTATTGAGTAAAATAAAGGCTCCTGACTATGCAGTCACAGAGACACTAGAAGCAAACGGTCCTCCAGTTGGCACTTGACTGTCAGGGAAGGAGCGGAGAAAGGAGATAGATGCAGGGAACTGCTTATAGATGTACAGGAGTCAGGGACACAGTGAGTATTTTATCAACATCCATTTCCACATCTTTACATCTCACCCTTTGTATGGTTCCCATGAAGAAGGAAGATGCAGCAAAGATTGTTGATTCTGTTTAAAAAAAAAAAGCATCCAAAGTTGGAGGAACATCAACACATCAGAGTCATCATATTTGATGAGACCCGTAATTTCCGTAGTTTGCTCTTTCTTTCTTCCCTCCCTCCTTCCCTTCCTCCTCTCTCCTTTTCTCCTTCCTTCCTTCTTCCATCCTTTTCTTTTCCATACAAACTACAGAGATCAATACTCCCCTGAAAAGACAAGAACGAAGAGAGAAGCAGCTTTAAACAGCCTTGTATCGAGGCTGTAACCCTGATGAATAATGTTGCTGTCATAACCGTGGGGATAATCTAATGCTGGCAATGAGCGACATGATAAATAACTTGTCAGGCGTGGGCAGCGGAGAAGTCGACGGAACTGCCCATGACAAGTTCTGAAATATTAATCTTCCATGAGACCTGGGCTGTGCTGGGAGGCAGATGAGCAGGGGGACGTCAAATAACACAAAGTTTTCTTGTTGTTTTTGCTGAAAAGCATTTTGTCTGTGAAGCAATGTCTCCAAGGTTTAAGGATGACTCCATTTTAGAGAAACGTCTGAATCTTTTAAACAATGGAAAAATTCTATCACTGAGGGCATGAGACCTGGCCTTTCTTTCTCCCCACAGTTTGTTTTTATTCCTCAAAATTTGATTTAAAGGAGATACGTTAGAGTTGTAAATGTCTTGTGGGAGGGATGAATTAACATGCCTTCTTTTTCCTATTAATAACCTTAGGCTTATGAAAGGATGCTTAGATTTTAATACATAAGACAATAGCAAAAATATCTTTTTAGTCTATGAAATGGTGGGAATGGATTTCTATTTTTTGTATTTTAATGTAATATCGATAGTTATGGGGGCCCCATTGTTTTTTATCTTGTCTTGGTCCAGATGCAATTATTACACAGGAAGTAAACTTCACCTATTAGATACATTTAGGTGAACAAGGGGAAGGGGGTATGGTGAGAGGGGAGAAGTTGTTAAAATAAAATTACTTATTTTCTGCCTTTTCCCACAAAAAGATCTGGAGTAGCTGAGAAGAATGTGTGATGAAAACTGAAATCTATAAGTAAAAGTGTTCATCAAAAGGGGGAAAGAAAAAAATTCTTTGGCTACATATTTTCCATTTCTTATTGAAGTCTTATGCATTTTTCTTCTGCTGCTAAGAGATTTGAGCCAGTGTGTAAGAATACCAGCAATCAGGGGTTTTCCTGGAGCACCAGTGGCTAAAACTTCATGCTTACAGTGTAGGGGATACAATTTCCCTGACCAGGGAAATAAGATCTCGCATGCCAAGAGGCATGGCCAAAAATAAATAAATAAAATAAGGATCCTAAGAGTGTGCAGAGGATCCTGAGTGGGTGATGACAAGGGCGTGTGCAGAGGCTCCCTTGAGAACTCTGAGTGTGAGCTCCCCTGGCAGCTGAAGTGTGAAGGCACAACGACGATTCCTCCCTGAGTCAGCGTCTGCCCCGTGCACGTCCCTGCAGTTCCATGGCATAGCACCATCCAGCCCCCCACTGCTGTGGGCCCCAGGCTGGTCTGGGGGGGCCCCAGCTGCGTCTCAGGTAGGTTTCCACAAATCCATACAGGAGCAGAGAGAGGGAAACTGAGTCAGCAGAGGCCGCTCTGTGTCTCCGGCCCTGGTATAGGTCAAGGTGGTCACGCTTGGATCTCTTGAATCACGTTCAGTGCTTTTATGTGGATACAGAGTTCACTAGGCATTGAGGCTGACCGTGTCAGGAAAACACTTTACAAATGAAGTACAACACTTCGAAGATATCTGGGGAGATGTTGGAGATGGTGATTTTGAAATGTATTTCCAAGACTTGAACCTGTCAGATGTTGAAAGCAACATGTATCTGGAAGGTGAGTGATGCGTGCCTACACACTCACGTGATGTACATCCATGTCAAAGGAGACAGGAAGTCAGTGTCAGGAAAATAGTGTAGGATTGCACAGGAGCTGGGTTTTAACTCTCTCCAACTGAGAGAAGAGGAATATTTGAGATGACTTTGCTCCATCCCTGTAAGAACACAGGGAAATGTCAGATGTGAATCAGGAAAAAGTGTAGCTCAGGTTTTTCCTGGGTCACCAGCGATCACCCAAAAAGGAAGTTTTGGGGGATTTTTCTGAGAGTGAGACTGGCCGCAGAGGAATTGAACTGGTGCATTTGGCTCTGTGTATGTCTTGACTCTTTGGTGAAGTTCTAAACCTCTTATAGATGTGGATGTCATTGAAGGCCAGCAGCTGATAAACTGAATGAAAACAGGACTGATGCATCCGCTTGTCAAATGACTTCATGGCAAGGTCAGATGAGGACAGGTGGAAAGGAAGTGGGTTCCATGATCACCAGTTCTACGATGTTAATTGTCCCCTGATCTCAGAAGCCAGTATAGAGAATTCTGACCAAGATTTACTGTGCAACATTAGATGCTATTTACTGATAAATGATGGGGCACTTCATTAGCTAATGTTGAAAAATCATGGTAGGCATAACAGAATTATTAGGGCTTGTGTAGAAATCCTATTCTATAATGAGTTATTACTGTAAAATAATAGCAGCAATATGTTACAATTAAGTACTCTGGAAAGGCGCTTTCCACGAGAAAGTTGTCAGCGTCTGAGTGATCTCCTGAACCGCTGCTCATTACAAATGAATTCTCTCAGCTGCCATCCATCAACACTCTACTTTCATTAACTAATTGAAGAAAACAGCAAAGTGGCTGGAACCTGCATTACTCTAAGTTATACAGAGTTATAAACCAGGAGCAGAATAACCACAGAGGGTTTTCTTTTCCTTCTTTTCTATTTTTTTTTTTTTTAGTTATGCTAATGCCAGGGGATGCTTGCTCAGTGGGTCTCTTTACAGCCTGGCTCAGATATTCATGAGGTGAGCCCTTGGTAATGCTCTGGAACCACACAGCCCTTCCTGCCCCACCCCCTTTCATGTTCCTCCCCATAAACAGCTTGATTACATAAAGTGCAATTAGGAATCATTTCACCAGACCTTAATATCTGCATCAAATGGATTCTTTTTCACTTTGCTTTGGGTCACTCCTGTTAGACACATAAAGACAAATAAACACACAGGACAGTAGAGGACTGATAGAGAACATGTGATGAGATGGAGACGCACGTCTCCAGGAGCCACAGTGTCAGACTCGCAGGCACACCACAAAGCATCCAAATTCTGCATATGGATTATTTACATCTGTGTGCTTGACACTTCTGCTCCAAATGAGTCTTGGAGAAACTGATCAGAGTCATTCCAACTTTCCAGAGAATAAGAACATTTATGCAATATCGAGCTGAGACAGCAGCTGCTACTTTCTGTGCCGCTGCTGAGAGTCACAACAACTTACCGCACATGAGAAGACCTGCCCTCTGCAGGGAGAGAAGGACCTTAAGACTCACAGGTCAAGTTCAGGCTCACTCAACTCACGCAAGGTGATAGTGTCTGAACCCAGTCCTGGCTGGACAGCCCACATGGTTTTCTGAGCATAGTGTTAGCCGTTGCTGTTCAGTTGCCGACTCTTTGTGACCCCGTGGACTGAAGCCCGCCAGGTTCCTCTGTCCATGGGTTTCTCCAGGCAAGAATACTGAAGTGGGTTGCCATTCCCTTCTCTTGGGGATCTTCTCAATCTGGGGATTGAACCTGCATCTCCTGTTTTGGCAGGCAGAGTCTTTATCACTGAGCCACCAAGGAAGCTCAGAGTGTTAACTTCTTACCATGTAATCACTGACAGCCTTGTACTTTTGTTGTGGGAATTTAATTTTGAAACTGGAGTAAAAATGCCTGAGTTCACTCAGGAAGGACTGATGATTTCCCTTGCCTGACTGGAGCTTCAGTCAGGTGGAGTGCAGTATCATAGTATCATCAAAAAGCCTGAGAAAGGATATCAATAATTTCTCCCAGGTAATATATTTTCAGTTGGTTGACAACAAGGCGATTTGACAAGGACAGCATGTGTGTCCCTGGTTAGAAAGATTGGGGCCTGCATGTGGACGTCTGGATTGATTTGATTTCCAACACCCTTATCTTAAAATGTTTAAGAATAGGGAAGTTTTATGATTGATGACTGGAATCCATGAAGTCAATGGATGACAAGAGCCAGCTGCAACCTCATCTTCTTCCCAATCACTTTTGATTCACACAGAATTGCTGTTGTAAATTTTAGACACTTTGGAATATTGAAAATTAATTATTGACAGGTATTAATTTATGCCTGGAATAAAACACGAGAGATTTTATCACTGTCTGGGCAGTGGACCCCACTAATAGAAATTAGTTGTGTTTCCTTTATGCCTTTAATAGTATAGTTATAAAAGAAATAAAAATCATAGGAGATGAGTTGAAAGAGTAGTATAGTATACAGATTTCCAAAATAGCAGTCACGTTTTTCTGGAATTAGGAATACACTGCTGCTGCTGCTGCTGCTAAGTCACTTCAGTCGTGTCCGACTCTGTGCGACCCCAGAGACAGTAGCCCACCAGGCTCCCCCGTCCCTGGGATTCTCCAGGCAAGAACATTGGAGTGGGTTGCCATTTCCTTCTCCAATGCATGAAAGTGAAAAGTGAAAGTGAAGTCACTCAGTCGTGTCCGACTCTTCACGACCCCATGGACTGCAGCCCACCAGGCTCCTCCACCCATGGGATTTCCCAGGCAGGAGTACTGGAGTGGGAGGAATACACTGCTTAATGTAAATAGTCTATTGACAGTCCAAAATAAAACTGGTGAGTAGAAACTATATACTTACTTGCTTAAATATGGGCTTTCCAAGGAGGTATATTAAACCTTCCTACCTGTTTATTGACCAGAAGAAGCTCACTCACATCTCTTGATAAGTATTCCCTGTGCAGTATGCCAAGGGTGGTATTGGATTTGGGCTAAATTAGGGTAATAATTAAAAACGTACTGCTTCCCAGCACAATTCCTCCAAGTTAAAATTATTGAATTTTATTTAAGTTTGGCCTAAAGAATGATGGACCGGTACTTCAAGAGGATGGGAGCTTTCTCTGTTTACTAAAAGTTTGTCGTGCATTGAGGTAAGTGAGTAAGTAAAGTTGCTCAGTCGTGTCCGACTCTTTGTGACCACATGGACAGTAGCCTACCAGGCTCCTCTGTCCATGGGATTCTCCAGGCAAGAGTACTGGAGTGGGTTGCCATTTCCTTCTCCAGGGGATCTTCCTGACTCAGGGATTGAACCCGGGTCTCCAGCATTGCAGGCAGATGCTTTACCATCTGAGCCACCAGAATCATATTTAAGACAGGAGAAAATAGAGCTGTCGACAGACCAAAGTTGCCCTTATTGTTTGGTGACATATGTTATCGCTGTCAAAACTGCCAGTAAAAGTCTATGTGTCTGTTGTTCAGTTGTGTCTGACTCTTCATGAACCCATGGACTGCAGCATGACAGCTTTCCTGTCCTTCACCATCTCATGGATGGATGGTTCTACAGAAGACTCTTGAGAATCCTTTGGACTAAGAGGAGATCAAACCAGTCAGTCCTAAAGGAAATCAATCCAGAATATTCATTGGCAAGACTGATGCTAAAGCTGAAGCTCCAATACTTTGGACAACTGGTGTGAAGAGCCAACTCACTAGAAAGGAAAAGACCCTGATGCTGGGAAAGACTGAGGACAGGAGAACATGCGGGGAACAGAGGATGAAACGGTTGGATGGCATCATAGACGCCATGGACATGAGCTTGAGAAAACTCCAGGAGATAGTGCAGGACAGGGAAGCCTGGCGTGCTATAGTCCATGGGGTTATAAAGAGTTGGACATGCCTGAGTGGCTGAACAGCAACAACAGACAGAAGACTGAATAAAGAGAAGGTGGTGTGTATGTATGGTGGAGCCTTAACAAAGGAAGGAAGCCTGCCAGATGTGATATCATGGCCAGATCTGAAGAACCTTCTACTGAATGAAATACCACTCACAGAAGGACAAATGCACATGATTGCACTTACATGAGGGTTCTGAAATAGTCAAAGCCACAGAAGCAGAGAGTGGAATGCTGGGTTCCCAGGGCTGCAGCAGGGGAGATGGGGCCTGGCTGTTCAGGGGGTGGGAGTTCCAGGTATGCAGCAGGAGCGAGCCCCAGGGCTTTGTTGTGCAACATTGCAGCTACAGTTAACAATGCTGCACGTGCCCTGAGAAAGGTGTCGGCAAGGTAAATCTTGGGTTAAGTGTTCTTATCACAGTTTCAAAAAGAAAGGACCCCTGGCTTTCTACAGGCAGAACAGCTGAGGTCTTCAGTGGGCAGGTTTCCCAAGACCTTGCCTCGCTTTGCCCCCACATTCTCTTTGACATTAACGCACTACACACCACTGCATATAAGACAGATAACCAACCAGGACCTGCCATACAGCACAGGGAACTCTACTCAATACTCTGTAATGACCTATAAGGGAAAAGAATCTGAAAAAGAGTGGATATATGCGTATGTATAGCTGAATCACTTTGCTCTACAGCAGAAAGTAGCACAACATTGTAAATGAGCTATATTCCAGTAAAACTGAAAAAATAAGAGAGCACTCTATAAATAGGAAAGTCCCTCTCTCCAGTTTTTCTAGATGGTTATGTTCACGTTCATAAGATGCAGCCAGAAAGAAAATAATTTATCCAAGGTTAATGGGAACATATAATCAGCGGTCCTGCCCCAGCCGTTCTGCTGAAGCCACGGGGCCTTTCGGTGATGGAATATTCTCCATCCATCGGCAGCTTCCGTCCTGCTTGCGGTG
>SJYT01079543.1:7500-57500 GCA_006410635.1 Cephalophus harveyi | reverse complement strand
GATTTATTTCATTCCCATTTGGTCTTTCTCAGGATCTGAATTCTATATTGCTTTATAGCTAAGCATTTCATTTCCTTTAGGTCAACTCTATATGGTAATTGCTTTTAACTTTTGTTCCCACATGTTTGTTGCTGCTGCTGCTGCTAAGTCACTTCAGTCGTGTCCGACTCTGTGCGACCCCAGAGATGGCAGCCCACCAGGCTCCCCCGTCCCTGGGATTCTCCAGGCAAGAACACTGGAGTGGGTTGCCATTTCCTTCTCCAGTGCATGAAAGTGAAAAGTGAAAGTGAAGTCGCTCAGTCGTGTCCGACTCTTCGCGATCCCATGGACTGCAGCCTACCAGGCTCCTCCATCCATGGGATTTTCCAGGCAAGAGTACTGGAGTGGGGTGCCATTGCCTTCTCCTGTTTGTTGCTAGTATATGGAAATGGGATTGATTTTGTGTGTTGACTTTGTCTCCTGCCGCGTTGCTAAAATCACATATTATTTCTAGGACATTTTTGGAGATTCCTTGGGATTTTTTAAAATGTGCATACACGTTTAGGATCATAATGTCTTCCTGTTGAATTAATCTTTCTATCCATGTGTAATATTCCTCTAGTCATTTTCTTTGCTCTAGAATTTTCTTTATTTTACATTAATGTAGGCACATCTTGGGTATGTATTTGCATGGTATGTCAGTTTCCATCATTTTGCTTTCATATTATCCTTGCCATTGAATTTTATGTGTTTCTTCTGAGAGCATATCTTTTCCTTGTTTGCTATTTTAATTGGATTTTTAATTTACTCTGACCATCACTGCCTTTTAATTGGTATTATTTACACTTACTGTGATGGAGAAGGCAATGGCACCCCACTCCAGTACTCTTGCCTGGAAAATCCCATGGACGGAGGAGCCTGGTAGGCTGCAGTCCATGGGGTCGCCAAGAGTCAGACACGACTGAGTGACTTCACTTTCACTTTTCACTTTCATGCATTGGAGAAGGAAATGGCAACCCACTCCGGTGTTCTTGCCTGGAGAATCCCAGGGACAGGGGAGCCTGGTGGGCTGCTGTCTATGGGGTCACACAGTCGGACACAACTGAAGCGACTTAGCACACTTACTGTGATTATTGATTTGTTAGGCCTTGAACCTGACATTTGCTTTCTTTCTGTTTCTACTCCCTGAGTTCTTGCTCCTGGGTTTCTTTTTCATCCTCCTCTGTGTTGCTTTTGCCTTATTAAGTACTCCAGTTGTATTCAGGCGTGGTGTTTTTGGTCTCACTGCTTTGCTCAGTACCCCTAGTGGTCACCATGGGTATTGCAGCCCATCTGCAGCATTCCCTCCAGGAAGGTGCCCGAGTCACTCTTCCCACTTAGATGCTGTGCCGAGCACCAGCCCGCACTGTGATCTCGAGGTGTTCATCACGCATGATTTAGAAACGCATGACCTGAAGGATAGGCCATCGATTTACTTATACTCACGCTTCCTCTTGTTCTTCTTTCCTTCCCGATGCTCCCAGGACTTTTCTTTTGCCATTTCCTCTGTTTTTAGAATTCTTTTCGCTGGTGGCAATCATTCTTTAAGCGTGGGTCTGCTAGCAACAAATTCCCTTTGTTTTTTTTTTTTTCTTCTGAAAGTGTCTTTATTTCCCCTGAATTCCTGAAGGATCTTTTTTTCCCGACCTACTTCCTCCCTTTCGGCCCTGGGGAAATAGCCCCACTGGCCTCCGCGGTGTCTGACACTGGAACTGGGATTCTGTAGACGGGGTTCTCCTCTCTGACTGCTCTTGGGATGTTTTACTTTGCTAATTTTAAGAAGTTTAATTATGATGCATCTTAGTTTTGATAAACTCTCAGTTTTGAGTTTACCCTCTTTGGAGTTCATTCAGCTTGCTAAATCTAGAGGTTTATTTACATCTTTTGCCAGATTGAGAAATTGTTTTTCATTATTATTTCTTCAAATATGCTATTAGCCTTGCTCTCTCCTCTCTTCTGTGGACGTTTGGGATGAATGTTGGCTCTTTCCTCACTGTCCCTTGGGCTCTGTTCATTTTGCTTCTTTATTCCATTTTCTCTCTGTTGTTCAGATTGGGTAAATCCTATTGATCTGGGCTCAAGTTCACTGATTCTATCCTCTGTCATCTCCACTCTATGGTGAGCCCATCCTATGGACTTTTTATTTTCAGTGATTGTATTTTTTAGCTTTATAATTTTTATCTCACTATTTTTCAAAGACTGATATCTCATTGCTGATAGGTTTCCATTTATTTTAAGACAATTTTGTAATCAGTTGTTGAATTATTTTTATGGCGGCTCCTGTAAATTTCCTCCCAGATACCCCGCTGTGGGATCATCTCTGCGGAGGGGACAGCTGAGTGTTTCTCCTGTATGTTATGATTTTCAGTGGTTTCCTGGACACTCTGTCCCTTACATTAGGAGAGTCTGAGTTGCAGTTACGTCTTGCATCTCAGCAGTCAGCTCCAGGCCTAAATTTGCAGTTCCAATGATAATTTAATTTCTGGAGCCTCTACTGGGTTATTTTTCCTGTCCTAATGGGGTTTTGCTAAAATCTGCTGGTTACATGTGGGGGGTGCAGAAGAAGGTTCCCTGCATGACCAAGTTCCTTACTTAAGTAGGGGGTGTGGACGGAGGGGCTCAGGCCCGTCCACAGCTCTGGAGCCCAGGGCCTGGCGCCCACACCTGGCCAGAGGGGGGCTGCTTCACCGCTCTCAACCCACCTGAGCTCAGGTACTGGTGGCAGCCTTCTTTTCGGCAGAACTGCCAGTTCTAGTTCAGGGGTCGTAAGTGACCTGGACCGTGGAGGGCATGCCCGGGCAGTGTTCTGATGACTGACAAGGCAGCCTTGCCTCAGGGACATGACCTTTCTGCTGGATGTATGGCGCCCCGGGCACAGGGAGACAGCGCTTGGCAGGAACCCTCACCTGCTCACCTGGGGCAAAGCTTCATCACCTGTTCAGCCATCTGGCAGGCGTCTTGAGCTCTGGTTCAGGGGGCTGGGTCTCTCTGCCCCTCGCCCAGGTGAGTGCCCAGATGGAGGCCACCCAGCCCCTCCAGCGCTTCTCAGCTGTTCCCCCGCCTCCAGCCTCCTTCTCCACTGTTACTAGAAGCCCTTCCACCAGCTTCCCCCCTGGGCTCAGGGCACCGGTTCCAAGCGTTCCCCTCCTGCTCAGTTGTTCTGAGAAACACTGCCCGTCCTGCCTCCCTGCAGAGTCACATTTATAGTTTAAGTGCATTTTCTTCTGTCAACAAAATCTGGATTTGTGTCTCAAAATGTTTGTTTCTGATGAGACTTCAAGAGTCTAGGGATAAAAAATGGATCATTGACTGCGCATCTACCTTTCTGTGGATCCTCTGGCCACTCCCTGCCTCCTTTGAGGGCATGTGGAAGGTATCCCTGCTGATGACAGAAGCAGCAGAGGACGCCAAGACGGGTGAGGACACGCCGAGACGGGTGAGGACACGCCAGACGGGTGAGGACACCCTGAGACGGGTGAGTCCGCAGGGGATCCCAGGTGTGCATTTTCCAGAAACTGGAGGCCAAGGGTTGGAGGGACAGGAGGAAGGGTTGGAGGGACCTAGGAGGAGCTGGGAGGAGGAAGGTGATGGGGAATCGGGGGAGGAGGCCTGAGATTTGGGGGTGCATGTGGGAAATACACACAGGGTAGCTGCAACATCGTGTGGATGGACCTGACATGAGAGAGGCAGTTCTGGGCTGTGGACGGGAATTCAGGGGTCATGAGGTTGTACCTGATCACTGAGCTTCACCCAGGGATCAAGAAGCTACAGATAGCATAGTAAAAGGCCAGCAGGGATGAGGAACAGAAGGTGGTGACGGAGGGGCAGCCAGGGATGAGAGGAGCCCCAGGGGGACGAAAGGGAAGCGCTGGGCATGGTGTGGGGAGGGCGTGCTGTCCAAGGGGCTCGTGTCAGAGCTGCCCGACCACGTGGGGACTCTGCCTGTGTTCAGCGCCCCCAGAGCCGTCACCCCCTGCACTGCTCCCCAAAAGGGTGGGGCCCGTGCTATCCTGGCCACTGATGGAGCTGGGAGAGCTGTCCGCCCTCACAAGCCAGGCAGGCTGGGCCTGCTGGCCGCTGGGTAGGCCTGGGGCTGACCCTGGCTGCTCAGACCTACCTGTGGCATGACACCGCCTCTCCAGCTGTGTGCTCGAGGCCCTGGTGTGAACTGCGCCCTGCAGCCCCTACCGGACACCCCCGGGCCATGCAGCCCCGCCTCCCCGGGCCATGCAGCCCCGCCTCCCTGGGCCATGCAGCCCCACCCCCAGGGTCATGCAGCCCTGTTCCCCGGCCATAGAGACCCACCCCCAGCCCACGGAGACCCACCCCCAGGGCCATGGAGCCCTCACTCCCAGGCCATGGAGCGCCCAGCCTCTGTCTCTTATACACATCTAGATGTGTATAAGAGACAGATCCAGGACCTTGTAACACCCCCCGCCCCCAGGACCATGCAGCCCCCACCCGCTTCCTTCGTGCTGCCCACTGCTCCCAGCTTCCTTCAGGGGCTCTAAAAGCCCTATGTTTTATATTCCTCCTCTTTAAATAAAATGCCTTCCCTTGAAAAAAGTACCTCCGACGGGATTTTCCTCTTGCCAAAGCTGGGTGGAATGATGACTTAATCCCCCACCCCCAGCTCTCGGAAGGCAGCCCCATCCCAGTGGCTGAGCCGAAGGACGCCCCTCCCCACCTTCCTCACCCCACCCCCCAATCTCCTGGTGCTGCTCTCCTGGAGATTAAGACAAATTAAAACATGCTGCGCTTCTGAACCTTTTGGGACAAACAGGATAATGGTGGGCAGCAGGCTGGAGCTGGCGCTCGTCAGAGCCCGGGAGCCAACTGTGAGATTTTCAGGAATTTGTGAGCCAGTGGGCATCCCGTTGGTAGCCTGAAATCGGCCACAGTAGGAAACTGGCAAACACCACACATTGGGTTTTTGTTTTTATTTTTGCAGAACCAATTGTTAAACACTTACCATCGGGCTGTCTTTCCTATCTTTTGTTTCATCTAAATGTGGAGTTTTCACTTAATGTCATTTATTTGGTCCTGTTGTTTTACTTATCATGATGATTTGGGATTTTAATTTTGCTCATCAATAATTCCACCAGACCTCACTACTGCCACTCAGCTTTTTCATTCCCAAATTGGATACATCCATTTGTTGTATGGATAAAATCTTCTTCGATTCATGACAGAAGGCTTAACAAGAAGAATGAAACACAGAGTCTGGACAGAGCTGAGACAGCAGAGGGAGGAACCCCGCAGGACGAGCAAGAGACCCTCAGGCTCGGCCAAGTCCAGAGCCTGGGAAGGGCCTGGCTGGGCACAGGCTCCGTAGAAGGGCTGGGAAGGCAGCTCAGGACCCGAGACGCCCCGGCGCAGCTTGATGGAGACACGGGCCACTCCCCCGAGCCGTCGGGGGTCACCTGCCCCTGGACTAAGGCTGTCTCTGCTGAAGGGTCAGCTCCTCTTCTTGCTTCTTCCATTCACTCCACGTTCTCAGGCTTCTGGCTGCAGACAATGCCTCCTGGCCAGGATGACCAGACGCACATTACCATCAGAGAGGCAGCCGTCCCTTCTCAGTGACCCCATGGCAGGGAGCTTCTGACACGCAGGAGGAAGACACTGGTCAACATGATGGCTGCAGCCCATGTGCCGCGTCCCCCTCAATCCCCCAGCCCTGCTCTTCAGAATTACTGACCCGTAAAACCTGTTATTGCTCCTGTAACCAACAATGTACTCAGCAACCTTCTCAAAGCCAGATGACCCGTGTTTTTTTGTGAGCAAGTCTTCCCTGATGAATCTGCCTGCAATGCAGGAGACCCCAGTTTGATTCCTGGGTCGGGAAGATCCCCTGGAGAAGGGATAGGGAACCCACTCCAGTATTCTGGCCTGGAGAATCCCATGGACTATATATGGGATCGTGTTGGACACTATTGAGCGACTTTCACTTAAGCTTTCACACCTAACGCCTAAGTATATTAAGATCTGATCTCAATATCCTGTACTGGTGGAGTCACTCATCCAGTATAAAGAAAGGAGGAGAGAAAGATGAAACTGCAAAACACCCCCCAACCCCCTCCCCCAGGAAGGGGCTTTTCCCTCAAAAGAGTGTCTGACCCCTTCCCTGGGGAGAAAAGCCTGGGAAAGATGGGGCAGAGCATGCCTGAGGTGCAGGAAGCAGACTCCTGGAAGACACCGACCGGCCAGCCAAACCGTCTGCACACAGAGTGATGCCGTGCTCGCTGGGACTCTGGCGTCCTGAGTCCCAGTCCCAAGAGGGGGGATGTCCAGGCTGGTGCAGGTCTTCCCTGTAGGACGCTGGCGGCAGCAGGAAGTGGGTGCTGTGCCGGGGGCCTCCTTACAGACCAGGAGGAGGAGACTGCAGGGGGAGCTCCCCTCACCTCAACCCTGAACCCTGGGGTGCAGAGCTCAAGAGGGACAGTCAGCGATCAGACACCCAGAGTCCAGGAAGCGCAGAAACAAGTCCCACAGGGAGCTCACAAGGACGGGAAGTCACGAGTGGTTGACCAAAGCAGTTCCAGGGGAATCGCAAGGCGAGGTCCACACAGCGCGATCTGGGCTGAGAGTGTATGCAAGGGGTAAGCTGAGGAGGAGTCCAGCCGAGCCTGCGGCTTTGCTGACCGCCAGTGTGGACCACAGGTTCAAGGAGATTCAGTCCAGTGAGGAGGAGAAGACATAGGCAGTAACCAGAGGGGCTGAAAGGTCACTTTCTGTGTGTGATGCCCTGCGAAGCAGAGAGAACCTGAAGAGCAGATGTGACAGCTGATGAGTCAGCCGGAGCCAGAGGAGGAGGCAGCTGGCAGAACCAGGTGCCAGAGGGGACAGGGCAGGGCGTCACTGCACTGAGGGAGACGGGCCTGGGGAGATGGGCAGGTGCCTTCTGATCTGAGCTCTTTTCAGAGACACAGCAGAAATCTTTATTTCATACATCAAGAAAGAGTTTTTATTATTTGTCTTGCCATTAGCCTCATATGTGAGTACCTTGTCCTTCCCAGGTGGCGTTAGTGGTAAAGAATCCCCCTGTAAGATGCAAGGAGATGCGAGAGACTTGGGTTAGTCCCTGAGTCGGGAAGATCCCCTGGAGGAGGACATGCAACCCACTCCAGTGTTCTTGCCTGGAGAATCCCATGGACAGAGGAGCCTGGCGGGCTACATCCATGGGGTCACAAAGAGTCAGACACGACTGAGGGACTCAGCACAGTGAGTATCCAGATTACAAATATCCCCAAAGACGCATGTATTCTAGAATCCGAAATGCCTGCTTTCCAGGGAATCAACTCTTGCTTACAGGCATTCTGCTGCTTTACTGTGGTGAGAGATGCAGACCAACCAGAAACATGGTCCCATCCTGACCACCCAAGAATGCTTGTTTGAAGTTATTTTAAACTCTAGTGAGTTCTTTTAAAGCATTACTACATTTTAATGAAAACTTTTTGCACATTTGATGACATTTAATTATAGTTTGTGATATGATTAGGCATAAGACCATGGATGGTGATTTTAATATCAAATGTAGTACTTTTACTTGGATATAAGCAGGCATAGTGGATTTCTTTAAAGGCTTAATTTTTATCTGGAGTTTGATGCATGTCTCAAGCATATTTTTTTACTACTGAAAGAGTGGTGTTTTTTAAAGAAAATAACCTTGTGATGTTATTCACCACTGTTATTGTAATGGGCAGCTACTTAGTAATATCAGACCAGCCCCTCTCCTCATGAAAGCACCTCAGCATTTTTAGAGGGATGTGTTTAATTAGAAACGGTCTCCACTAAAATGAGCAGCTGATTCGCTGTCCAGAGGTACAGAGACTGTCGGAGGAGAAAGAACTGTTTAAACACCTTTGGTGGAAGGAAAACACGGTGATGAATTCGTAGGAAGTGGAGAGACCTTAAACCCTGAAAGTTTACAATGGGTTTGACTCTTGTCTTCAAACTTATGAAGTGGATTTCTTTCTGAAAATCTATTTTGAGAACAATATAGCCCCAAAGCATAACCTAGTACAGAACTCTTTTCCTTGTGTCTGTGCTCAGTTGCACAGTCGTGTCCAACTCTTTGCAACCCATGGACTGTACCCACCAGGCTCCCTCAATCCAGGGGATCCTCCAGGCAAGAACACTGGGGTGGGTTGCATGTCCTCCTCCAGCGGGTCTTCCCGACCCAGGGAGGAACCTGTGTCTCCTGCATCTCCTGCATTGGCAGGCGGGTCCTTTACTACTACCGCCACGGGAAGTCCACTCTTTTTCTTTAGGATCTGTAAAAATACTTTTGTTTTTACTTATGATGGAAAAAAGAGCCCATTCCCAAATCCCCCTCCTCAAGCTTGAAAATTTGAAATTACTGTCAGGTGTCAATATCCAAGTACCAGAGAGAAGTGGCGAGTGTGGTCTGGGCAGTGCTCCGGCTCAGGGTGGCCCCGTCAGCTGACAAAGCATCACTCCTCTGCACGGAGCAGCACCTGTTGTCACTTAGACTCGATGGCAAGTTGTCAGAATTGAATGTTGGAACCGGGCTGACAGATGGAAAGGTGTCACCAATTGAAAAATACGTTTTCCCCTAAAATGAGAAAATGAAAGTTACTCACTCATGTCTGACTCTTTGCAACCCCATTGACTATGCAGTCCATGGAATTCTCCAGGCCAGAATACTGGAGAGGGTAACTGTTCCCTTCTCCAGGGGATCTGCTCAACCCAGGGATCGAACCCAGGTCTCCTGCATTGCATGCAAATTCTTTACCAGCTGAGCCACAAGGGAAGCCCAAGAATACTGGAGGGGGTAGCCTATCCCTTCTCCAGCAGATCTTCCCGACTCAGGAATCGAACCAGGGTCTCCTGCACTGTAGGCGGATTTTTCACCAACTGAGCTATGAGGGAAGCCCTAAATAGCAGAAGGAATTTCCAAAATAAAGAGTTCAGCAACAGCAATATAATGAACTTGATTCTTGTAAAACAGCTGAGTTTCATTCAATTAGTAACTTAATACAGGATGTTAATGAAACCAAGGTTCAGGATGTGATGTCTGACCCAGACAGAGTCCTGCACATAGAGTAGAGGTCTGTTCATTCACACCACCCCTGCCATCCACCATCCCCACACCCACCACCGTCCAGCATCTACCAACCCCTCCATCCTCCAGACAGTTAGGTGAGAGATGCTTCTGAGTGTAGAAGTAGGGTAGAAATTCAAATGTTTAAGAAAAAAGAATCACTCCCCTCTTTACCTTCTTCCCCTCTTTTTCTCCCCAATCAGCAAACAAAAACACCTACTGACCACATTATTTTTTAAAACATCAAAGATGATTTCCACTGAAAAGAACTCGAGCCTAGAGAGTTGATTCCAATTTTTCTATTCTTCAAAACAGCTTTCTATTCTTTTGATGCTGCTGCTACAATAATCTATGAAAATAGAGAATAAATAGCAGCCAGCTGACTCTTGTCACTTCCAGCAAGCGCACCCTCTTCATTGAACTGTCCTTTGAAATACTTGACCTTTATACAGACACACTTGCACAGCATCTTTCAAAGAACTGAGACAATAATCAGTGGAAATGGAAGTACAGCCCTGGAGACATTGCACGCTCGAGTGTAGCCTCACCTCAGTTTTATACAATGTTATAGTATCTTACAAAACTAAAGCTTCTGTGGTTGTGTCTCTTCCTGGAACCTGCCCCCCTCCCCCCACCACCCCACAACCAGCCCTTCTCCTCCAGGGATGAAACCGCCCCTCCCCCAGGGCAAGGAGCATCTTCACTGGTAACTGGTCTCTTTGCTGACGGCCCTCACTGGAAGGAAGCTCTTTATATCTCATCTAAATCCTCCCTATTGAAGTGTAAGCCCGTTTCCTCTTTCTCTGTCCTCAGTGTGAGAGGGGACAGCTGGTCCCCGGCCTCCATATAATAACCCTTCAGCATCCTGAAGATGGTTATTAGGTCCTGCTGCTCTTCTCCAGGCTAAATAATCACAGATCCTTTAATCTTCCTTCATAGGTGCTATTTTCCGAGTCTTTAATCGTCTCTGCTGCTCTCTACTGAAGCCCTTTCAGGCTTAAGTCCCGTGTGTCCCCTCTTTGGAGGTGGGGCACGGACAGTTTGAACAGCTAGGCAGCCTCAAGGCCCAGCAGTCATGTCCCCGAGGAAGGATGGTTTTGCCCCTGGTGACACGGCTGAATTAGTTTAAGAGCCTCTCTGCATCCCTGTAATATGGAAACAGTGGAGAACGATCATCACCTTCTTCTGACCAAAAAGTGAAATATCAATAGTAAAAATAGTAACAACAGGAATAGAACAAAACTGGTGAGACATGGGCAAAATATCGTGATGAATCTCAACTTTTTAAAGTTATGAACATGATAGTCGGAAATGTAAGTAATTAACATTTGGTTGGATTTCCCTGATATTAGGGGGCTTCCCTGATAGCTCAGTTGGTAAAGAATCCGCCTGCTATGCAGGAGACCCTGGTTCGATTCCTGGGTTGGGAAGATCCCGTGGAGAAGGGATAGGCTACCCACTCCAGTATTCTTGGGCTTTCCTTGTGACTCAACTGGTAAAGAATCTGCCTGCAGTGCGGGAGACCTGGCTTTGATCTCTGGGCTGGGAAGATGCACTGGAGAAGGGAATGGCTACCCACTCCAGTATTCTGGCCTGGAGAATTCCATGGGTCACAAAGAGTAGAACACGACTGAGTGACTTTCACTGGACAGCTTGTTCTGTGTGAATTTGGCAATTTCTAGGAACTTGTAATCCATTTCTTTTTTTTTTTTTAATTCCCCAACTACTTTGTGGTGTCCTTTTCAGCATGTAGTCTAGGCCCTTTTCTGTCAAAATCCAAATCCATCATGTAAGTTCCTAAAACAGAGGCTTGCAAAACAGAGACATGAGTAAGGATCACCTGGAGGGCACCTGGCTGGCAGGTGGGAGGCACCTGGAGGTCTCCTGGCTCGCCCACGCTCCTGACTGCGTTAGTGTAGGTGATGGCTGGGCTCCGTGTGTTTGCAGAGCCTCCAGGTGAAAGCAGAAAGATGAGGGCCTGCACTTGTAAACGTCCCCGCCCCACTGGCCACCTAAGTAGGGTAGTCTGGCCTCTCTCCCCTCTGCAGACTCCCAGTCTCCTTCTGACCATTTAGTTAAATTTCATGGTCATGATCAAATCAGTCCCCATTCTCTATGGTGTTATCTGCTGCTCCCAGCTTGGTTTCCTTGTTCACTTAATGAACATGCTTTCTATCCTATCATTGAGAAAAATGGATGAAAGTGCTTAACTGGCACTGAACCCAAGATTTTCCATAGGGAAATGCCACTTGCTACATTCTCTGATGTTGATGCTGCACCGTCCCTGAGCGTGCCTTGAGCTCAGACTGCACACATCCTCTGGTTTATGATTCAAATGATGCCTTACCTATATGCCAATGAGAATTTCATTTACAGTAAACACAAAATGTCACGGGTAAGTGTCGAAAATTGGACTGGAGTTTCATTATTTTACTGTGACTTAAGAGGGACATTTCTTGTTATTTATGTCATAAAGATGCTCCTGTTGATTTGGTTTTATGAATAAACTAGGGGCTTTCCTGGTGGCTCAGCTGGTAAAGAATCTGTCTGCAGTGTGGGAGACTCAGGTTCGATCCCTGGGTCAAGAAGACCCCATGGAGAAGGGCATGACAACTCACTCCAGTATTCTTGCCTGGAGAATTCCTTGGACAGAGAAGCCTGGCGGGTCACAGTCTATGGGGTCACAAAGAGTCGGACATGACTGAATGACTATCACACACACACACACACATGAATAAACTACTCATAATATAAAATCGATCAATGCTGTTTCTAGAAAAGAACAAACTTCTTCAAACAAACCATATAATATTCTCACTACCATTATTAAAAAAAAACATTTTTTTAATGTTTAAGTTGAAAACACATACAAATATATAATAGATTCAGCTAAATTTCAGAATACATTTTCATACTCAAGATATTTTAACACTGGTTGGGGTCACCTAGAATTAGGGGAACATTTCCGTTAGAAATTTACACGTGCCTTTAAATCCGGTCCGTGAGTATTCACTGAACACCTACTATGTGTACAAAACAGGCATCAAAATTGGTTTTAGGCATTTTATACCCACATCTACACTCAAAGGTGGACAGACCAGGGCACTGGGGGTCTTTGAGAGAGCCTATGTTCCTGAATAGAATCAGAGGGATGGAATGATTCGCAAGACAGTAATGGGGATCTTTGGTTTTGGAAGTTAGGGTACCCTGGGAGCCAATCACTTTAAAATGCCTCAGTCCTTTGTTATAAAAACAGAAGAAAGCATTATCCTCTGATTGAGAGGTGCCTTCCTTCCTTTATTTTTAAAAACATCGCAAGTGTTGATCAATGTACAAGTTGGCAAAGTGATACAAAAATGAAGTCTTTTTCTAAAGGAAGCTGGAGAGGAGTGAACTGTTTTAACCTGTCACCCCGGGTGGGCTTCTTGTGTTGTTCCTTGTTTAGAAATGAAATAATATTGTTTCAAATGTGGCAATTTTCTTTTTATTCTTGAAACAAGCAAACTGGAAATTGCAAAATAGAAGAGGA
This sequence comes from Cephalophus harveyi, assembly GCA_006410635.1. Lineage (NCBI taxonomy): Eukaryota > Metazoa > Chordata > Mammalia > Artiodactyla > Bovidae > Cephalophus > Cephalophus harveyi. Next base: position 44,889 of record SJYT01079543.1, on the reverse strand, counting down.
TAAAGCATAATTACTGCTTTCATTTATTCACACCATATTAATGTAATATAATTATCCAGTGAACAGACAGAACCTTATGACTGTATAACAACAGGGCAACAAAATGCTACAGGCGGCTCTGTAGGGCACACACAGGAAACACTTTACAGGAGGAAACGCCTTTTCTGCTTTGATGCGACACTCAGTGGATGGTTGACTTGTTACCACTGAGTGACCCATAGAGGGAAAGAGAGGGGTGGAGGGGGGACAAAGACCTCCAAGATAAGCAGGGAGTGTTGTTTCCCTGAAGAGCAAGCCCCTAGAGCCCTGGGGAAGGATAAGGATAACCCAGCAGACCTCCAGAGAGAACGTGGCGGGGAGCTGAACCAGAAGCAGCTTGCAGGTCAACCAGAAGGCTAGGAGGAAGGTCATGTCCAATCATCGCCAGGAACCCAGAGGGGTGTGATTGGCGGGACGTGGAGGCCAGGAGGAGGTCCGTCAGCAGTGAGGGGTGGCCGAGGAGCCGGTCTCTCACAGGCTGTGGAGATCTTCAAGGAGCCTGGCTCCAGAGCAGGGCCTGCCTCATAGAGGCTCCGTCTGGGGACAGGAGGCCTATCCTGACACCGCAGTGGGCACCTTACAATTTCCAGGGAACCGGAGCTCAGGAAATCACGTGAACTCCTGGAGGAGACCCAGGGTGTGATGAAATTGTGTCCACTGGCTTGTGTGTCTGATGTCCTCTGTACACTTCCCACCTCAATTTTTACAAATTTGTTTTGAAATGTGCACAGTGAAGAAAGGAAATCTGGGCTGAAAACAGGACAGTCAACTGCCATAGCATTCTGTGTTCCTGACCTCTGTGTGTCTGCAGAGTGAATCACTTTGAATGCCTTATTTTACCTAATCCCAAAATAACTTCGTGGAGATTGTACTAACTTTCCCAGGATCGCTTTTCCGAGAGCTGCGAAGAGATACTCATTCATTTGACCATTCATTCATTCCACAAAGTTGAGTGAGCAGTTACCATGTTTTGGGCAATGAGGTGACAAGGATGAGAAAAACAGAGTCCCATTCTCATGGAACTTACATATTAGAAGAGAAGACGGGCAATAAAGTACCAACTACACTCACAATATTCAGTCGTAAAGTGTGATGGCTGCCACAAAAGAGTAAAATACAGGATCAAATTCTCCTGATACTTAGTGGTAAACAACCTGCCTGCCAATGCGGGAGACTTGAGATATCCGGGTTCCATCCCGGGGTCAGGAAGATCCCCTGCAGAAGGGAACGGCAGCCCACTGAAGTATTCTTGCCTGGAGAGTCCCATGGACAGAGGAGCCTGGCGGGCTACAGTCCATGGGGCTGCAAAGAGACATGATTGAAGCTACTTAGCATGCCGATACACGTGAACTAAATCCACCCCGAGAATCTAGAGAAAGAAACGACACAGGGAGGGTCCTGGGAGATCCCAGCACCAGGGAAAGGGGCAGAGGACTGCCGGCGGTAGGGTGGGAGTGGGGAGGCTCAGAGCTGAGGGGCTGCCTTGGGGTGGGGAGGTGGCAGAACAGAGAGGGGGAGCGGGGAACTCCGGGACCCAGAGACAGGGTGCACGGGCCCAACCAACACGCTGCCCTCGGCCCTCCCAACACTCGCTCCCAGGCCAGGACCCTGAGCATGAAGACAGAAACCTGGACCATGGACGCACACACAGAAACAATCATAGTCCCTCCTCAGCTATACAAATCCCCATGAGAAGGGCCCAGACAATGAAAATCAAAGCATCTCAGGTGACTGAAGTCCCCTCTCCCAATTCATTCCCTTCAAAAAGAAAAAAAAAAAAAAATACACACACAGTTACCACAAATTCAATTAAATAGCCCCCCCAATAGGCTGTATTTTTTCAGAAATGAACTAAAACATGAAAAATCAAAAATAAAAATGGATGAGTCATGGGAATAAAGGAAAAACTGTTGATTGAACTGAAGAATTTTTTAAAAATGCAAATTTAGTGATTTAGTCTCAGAAATGATGACTACTTAATGACTAATGATGATGTAATAAGAACAAATTCAGATAAAAATGTAGTAAGTGATATTGAAGAAAGAAAGAAAAACAACAACAAAAAAAATGAAGTGTTAATAAAGAGTGAAAAGTCAGAGGAAGTAGCTGAAATTGGAAAGAGAAGCTACTGAAGAACAAGAACCAAACAGTGGGGCAGGAGTCACCTGTACAGCAGTAATAGAAGAGAACATTCCAGAAATCAACAAAAGATGGACAGATCCACCAGGTACTGGGCATAACTGACCTAGGATGATGTTCTTAGAGACATATCCTATTAAAAAATATCACATTTTGAAGACAAAATTTCCCCTAGAACTTCAAAGCAGAAAAGTCAAACACCCCTCAAGGGCAAGAGAAATAAAGTGGCATTAAACATTCCAAAGCAACATGGGAGCAAAATTAAAAGAGCAATATTTTCAGGAGCATTAAGGAAAAAGAGCAAACCAAGGATTTTGCAAATAGCCAAGCTGCTGTTCAGTTATGAGGCTACAGAATAAGGCTTGAATTTGCACAACTCATCCTCTACAGCACCTGCTACAGAGTGAGCTACATCCATCTAAGAGGAGGAGACTGCAGGACTGGGCATCAGACAGCCCGGAAGTGAGAAATGCTTATGGTAGCCTGTACCACTGGGACTGAGACAAAGATGGGGAACGATGGAGAGGAGCACACACACGCATCTCTTTATCACATCCTCTGATTGTCTCTTAGTGTCTTTTACTCATTTTGCCATTTATTCTTATCCTGATTAGTTTTCAAAAATGTGTAAATAGTAACCCTTCATCTATCATATAGACTAAAATTTGTATCTATTCCCTAATTTCTTCCCAGGTGGTGCTGGTGGTAAAGAATCTACCTGCCAATGCAGGAGACTCGAGAGACACAGGTTCAATCCCTGGGTCAGGAAGATGGAGGAGGACATGGCAGCCTACTCCAGTATTCTTGCCTGGAAAATTCCATGGACAGAGGAGCCTCGTAGGCTACAGTCTATGGGGTCACAAAGAGCCAGACACGATTGAGCGCATACAACAGTCCCTTGGTAAACTTCACATTTTATTTATGCTTGAAGACAAGGATTTTAAATTGACCATGCTATGGGGGCCTATCTTATTTGCTTTTGTACTCCCTTCCCCACTATGCATTTAAAACTTTTCCATATTTATCTGTGCATCAGATATTTCCTTTTTTTTTTTCTGCATAATGTTGTTTTTCAGCCTTAATTTTTAATCTGCAAGGACATTATTTTAGAGGATGATGCAAGGTAAGGATTTAACATTTTTTTCACAAAGATAACCAATTGGATTCAAAACAGATATTGAACCACCTTCCAGTCCACTGATTTGTATACTAATTATGTGACATTTACATAAAATTTATTAAATTTGGAGTTGTGTATTTTCTTTTTAACGCCTTATCTTTTTTGCTGTTTTTGTTACCAGTACTGTTTTAAATATTGGAATTTTACATTACTTACACATCTTTTCTTACAAAAACATCAAATGAATGTATCTGTTGTTGAAAATGGAGAAAGCACAGAAGCAAATGAAGAACTAGAAACCACCTATAAACTTAACAGCAAGGGACAAGCAAGTCTATTATTTCAGTTTATGGCCTTTCAGGCATTCTTCTGCAAATATCTCCTGTTTATTTACTTACATGTTCTGTTTCTCTTGAATGGGGGTCCATTTACGTGGAGTCTTTGTTTTTCATGCTTCTACGGGCCATTGCCCCCTTTTTTCTCCCCTCTTGCTCTTTTTGCAAAGCTCTCCTGGCTTTTGAGGGATCATCCCTGGTGTCTTCCAGGGAAGTCTCCCAGCTTGCAGGAATTGCCGACCCTGTGCTATTTCTTGAGTGTCCCTTACCTTCTGTCCCAGAGCTTCTCTGCTTGACTGTCTCTACTTCTTTCTAATCAGTGTCCTGCATGGAGGAAATCTTTCTCACACCAAGTTGAGCTTGGCTGGCTCACAGGCTGGGTCAGTCCTACTAAGGAGTTCTTTCCCACCCAGTAGAGAGTGGTTGGTCAACTCGTAGACTCAGAACTCTCCAAAGCTAGAGGAGAATTGCAAAATGGGTCACAAAACTTTATTGAAAATTAACTTTTTAATTATGAAGTATCTTTAGCTATGGATTGGCAGAGCCTCAGGAGCTGTGTAAAGAGGAAGTGACTGTGAGTCCTGGAGAAACACTTGTGTGGACCAGCACACTTCCCCGTCAGGGGGCACAGGGCGCCGTGAAGGTCAGAAAGCTCCTTTCCTCCTCATCTCTGGCGATGAGAGGGATGCACCCAGAGCAACGCTAGTCAGACTCTGCAGTGGTCTCTGCGTAGATGTGCAGCGACGTGGGGACTGAAGTGCAAGTGTTTTGTGTTTACTGGGGAAGAAGAGCATTCATCTGATGTGTCAAAGAACTGCCTCCAGAGAGAGAAGGCGCGCTTATGGAAATGGTTCAACTTTGTGCCGAGCCTGCACGGCTGAGGAATTAAACAGGTTATTCCTGCAGCCACCCATGTGCACAATCACAGTGAATTTAAAACCATCTCGGAAGGAATCCTACTGGGAGTGTTTAGGCCCACAATTACAGTAAATGAAGATTCAGAATTAGCAAAAGCATTCCACTTAATTAGAAGCATTAAATAAGTACTACCAAATGTACAGTACTGCACGTACTAAGATGAGAAAAATAGCTGACCCTGAAAAACATTTTATTTATTCACTTTTTTACTTGTTTACTTTTCTTAAGTTTAGACGACTATTATTAAACAGCCTCCAACTAAAAGATAAAAAATAGGACGCAGATAAGGAGAGCAAATACATTTGTCTTAAGTACACACATTACAGAATCTAATTACAAATATATATGTATGTCTACATTTATATGTATGCCATCTATCTATTAAATACTTAAGATTGATACCCTGTGAAAATTCAAGAAAAAATAATGGGATTTTTTGCTCAAGATTTTGTACACTTTTTCCTTCATGTCCTCCTTTCGACATGATTTTTAAACTGTTACTTATCAGCTCTGATGATTTTCAGTATGAATCAGAAATGAGTATGAGTCAGAGTGTAAAAGACTGGCAGAATCCCTAGTCAAATTCCCAGGAAGACTGAGAGGCTGGGAAGAGCAAAGAAAGGGGGGTGGGTGAGTGACATACAGGAGAGAAGGTGACGATGAGGGTGCTTCCAGAACAGCGTCTTCAGCAAGGGCTGCACGGCGCTGAGCTAGGCAGGCTCACAGGCCTGCTCCTATAGGCATGGTCTCAGAAGGCCTGCATCTTGGGCATTTGAACTGAAATTCCTCACATGAAGGGAGTTGTTCAAACACAGTTTTGCTTTCAAAGACAAATACGTGTTTCTAAAACTCCACCACTGTGTTTTGTGACCTCAGCAAATCTGCTAAAGGGACTCAGAGCAGTGAGGTCCTCCCTGGCATTGGTGATCCTGACATGATCAGATAGGAAGGCGTCCCTTCGCCATTACTGATTTCGGTGTCCCATTCTTGAATCTAGATTTTCAACCTAGTATATCTAGACAGTTGGAATGTAAACCAAGCAAAAAAGAGAGAGAGATAAAGAGACATGGTACGTGCAGACAATTTTTAAAGGTAAGAATTTCCATTTCTCTATCCGAATAAGTGTTCCATGTTTTCCTTACTGCCAAGAGTATATAGGATATTCAAATTTTACTTATGGAAAAAAAAAAATTCAAAGATGAGGACGACTGTGGAAACTATTGGTTCTGTAATTCTGGGACCATGTTTTCCAAAACAAAAATCAAGACACGTGGCTGACTCAAGGCCTGACGCACTGGGATGGATTGTCCTGACCAGGGTGGGACGCGAGGGCCCATCAGCCCAGCCTGGCTCACCTGGCTCACAGGCTAGCCTGCTTCAGGGGTTTGGGGGTCCCAGGCGTCCCACTCGGGGGCTCTGGTCTGCGGCTGCTTGCGCTCCAAGAGGGCAGAGATGAGTAGCTGTGCCAGAGACCACATGACCAGTAAAGCCCGAAGTATCTGATATCTGGCCCCTCACAGAAGAAATGTGAACTCCTGCGGGCATCAGGACCCAGGGGAGCCACAAGGGACAGGGCCTAGTCCAGAAATAGGCATCTCTTCCTCCAAATCTGAAGGAGCTGCCCGTCACTGAGACCCCGCCTGAACCAGAGATGCTGGGAGGGGCTTCCTAACCCTCACTCTGGATTCTCACAGCAAACTCCTGCAGGGGGCTAGCCTGTGAGCCGGGCCCCCAAACCCTCCCTCTAAGAGTGGGCCTTAAGACTGGGGCCACGACTGGCTGGCTCTCTGTGCGGGTGCTGGCTCTCACGTTCTCTGAAATATAAAAGAAAGCAAAATTAAACTCCTTGATAACATATACAATCTAAATTTGATGAGGGGAAAATTGGGATTTTAATCTTCTTCTTGGGCGACATGCAAACTAAAATGGACTTCTCTGCCATCAGAAATGTGGCAGGGAGTTTGCATTGCTGAGAGGTCTGCTGAATTTTCACTCTTAACTAAGCATGCAAGATGAGTACCAAAACCATTACATTTATGTGTTTTTAATGGCTTGTCTGGGTTGTGTTTTGTCCATAGCTAGTGATGGAGCTGAGCGCCAGCCAAGTTTTTTAGAATTCACACAGCTCTGTTTCAACATAATCGTCTGACAATACCTAGGGCTTCTGCCATCCCCGTAGGTTATATTTTGAGTCTAAAAGCACATTGGCATATCAATCAGCTGGCTGGGTTATACTGTCAACCATTTCCTTGTGAGGGTATGATGTGCCCACCGCCGTCCAGGGCTGCCCCTGCGAGTGGAGGAGAGGAGAGGGCAGGGGCACCTGGCTTCCTTTTACCTGAGAAGATGGTTTTGGCGGGGCCACCCTGAGGGCAGAGTCAGCCCTGCTACCGTCAGTCAGGGTGCTGCCTGCGGCTTGCTGAGGAAGCCCTTGGGTGACGCTCAGGCCAGCAGGGCTGGTTGCTGGCTGTGACTGTCATTGTTGCTACAGAACCGAAGGCTGCCTGTTCTGTGCTGGTGGAGAGTGTCCCTTTGACATATTAGTAAAACCGAATCAGTCCTCAGGTTGGCAGAACTGGGGCATTCAAAACACCTCCTGCTTATTAGAAAATAAGCTTCTTGGTCACCAACGCCAGTCAACGATCTCTTCTTTCAACAGCTGTCTGATTTGCATCTGATTTTATTAGCCGCGATGTGTCTGTTCCAGACTTTAATGACCTCGGATTCAATTTTCATGAAAATCTAACATTGAACAAGCTTTACATAGCAATTTCAAAATACCAGTAGTCATATTTGTCTTTTAAAGAGAGAAAGTGATAGGAACATACAAAAGTGTGGGCGAAGAAGAATGAACAAATGGAAAGAAACTCTTTGTGATTTCAGTACTGAGACACAGCACAGTTTACGAAGTGCACACCTATTTGATGTTTCTCATAGGCAGACGCATGCTTGAAATTTCAATGTCAACAATACAAAAATGAATTTCCAAGTTTCCTGGGAAAAGTTGAAGTATTGTTTTAAATGCCCAAGACATATTGCTAAACATATTTAAATGTAAAAGAATCTCATGTAGGAAGGTGGGGGCGGGTGGTTACTCCCTGTGGAGGTAGTGTTTTTGTCCGATCTGAATTCCCTTCATCATCTGGAATGAATTGTTCCCCTGGCTTCACGCCTATAAGATGAGGAAGTGAACCAGAGACAGCGTGTACCTGGAACTTGGGTCAGCCAACCCCAGAAACCTGGGCTTCCTGCTCAGCTGCCATCGGTAGAAAAGGCAGTTGCCCTTGTTTTAAAAAACGAGGTCAGTGGTTTACGCGTGAGAATAATTTTTTAGGAACGGGAGATAAGCTCCACACATTGTGTATAAACACATCAGGCCCCTGCTAACCGTATACACGTAAGAAGTTCCCCAGCTAGTGAACACCTACAGAAGTTTTGAGAGAAAGCAAATGAGACCACTGATAGCTTTGGAAAACAGTATTAGGTTTCTTTCATCTAAAAAGTCATTGACAGAACTGTTACTATATAATTAGTGCGACAAGTAATGATTCTTCTCTATTACCATTACAAAAACTATTGCTGTAAGTAAAAATGTATTCGTAAATGTTTGAAAATTGGTTCAATTTCTTCTCAGGCCTGATACAGTCCAGTAAAAATAAATAAATAAATACAAATAAGAGGAACTTCTCTGATCGTCCAGTAGTTAGGATGCTGTGCTTCCACTGCAGGGGTGCAGGTTTGATCCCTGGTTGGGGAACTAGGATCCCCCATGCAGCACAGAACAGCCAAACGAAACTTAAAAAAAAAATGTAGAAAGAAAAGAGAAGCAGCTATATTTTAAAGGATATTTAAAGTAATCGTTAAAGTGTTGCAATTTCTTCGCCATCTTTCTGCCTTTATATAAATATTTATAGACAGCAATATACATATTCAATGTTAACATTTTAGTTCTCTCAAAGATTTGAGAATTTTTTTAAATGTTAAAAAAGTACTATTCTGTTTGAAATCCTTTCATCAGTCTTCAATGCAGTTCAGTCGCTCAGTCGTGTCCGACTCTCTACGACCCCATGGACTGCAGCACGCCAGCCTCCCTGTCCATCACCAACTCCCAGAGTTTGCTCAAACTCATGGCCATTGAGTCAGTGATGCCATCCAACAATCTCATCCTCTGTCGTCCACTTCTCCTGCCTTCAATCTTCCCCAGCATCAGGGTCTTTTCAAATGAGTCAGTTCTTCACATCAGGTGGCCATCTTAGATGACCTTAAAAAAATTTCATGGGTTTGAAATTGGAAAAAGCTGTTCTGATATACACAGTTTTTTCTTTTTCTACTATATGCAATGTACAGAGTTTTACACGGGTTTGGGTAGTGTTTCGGTAATGAGTATCAACAGGACCGTGACCATGTATTTTAAACTGCCAGGGAAAAGCTAGAAAATACTACCTATTAAGCTATGTGGACAAAAAAGGCTTTTCTCCATGTGCTCTAAACATGAAAGGACGCAAACAAGCAGAAATAAATGTTTAAATCAGGAGCATTTTATCATCTGGTATTTTGTTTTCCGGGATTTTTTTTATAGGTGCTGGGCTCTTTGGATGGCTGTTTTTCAGAAGCGAAATCTCTGGAGGGCTAGTTCCAACTTCATTTTCTTTCCAGTGTTGTGACCTCAAACCTCCCGCACCGCTTGGCCGTGGCTCTTCCTGCAGAGGGAGGCCCCGAGGCCCCGGGAAAACCCGGGGCAGGAGTCGGCCCGCGGCCGCTAGATGGCGGTGCGTCCCCCGGGATGCGGGCGGGAAGGGCGGCGTCAGAGCGGCTCTCCGCGTCTGGGTCAGGCCCTGTCTTCCCCAGCGCGCGTCTGCCCGGGCGCCGCAGGGCAGCCCCGCTTCGGTCTGGGTTCCTTGGGAGGACGGCGCTTCCAGGCACGCTGGCGTCTCCCCCTCCAGGTCCATCCTGCCTGCCTCCGGACTCCATGTCTCCTCCACAGGCTTTTATTTAGGGGCACAGGGAGGCGATTCTCCTTAGATTTTTAACCTTTTTTTTTTAGCCTCTCAGCTTGTGGGATCTTAGTTCCCTGACCAGGTATTGAACCTGGGGACACAGTGGTAAAAGCTCTGAGTCCTAACCACTAGACCCCCAAGGAACTCCCTAGATTTTTATGGGGAGGTTTTTGCTTCTTATTCTCTTAGTTTATTTCTGAAAAGTAACAGTCTAGACTTTAAAATTTTACTTAAAATGATTTGAGAAACTCATACTATATTTTTCTCCTGAAAATGGTTTTTGTACATATATTGGATACATATACACATATTTTATGCATATATATGAGTTATACATTTATTTTATACATATAATGGGCTAAATACATATTTATGTTTGTGTAGAATATAGCTTTATACTGTTGTTCGGTCGTCCAGTTGTGTCTGACCCTTTGCGACCCCATGGACTGCAACGTGCCAGGCTTCTCTATCCCCATCTCCCAGAGTTTGCCCAAATTCGTGTTCATTGCATTGGTGATGCTGTCCAGCCATCTCATCCACTGATGCCCTCTTCTCCTTTTGCCCTCAATCTTTCCCAGCGTCAGGGACTTTTCCAATGAGCTGTCTGTTCACATCAGATAACCCAAATATTTTATTGGTGCAAATAGAAATAATTAGAATGTCAATTTTAAAAACTGAAGTATTTGTGTATTACCTTTAGTAAAGATGTGCTAAATAATTTTTTTACTTCAATATTATTTTAGAAATTCTTTAATCAAAAGAACTCAGTGTTTCACAGTATTGCGTACGCACCCTTTGATAGCTTTTAAAAGAAAATTGCCAAAATATGCTTAGGTTCCAAATATTCTGTTCTCATAATTGTATGAAACATAAGCAGTACTCACATTTCCTGACATGAATCACTATCACTGAGAAATTCATATCATAGTAAAGCGATGAAGCACTGTCTGTTCACACCAGCACAAGGTTCTGCAGGTCCAGTTGGGGGTGATATGTCTCACTGGCATGCCAAAATCATGTGACCTAGTGACGGCCTGTGTCAAGGTGATGTATTCTTTTTAACAATCAATTTTCCTACAGACTATCCCTTCAAACCATCTAAGGTTGCATCTACTACAAGAATTTATCATCCAAATATAAACAGTAATGACAGCTTTCTATAGGGCTTCTCTGATGCTCAGATGGTAAAGAATCTGCCTGCCAGTGCAGGAGATGCTGGAGAGCTGGCTTCGATCTCCGGGTCAGAAAGATCCCCTGGAGAGAGAAATGGCTACCCACTTCAGTATTCTTGTCTAGAGAGTCCCAGGGACAGCCTACAGTCCATGGGGTCACACAGAGTCAGCCACCACTGAGCAACGAACACTTTCACTTTCCTGCAATCACAGTGGTCTCTTGCTTTAACTCTTTCTAAGGTTCTTCTATCCATTTGTTCATGGCTATGTGATCCAGGCCCAGATGACCCACCCCCTGGTGCCAGAGGCTGCAGGGATCTTTAAAGCAGAGATAAGTACAACAGAACGTCTTGAGAACGGACTCAGACGTATGCCCTGTGATGCTGCCTTAAAGTCATAGTAACCTGTATTATAGCTGGAATAAGCTTTAAATTACTGTTAAAAATGTGTGTCTTGTCTTAAGTACATGGTAATTTATAAAACTATAATGCCATATTCTACTTCCTACAAAATATGTGGTTCCAATTACCAAAAGCTGACTCAAGAACCTAAACCAATTTATTATGAAGATGATCTGTTATTTTTTAGTTTATTGGCGTAATGTTGGTTTCCAATGTTGTGTTACTTGCTGCTGTCCTGCACAGTGATTCTTTTTCATATTCCTTTCCGTGATGGTTTATCCCAGGATATTGAATACAGTCCCGTGCTCTACAGTAGGACCTTGTTGCTTGTCCAGTCTCTGTATACCAGCTTTGCACCTGCTAACCCAAACCAACAACCCGTCCCTCCCCACCCCCACCCCTGGCAGCCGCAAGCCTGTTCTCTGTGTCTGTGAATCTGTTTCTGTTTCATTGAGAAAGTCACCTGAGTCACATTTTACATTTTGCGTATAAGCAACGTCCTATGGTGTTTGTCTTTCTGACTTGCTTCACTTAGTAAGATAGTTAAGAGAGTTTTTTAAAGTTTTAAGCTGTTTGTGCTTTGGGTCATGGCTCAGGATCCACCAAATGCTTCTGGTATATAAAACCATCCACCCAATGGCACTGAGGTTGGTCTTCCTGGAGTTTTTTATTTGAGCAATTGTATCACTTGTACAAGCATTCTCCTTAAAAACATCAATTATATAATATATATGTTATTGTCAGTTATTTATTTACAATATGAGAGAACTTCACGGGGCTTATTTTTTACAGCCATGAAAAATGCCTGTAGAATAATCATGAGCTAAAACATTGACTGTGTGGATCACAACAAACTGTGGAAAATTCTTCAAGAGATGGGAATACCAGACCACCTGATCTGCCTCTTGAGAAATCTGTATGCAGGTCAAGAAGCAATAGTTAGAATAGGACATCCAACAACAGATTGATTCCAAATCAGGAAAGGAGTATGTCAAGGCTGTATATTGTCACCCTGCTTATTTAACCTATATGCAGAGTACATCATGAGAAATGCTAGGCTGGATGAAGCACAAGCTGGAATCAAGATTGTCGGGAGAAATATCAATAACCTCAGATATGCATATGACACCACCCTTATGGCAGAAAGTGAAGAGGAACTAAAAAGCCTCTTGATGAAAGTGAAAATGGAGAGTGAAAAAGTTGGCTTAAAGTTCAACATTCAGAAAACTAAGATCATAGCATCTGGCCCCATCACTTCATGGCAAATAGATGGGGAAACAATGGAAACAGTGTCAGACTTTATTTTTTGGGGCTCCAAAATCACTGCAGATGGTAACTGCAGCCATGAAGTTACAAGATGCTTGCTCCTTGGGAGGAAAGCTATGACCAACCTAGGCAGCATATTAAAAAGCAGAGACATTATTTTGCCAACAAAGGTCCGTCTAGTCAAAGCTATGGTTTTTCCAGTAGTCATGTATGGATATGAGAGTTGGACTATAAAGAAAGCTGAGCACCGAAGAAGTGATGGTTTTGAACTGTGGTGGTGGAGAAGACTCTTGAGAGTCCCTTGGACTGCGAGGAGATCAAACCAGTCCATCCTAAAGGAAATCAGCCCTGAATATTCATTGGAAGGACTGATGCTGAAGCTGAAACTCCAATACTTTGGCCAGTTGATGTGAAGAACTGACTCATTGGAAAAGACTCTGATGCTGGGAAAGATTGAGGGCAGGAGGAAAAAGAGAGGACAGAGGATGAGATGGTTGGATGGCATCACTGACGCAATGGACATGAGTTTGAGTAAGCTCCGGGAGTTGGTGATGGTCAGGGAAGCCTGTTGTGCTGCAGTCCGTGGGGTCGCAAAGAGTCAGACACGCCTGAGTGACTGAACTGAACTGAAAACATTGATCACATGAAGGCGTTCCTGACCTGTTCTTCGTGTTGTGAGTAATCCATGCCCCCAATTCCCCAAACAAAAGTAATGCCCCCTGGTTTTGCATTGTGTAAGGCAAAATGTAAACACAAATTTGTGTGCATATACACACACCACACAGACTTGTTCCCAGTGGGTTGCTCACGTCTGGGTAAGTCTCTCTTCCAAGTTTATTAGCTAAAATAAAATAATAACACCATTCTTTCATAGTGCATCTTTAAAAAAATGTTCTAATATAAACCTTTTTTTCTGTAATGTTCTGGGTAATGCTTTCCTAAACTTTTGAACACTTGTTATCACTATATCCAAATAGGTTGCTGTTGATGTTTAAATGACTTTATGCAGAGTTACTGCAAATACAATTTTTCTCGGACTTCAAGGGTCATCTTTGCTTTTTCAATGAGCAATATCCACCTTGGTTTACATAACACGCACCAATGATCAATCAAGGTATACGGCAGCCTTGCTGTATATTCATAGGTGGTTGTAGGTGTTTGCTCCAGAGAAGGACCCTGTCTGGACACCAGTCTGGAGCTGAGTGTGAAATTAAAGGCACGCTCCCTGTGTAAGATCGCCTGCCTCGTTCCTCGAGGCTGCCTGGGGTGCAGGCTTGGGTCATCTTGTGAGGTTTTGCAACTGGTAGGGATGAGGACTCGGGTGGTTCTGAAGAGCGATTGCTTAACCTTTGCTAACATTTTCGCTCGTGAGCATGATTCTCCCAAGGGTCCCGCTGCAGGGCTGCTGCCTGAGCTGCCTGTGAGGGGGCGGCTGTTATTTGGGGGTTAGTGGAGACGATCGGGGTGTCTGTGACCCGCGTGAACCCTGATATCCCCTCGAGGAGGGCACTTGTAGGAGTCGTGCCAGCGGTACACACATAGCAAGCGGGCATGCTTTGCTCTGCAGTCGCTGCCTTTACCGTGGGGTCTGCAGTGCTCCTGGTATCGGGACTGTCTGTGCTTGTTCCAGAGGCAGCGTCTACACAGAGATCTTGGGTGCCCTCAACCGTCCTGTTTGTACCTACAGCCGACGTGAAAGTTGTGACTGTACGCTTAGGAAGGGCAGAGGACAAAGTGGGGCGCGGGGTGTCTTCTCTCAGTCGTGGAGCAAGAAGGCCCTCAGCAGAGGGGCTTCCCAAATGGTCAGGTGCTTGCCTTTTGCAGATGCAGTGGTAACTCACACGGAAGAACAATCTTACTGCCAAATATTATATTTCTCCTTTTTCTAAGGCGAAATCCTGGGGCGATGGGGAGATGAGTGGAGTATAAGTGTATTGAAAGCACAGTTGCTCTTTCATTCACATAGAAGCGTGCCGTGTACGTTGGGATAAAGCCTGATGAACAAGAGATTCTGGGTTTCTGTTGGCTTTGTGACTATGCTGATGTTAGTGTCTGTTTAACAACCAAATTCCTTTCAGTTCCACCAGGTAGCCGGTGAGTTCTTTTGGCCACAGCACGTGGGTTCCTGTCTGCCCTATGCGTAGTTCTTCTGGAGTGTCACTCCCGTGACATTGCAGTGACATGCGTGGGACTTATGGCCTCCGCATCTGCATCAAAGCATATTGATACAGATTGTTTGCAGACCCTGAGGAGGGGAAACAGCTCATGGGTGTTGAAGTGAAGTGAAGTTGCTCAGTCGTGTCCGACTCTTTGCGACCCCGTGGACTGTAGCCTGCCAGGCTCCTCTGTCCATAGGATTCTCCAGGCAAGAATACTGGAGTGGGTTACCATTTCCTTCTCCAGGGGATCTTCCCGACCCAGGGATTGAACCCGGGTCTCCCGCATTGGAGGCAGACGCTTTAGCCTCTGAGCCACCAGGGAAGCCTGCTCATGGGTGTTAAGTCTGGCAAATTCCATACGCATATGATACACATGCACATTATATGTATGTATCACACATACATGAGATTTACCAGATATACATTTATAAAGATAATATATAATACATAAAACATACAGTATATATTATATATATGGTATAGTAATGCTAAATTTTGAGTGACACAAAAATGTTATCTGTCACTAATTAATGCCATAGAATTAGAGTACTACATACACATTTGTGAGTATTACATACACACATACATGCATATATGTATGTATCATACATATATGAGATTTATCAGCTATGTGTGTATATACGTAACATATTAAACATAAAAGATATAGTAATATGTACTTTATATGTAGTCTAGTAATTGTAAATTTTAAATAGCACAAAAACATTATCTATGTAAGCTACTAAGGCCCATAGAATAAGACTCTCTCTCACACACACACACACACACACACACACACATGCCTACCAGCTAGCACTCTCTGGTACATCACTAGGAACTTCCCGGGGTCTCTGGCATCCCCCGATCCCATGCAAGTCTTGAGCAGATGCTCTCTGCCTCCCTGGTGTCTCACCGGTGCTGTATTCTACATGTTGAATGGTTCTCAAAGGCTGGCATGTTTCCTTCCTGAATTCAAACAAACTTCATCCGATATTTAAAAACAATGGCCCTCATTTGCTAAGCCTGCCAATTTTGCTTTCAGCCTGAGAATTCCCTGCTGCAAACACACACACATCTCCCCCGAGTCCCACATCCCCGAGTGTCTGCACCCCAGTTGTCAGAGCGGAGCAGGCACCATGCCTGCCTTCTCTCCGGGCTGTTGCTGTCACTGCTGCTGCTTCTGAAGCTTTTCCAGTGAAGCCATTTTCTGTATTTCTTGGCTCAGCCCCTTGGACTGCCCCATGCCTGCTCTGAGCCTCACTGTGCAGCACAGCTGATTTCAGATGCTACAGGAAGGAGAACCAGCCCAAGAACCATGCACAACAAACTTATCCTACCTCACTGTAAATGCATGCACGTGAAGTCGCTCAGTCGTGTCTGACTCTCTGCAGCCCCTGTGGACTGTAGCCCGCCAGGCTCCTCTGCCCATGGGATTCTCCAGGCAAGAACACTGGAGTGGGTTGCCACGCCCTCCTCCAGGGGATCTTCCCGACCCAGGGACTGAACCTGCGCGTCTATGTCTCCTGCATCGGCAGGCTGGTTCTTTACCACTAGTGCCACCTGTCTCTAAGCTAAGTACATCCTCACTAATTGCATTAACCTGAATCTATTTTAATTTGATGCCTTCCTGCCATTCTTTTAATTCCTGATATTTTGAGATACCAAGAAACAAAGGATTGAGTTTAGAAGTGATTCTAGGACCTGCAAGATCTTCTCTCTCAGGCCCTGTAAACTCTGGATGTCTCTATGCAGAGTGTAGACAGCTCTTCTGAGGACAGAATGGAGAGGGTTAATCCCTCCAGCCCTCATCTGAAGGGAGAAGTGACAATAAGAAAGATAATAGTTATACAGTGAAGCATCATTGCATAATCACTGCATCTAATGTTTCCCGCGTATAATGTTCAAGTTCAGAAATCTCAGCCAGGGGCCCATAAAGCAATTCTTGCGTTTTATGTTTTTCTGCTTATGCTGGTTTATTTCACTCTTTTGGATTAAAAATGTAAAAATAATTTACCAAAGTAATAATTCGGGCTGACGAAGCACTTTGTAGCTTATGACCACCAGCATATTGCTATCACAGGGTGCTTAGAGCGGACTGGACACTCCAGTGCAGTTACAGGAAACTGAGGGAGAGAGTCTTGTAGGCTGGAAGTTCCTGGAGGGCAAGAAATACACGGCCAAGGAGTGTGCAGACTCTTTAAACCCGACGCAGCTGCGGATGGTGGCAGGAGTAGCCGTGCTCTGGTCTGGAGGCACCAGTGGGCTCACATTTACACAAGGATGGCGTGTCCCCAGCTCCTCTTCATGGGTGATGACATCATTGCCTGGAAAGATGAATCATGACGGGCATCTATAAGAACCCACTCTGGCCCGGGTCACCTCTGCTCCCAGGTTTCTCAGTCTGTGATGGTCATGGTGGGTGGGGGTGACGCTCTGCTCCGGCCACCCCACCAGGCATCACCTCACCTGACCTGTGCTGTGACGGACCTATAATCTACCATTTTGCTCCCTTTTGTACCATCAGGAGAACCAAGTGCATTGCCACGTGGCAGAGCTAGAAAGTGGCGGTGATAGGCCTGATCAGAAGCTTACCTACTCCACCAGGAACACCAGCAGGAACACCCAGTGCAGACAGTGCTCAGCTGGGGGACAGACCCCCGGCCCCTCTTCACTCTAGAGACCCGCCCCTCCTGCCCTTCCCCAGCCCTGTGAACCCGGCTGGTCCCGCCTCCTGGGAGTCCCCCAGCCTCTGGCCATCGGGGCGGGGCGTCTCACCTCCAGCCCTGTGAGCAGCGTGCCGTCCCTTCTCAGGACCCAAGGGATCCTCTTGTCCCCACTGCAGTCATGGTGCTGACCCCCTGGTCCCTGCTGCCCAGGCCCCCTGTCACCCTCAAGCCCTTGCAGGCCTCCCATGGACGTGGCTCCCCTCAGAGAGCCCACTGTCGCTTCATGCAAGCAGCTCTGGAGACAGCCCTGCAGGCCCCGCGCCCCCAGGGGCCCCGTGGAGCCAGGCTGAGGGGAGCAAGGAACCTGGCTGTACCCCAAGCTCTGGTTCTACATGTATGTATGGCATCCTCACTGCGCAGGTGGGGCACGCAATTCAGGCAGGAGAACTTTCTTTAAATGACCAGCCTCTCTCACTGGGCACTGGGTATGCAGGCTGTAAACCCTCTCAGGCAATCTCACATGTGTGAAAACACGCACACACATACACACACACACATACTCAGGTAGACCCAGACACATGTGCATACACATACATATACATACAAATAGAGACACAGATGCACATACATATACACACACAGACATACACACAGAGACCCAGACACATATATACACACACAGAGAGAGACACACGTGGACCCAGACACATATACATACACATATACACGCATAGATCCAGTCACACACACACACACACACACACACATATGCACAAACACACATACACAGGGACTCAGATACACATACATGCACAAACACACAGACACATGAACTCAGTTATACACACATGTACACACATACATGTAGACACAGACACACATACATACACATATGTAGACCCAGATACACAGACCCAGACACATATACACACATACCCACGTAGACTCAGACACACATATGCACATGTAGGCTCAGACGCACACATACACACACACACGTAGATCCAGACACACATACACAAACCTACATGTAGACCCAGACACACATATAAACACACACATATAGACCCAAACGCACATATAAACACACACACACATAGACCCAAACGCACAAACATACATACACAGGTAAACCAGACAGACACACACACAGACCCAGATTTATTAAATCCAGATCCTTTCCTAAGCAGGCAATGATTGTACCTTGGAGACTTTTGTTGACTGTTTTACCTTATTTCTGGATGCCAATTCCCGTTTTATTTCCCTTGGATGGGAAGCTTTCAGCCGGCACTTTATTCTCCTCCCTGTTTTTCGGAGTAACTGATGCTTAGACTCACTGGCTGTGGCCCTCTGGCCACATGTGTGTGTCTCCACTCTTCTTTGCTGGGCATGGCGGGCTTGCGGGACACGGTGGGCAGGTTCCCAGGGTGGGGTGCATGCCGGGCAGCAGGACACACAGTGTTGAGTCACCCTAGCAGCTCTGGGAGCCTTTGGGGGCTCCGTGGCTCCTCCCGCACCTGAGCACTGTCCGCACTGCATTACGGAGTTGAAGGATTTTATTGTATCTGATAGGATTGCTTTCACTTCAGGCACTCAGCCCTCTGGAGCGGTCTGACGTGGATAAAGCCATTGGGGGTGACCTCTGCCTTCTGAGACAGCCGCCGTGCCTGGAGCAGCCTCGAGCTGGGCCTCGACACATGGGCTCTCTGTTCTCGGCTGAGCTCCGTGAGCGCTCCCGGCACAGAAGCTCTGGGGCGGCACCAGGGCCTCTCACACACACTCAGTGAATAGTTGCCAAAATACATGGGAGATGCAGTTCGGTCTTGCACAAAACTCCAGCCATTTAACTGCTAACTCTGTTTTGATCTCTGCCTTGAGATGAATTTAAGAAAAACACACTTTGAATGTGACCTACCGTCATGTGTAATGGATGGTGGCCGCACCTTATTGGTGCAGAGATGCAGGAGGGACGCAGCACGCCAGCGCCCCCAAGAGGCGGGGCCGAGAATCTGCTCACGCACACTGCTCTCTGAACAGCTGGGTGTCTGCAGGTGTGGGGTGCTCTGCGAGTGACAGAATCACTTTTGTGAGTCATGAAGCACTTCCATTTATTTAAAATAGAAAGAGAGGTCAGTAACAGCACACTAAGGAAGTTACCCTTGGTCTTTGCTTCGTTGAGAAGTCATAAAAATTTTATTTAAGTCACATGAGTTTAATAACTTCAAAAGATTTTATTATTACATCTGTATAGTTACTATAACTGCAAAGTATGCACTGATGTGGTACATATGTGTTTTTGTGTGAATACAAAGTATATATATGGAGAAGGAAATGGCAACCCACTCCAGTATTCTTGCCTGGAGAATCCCATGGACAGAGGAGCCTGTTGGGCTACAGTCCATGGGGTCGCAGAGTCAGACATGACTTAGAGACTAACACACACTTAAAGTATATATATATTGTCACAGTGCTTATTTAACTTATATGCAGAGTACATCATGAGAAACACTGGGCTGAAAGAAGCACAAGCTGGAATCAAGATTGCCAGGAGAAATATCAATAACCTCAGATATGCAGATGATACCACCCTTTTGGCAGAAAGTGAAGAGGAACTAAAAAGCCTCTTGATGAAAGTGAAGGAGGAGAGTGAAAAAGTTGGCTTAAAGCTCAACATTCAGAAAACGAAGATCATGGCACTTTATGGGAAATAGATGGGGAAACAGTGGAAACAGTGACTGCCTTTATTTTGGGGGGCTCCAAAATCACTGTAGATGGTGATTGCAGCCATGAAATTAAAAGACGCTTACTCCTTGGAAGGAAAGTTGTGATCAACCTAGGCAGCATATTAAAAAGCAGAGATATTACTTTGCCAACAAAGGTCCTTCTGGTCAAGGCTATGGTTTTTCCAGTGGTCATGTATGGATGTGTGAGTTGGACTATAAAGAAAGTTGAGCACCGAAGAATTGATGCTTTTGAACTGTGGTGTTGGAGAAGACTCTTGAGAGTCGCTTGGACTGCAAGGAGATCCAACCAGTCCATCCTAAAGGAGATCAGTCCTGGGGGTTCATTGGAAAGACTGATGCTAAAGCTGAAACTCCAATACTTTGGCCATCTCATGCGAAGAGTTGACTCACTGGAAAAGACTCTGATGCTGGGAGAGATTGGGGGCAGGAGGAGAAGGGGACGACAGAGGATGAGATGGTTGGATGGCATCACTGATGCAATGGACGTGAATCTGAGTGAACTCTGGGAGTTGGTGATGGACAGGGAGGCCTGGTGTGCTGCGATTCATGGGGTCACAAAGAGTCGGACATGACTGAGCGACTGAACTGAATGTGTGTATGAGAAGGGCATGGCACCCCACTCCAGTGTTCTTGCCTGGAGAATCCCATGGAAAGAGGAGCCTGGAGGGCTATAGTCCATGGAGTCACAAAGAGTTGGACATGACTTAGCACAGAGCACAATATGCATATATATGATTTTGTGTGATGCAATATATATTTTTATTTATAATTTACTTTTACCAAACAGTTTAAATAAAAGTAATATGCATAGTGAAAATATTTTATACCATCCTAAAAGTAGAGTTTTAAAAATTAATCTAAGGCCAAACGATGGAAAAAGTAAAAAGATCAGTGGTTCCCAGGGTGAGGAGTTGGAGAGGAGAAGAGCAAGAACACAGAGGATTTTGGGCAGTGAAAATACTCCAATATGAAAAAGATGGATGCATTTGTGTACATCTATCTGGACCCATGGAATGCTCAAGACCAGGAGTGAACATTACTATAAACTCTGGACTTTGGGTGAAGACATGTCAACGTAAGTTCATCAATTGTACAAACGTCCCTTCTTGGGGGGATATTGACAGTGGAGGGGCTGTGCCCATGTTGGGGTAGTGGGTACAGGGGTAATCTCTGTAATTTCCTCTCAATTTTTCTGTGAACCTACACCTGCTATAAAAATAAAATCTTAAAAATTTGATCCAGCTCTTTTTTTGAAGTTTATATTTTTAGAGCTCCAGGAATAACAGTTGAAGTCTATCAGCAATGCCTTTGACTCACAGATTACATTGCCCTTGCAATTCACTAATGTGACTTTGGGACATCAATGGGCAGAACACACTTTGGCTTCCATTGGTGATTATCTCAGGACAGCGGTGCCCACGCCCCAAGCCCCCGATGTGGGTGGTGGGCAGAGCCCCTCCGAGCACTGGCATAGTTAGCCTGTGGATGATGGCTGCCCCAAGGGCAGGTTGTCCTCCAGAGTGAGACACAGAGAGAGCCAGGAGCCCAGAGGGCCAGGAGGTTTTGGGTCCCTCCACCTGCCGATGCTGGAGACTCAGGTGCAGGGTCCTCGTTAGACGACAAAGGGGAAAGCAGTGTCCCATCGCTGGCTCTGACGCTAGGAGCACTGGGATGGCCCTGGTACTCTGTGACTGTGACTGCACGCCCTCAGCACCTTGGCCGTCAGAACGGCCACTCGAAACCACAGTGCTGTTCTCCTGTGTCCACTTGGCATCCCACGGGACAGATGCCAAAGCTTGCCCTGAGGACACACGGTGGGCTGAAAACAGAGTGGACGCTGAGATCCAAGGGGGAAATACTTCCATGGAAACAGTTTGCTTTTCCTTTATCCTAAAGCTTCTAAACATCCACCCGCTTGTGGAGACCCTGATGCAGAGAAAGAGCAGGGTCCATGGACAAGCTCGGCTGTGAGGATGTACAGAGGCTTTCGGGGTTCCTCCGGTCTTGGTCTTCCAGAGGAGAAGGAGATTTGGGCCATGGCGGCCTCCCGACCCAGACCCACCTCGGAGGCTCACACCAGCCATTTATCCCTTGTAATGACCCACTTTCTTGTAAAATGAAATTGAAATCTGCAGTGAGGCAGTACTTCTGCTATTAAAATGATTTTTTTCTTTGTCATGGAGCACTGCCAGTCCAACCATTTGTGAATTGCAATTAAAATCTGAAGCCGGCAGCACTTTTGCAATTAAAACTGGCATTTTTTTTTAAAAAAAATTCTACACCAATCTAGATAATTAGATAGGAACTAAAATGCCCATTTATTATGCATATGGACATGTATGAGGAAATAATTTGAAATTTATTATTCGAGATATTCTCTTTTTAATGAGGAACATACTAAATGTTACGACAAAACAAATTGTTTTCATATTCCGTACAATTGAACCCATGTAGGAGACCTGGTTTTGGACATTTAGTTTTTTTCCTTTACTCTCACCACCTCCTTTTTCACTCTTTGTTATAACAGGAAACTATGATGATGCTAAAGTTGTTAGAATATGGGTAAAGTATGACTAATATCTAAGGGCATCAGTCGTGTGGGAATGTTAATTTGTAATCATTTAAGCACATTCTCCCTCAGTTTACAGTATGATTGTAGCTAAATTCTGCTGGTAAAAAGTTTCAAGGAACAGGGGAATTATCTTCATTAATTAGAGATATTTGAAGGCATGGCTTTCAATATTCCTTCCTAGCGAGTCTAGGCTGTAAGAACCAGTAACAACCCACGTGATGACTGTCTTCTTCCTTCTCTGGGACGTGGAGTCTCAGTGTAAGAAGTGATGCTGAAAGCCTTGCCGTTGGTAACCGTCCCTATCTGTGGTGAAAGGTGGGACTCTGTTTCCTGATGAACATGTTTAAAAGGATTAGGAAAAGTTCCATTTAGTTGCTGGTGCAAATTCACGGGCACACAGTTGCAAGCAAGCTGTTTATTCAGTGCTTATGTACGAGTGCATTTTTGCACAGTCGTTTCTCTTCCTGGGCATCTCTCTGCCATGAGGTCACACTGTAAGTTGTGAGTTTTGGCACTGGGAGTTTGGACAGCTAAGGCTGTGTTGGTCGTGGACCACACGTCAGCCAGGGTGAAACCACACCATTTGTTTTCCTCCTCCTGAGCTGTGACCTTCACTCCCGCTAACCCAAATCCTCTGTGCTGTTCATTCTTCATTGTATTTATTTTTTTTTTTACTTTATTTTACTTTACAATGCTGTATTGGTTTTGCCGTACATCAACATGAATCCGCCACGGGTGTACACGTGTTCCCAATCCTGAACCCCCCTCTGATTATACAGAGTGAAGTAAGCCAGAAAGAAAAACACCAATACAGTATACTAACACATATATATGGAATTTAGAAAGATGGTAACGATAACCCTGTATGCGAGACAGCAAAAGAGACACAGATGTATAGAACTTCCTTCATTTTAAAGTCTCTCATTTGCTTATCGTCTTCCTCAAGGAAGTCCTTTGTCCTGGTCTTTGGGTCTCTGTGGCCGCATTTGTAAATATAGGCATCCAACCAGCTGCTCCCTAAGCTCTGATTCCATCTGGAAAGGTTATCTGGCCTTTTCCTGAGACCAGGATGAATGCAGACACTTGCCAACAGGATTTTACCTTTTTGTACATTTTCCAGGTGGCACTAGTGGTAAAGAACCCACCTGCCAAAGGAGGAGACACAAAAGAGGTGGGTTCGATCCCTGGGTCATGAAGATCTCCTGGAGGAGGGCACTGGCAACCCACTCCAGTATTCTTGCCTGGAGATTCCCAAGGACAGAGGAGCCTGGGGGGCTGCAGTTCATAGAGCCACAAAGAGTCAGACATGACTGAAGCAATTTAGCATGCATGCATGTGCATTTTCCAGAGAAGAAATCTTGAATAAATAAATCTTGATTTCTTATTCAAGAAATATAGTAATATTTCTTCCTCCAAATAACCCCACATTAAACCTCTTAGATCACTGAGTTTGCAGGTGGCTTTATCGTGGGGAGTAATTAGGAGAGTTGTGGTGAGAAATCAGGCCAGGAGGTGTTACAAGCCAAAGAAGATGCTGGGAAGAAGACAAAAGCTAAGATTACTGATCATGGGGACACAGAGTCATTCGTGTGGCCAGTCAAAGTACCCCCAGAGGGAATGGGCTGAAATACAAGCCTCAGAACTCAAACGGTATCGGGGGCTCCATAGTCTGATTCACAGCTGATTAAAATCCATGGTATTGCACAGCACGGCAAGGCTGCCTGGCCCAGCCCACTTCCAAGCGTGGGTGCCACAGTCGTGGAGACCACTTGCAGGAACGGCATCTTGGCCGTTAGCCGACTTGCTGTGATACTGGTTTGTAGCACAAGCATTTTTTTCACCCTCCTTATCTTATCTTGCTCCGAATTTACAGAATTAGAAACACCAGACATAATGGCAAGGACGCTAATTCCCTGATTTACTAAATCTGTACATTAACACTAAAATGAATACTTTGGCTCCTCACTCTCATTTTATCATTTTTACTTTTATTCTTGCAGAGATGCTGCCTCCAGGTTTACATTTTTATCATATTTTCTTTTATTGAGATACAATTCATACCATAGAATTCACTCATTTAAAGCCTGCAATTCAGCGGTTTTAGTACAATCACAGAGCTGTGCGACTATCACCACAATCCAATTCCAAAACATTCTTGTCCCCGCCCCCTGCCCCTCAGATAACCTTTCCTCCTTCTCAGTGGCTCCCTGTTCACCTCCACCCAGGCCCAGCTCCAGCCTAATCTACTCTCTGTCTCTGAGCATTCGTGTGTTCTGGACATTTCCTGTCAGTGGAGTCCTATACCACTCTCATGTCATTTCTGCTATTACTCTACTTTTCCTGAACATCATTTGATTCCCACGCAATAGTGTTTTTTTTCTTTTCTGGATCTTCACCCTCACCCACCTGAAAGGCAGACAGGACCTTACTGGTCTGGGGGTCTCTGCAGGGCTGTTGGTCTCAGGCGCTTAGCCCACACCAGCAGTTGGCTGGAATTTCTCCACCCACCTGCCTTCTACTTCTGACACACGCCATTGACATTTGGGTCTGGTCTGTTCTGAAAAGCTACCCGTCCCACCTGCGGGCTGAGGTGTGGACACCCTGCCTGGTCTGTGAGGGATTCCAGGAACTCTGGGGACCTTCCTAGGCGAGTGACTCCCAGCCTCTTTGGAAAACCACTCAGACTCAGCTATTCAATTTCAATCCTCCTAATAAAAGAGACTCGCTAAAGAAGAAATACATTTCCATCTAAACATCCACTGCAACATACAAAATTTCAGAGATATACAGAACAGAGGAAAGCCTAGTCCTAACAGAAGAAAGCAGCAACATTTATCTAGCAGGCCACTTAGCATGGCTTTAGGGAGTTTTGAGTGAAATAGATAGCAATATTCAGAAGCTTGTTTTTCCTACTTCCTCTTAAGAAAAATGAAAGACAGTACAGAATAGATGCACAGACCATGTTGTCTAAACCTCAGGCTCCACACTTTCTGGATGAGGACGCTGGTTCATTGTAGATGCGTACTCATCAAATTTCTATTGATACTAATTTACTAATATCAATAATAATCTGTTTCCCAGAGGACTGGTGGGCCCCCAGCTCTTCAGCATAGGTGTCAATAAAACTACTGCTGCTCTCAAGCTATTGACAGTATTAGAAATGACCTTGGTGCAATTTCATGCCTATCAAAACAAAGACCACACGCTAAGGATTATGAGCGCTCTGGTGAAGGGGAGAATGAAGGCTGGAGCCGGCGGGCAGGGGCGCTCTGCATCTCCACTGGCCACTGGTTTTCCTGGTCTCTCTTTCCATCTTTCCATGGGATGTTGATCACTCCTGGCTGGAGACACCTGCCTTCCCAAGGGCTTCCTTGGAGCTGTTTGGAGCTTTCAAGTGTTTTTCAGACAGCTGTGCTAACACATCCATTCACTGTCAACAAGGCGACGAATATCATGGGTGCGCACTGCTGGCCTGCGGATCCGGATGGACACCTCGCTCCTGGGTGCACTCTTAACTTCCTCCCACCTTGTAAATGCAATAATTTAGCCCATTTTTAAAACCCTGCTTTCCTCTCTAGCTGCAGTTTTAACAGATGGCCCTTGCAAACACACTGGAAAAGCCACCGAGCATGAGTACTTAATAGCCAAATAGCTTCTTAAAAATTGTAGTTAACGCTGAAATACATCCTCCTGCCCCTGTATGCACAGTGCAATGGTGGAGACGCAGATGTGTGACCACACTCTACAGCAGTCTCTAAGGACATAGCCTGCTTTCAGAGGGACTGCACGGCTTGTGCTTCTGCTGAATGACCAACCTGTGGATCCTGTAACTGCTTCAGTAGCGAAGCCAACTCTGGCCTCTGTACTGGACACAAAGTTAAATCTCGGAGGCAGAGTTTTCGGTGAAGTAGAAAAGCACAGCTTTATTGCTTTGCCAGGCAAACAGGGCCATGGTGGGTTGACGCCCTCAACACCGTGTGTGTTCCCACCTGGTGGGGGTAGTGAGGAGTGGTAGAGACATGGTTCAAAGCAGGCGTGGACCCTCCTCTGGTCGGTGGGTGGTGAGGTAGGCGGGAGTCTGCATCTTCAGCCTTCGGGTTCCAGCAGGTCTGGGCTCCACGTGCTTGTGGGCAATGCACAGTTAACTTCTCTCGCCTGGTGGGGCTTCCAGTGTCTGCAAAGCAGCTCAAAGATCCTGTGCTGTGAATCCCCGAGGGGGATCAGGACCTGCCCCGAGGCTGCGCTGCTGTTTCTCTCGCTGCTCCTCCCGTGTCTCTGGGCCCTCCCTTCCCTGGTTAGCATCTGTCTGAACCTCCTGGTTGGAGAAGGCAATGGCAACCCACTCCAGTACTCTTGCCTGGAAAATTCCATGGACGGAAGAGCCTGGTAGGCTGCAGTCCATGGGGTCACTAAGAGTCGGACACGACTGAGCGACTTCACTTTCACTTTCATGCATTGGAGAAGGAAATGGCAACCCATTGCAGTGTTCTTGCCTAGAGAATCCCAGGGACAGGGAAGCCTGGTGAGCTGCCGTCTATGGGGTCGCACAGAGTCAGACGTGACTGAAGTGACTTAGCAGCAGCAGAACCTCTCAGTGGGATTCAGGGAAGGTCCTGGAGGCTGAATGAAGCCCACTTCCCTAATGAAGAAATTAGGGACTCAGAGAGGCTTCTGTTCCCAGGAGCCCCGCAGGGTCCTGCCTGGTTTTGTGAGCGCCTATCACATTTTGCGTGATGCACTCTCGTGGCCTTGATAGGGCTGCTCCCATCAGTCAGTCAGTTCAGTCACTCAGGCGTGTCTGACTCTTTGCAACCCCATGGACTGCAGCACAACAGGCTTCCCTGGCCATCACCAACTCCTGGTGCTTACTCAAACTCATGTCCATCGCGTCAGTGATGCCATCCAACCATCTCATCCTCTGTCGTCCCCTTCTCCTGCCATCTTCAATCTTTCCCAGCATCAGGGTCTTTTCCAGTGAGTCAGTTCTTCACATCAGGTGGCCAAAGTATTGGAGTTTCAGCTTCAGCATCAGTCCTTCCAATGAGTATTCAGGACTGATCTCCTTTAGGATGGACTGGTTAGATCCCCAGTCCAAGGGACTCTCAAGAGTCTTCTCCAATACCACAGTTCAAAAGCATCAATTCTTCGGTGCTCAGCTTTCTTTATGGTCCAACTTTCACATCCATACATGACCACTGGAAAAAACATAGCTTTGACTAGACGGACCTTTGTTGGCAAAATAATGTCTCTGCATTTTAATATGCTGCCTAGGTTGGTCATAGCTTTTCTTCCAAGGAGCAAGCGTCTTTTTACTTTATGGCTGCAGTCACCATCTGCAGTGATTTTGGAGCCCAAGAAAATAAAGTCTGACACTGTTTCCACTGTTTCCCCATCTATTTGCCATGAAGTGATGGGGCCAGATGCTATGATCTTCATTTTCTGAATCTTGAGCTTTAAGCCAACTTTTTCACTCTCCTCTTTGACTTTCATCAAGAGGCTCTTTAGTTCTTCTTTGCTTTCTGCCATAAGAGTGGTGTCATCTGCATATCTGAGGTTATTGATATTTCTCTCAGCAATCTTGATTCCAGCTTGTGCTTCATCCAGCCCCCAGCATTTCTCATGATGTACTCTGCATATCAGTTAAATAAACAGGGTGACAATACACAGCCTTGACACACTCCTTTCCTGATTTGGAACCAGTCTGTTGTTCGATGTCCGGTTCTAACTGTTGCTTCTTGACCTGCATACAGATTTCTCAAGAGGCAGGTCAGGTGGTCTGGTATTCCCATCTCTTGAAAAATTTTCCACAGTTTGTTGTGATCCACACAGTCAAAGGCTTTGGCATAGTCAATAAAGCAGAAATATATTTTTTCTGCACTCCCATAGCAGGGGCCAGATACACACCATTCATTTTCAAATGGAACATATTCTTTATAAAAGAAAATAACTGGACCCCCTGCTTCAGCTAAATGCTGAGTTGGTTGAGGTCAATCTCTTCCTTCTTAGTAGGTATCCCTATAGGTAGCTGTAAAGATCTAGGAATTTCCCCCAGTTTTAGCACTAATAATTTGTTCTGCTTATAATTTGTCCACTTGCTAACAATAATGATCCGAGGAAAACCCCAAACAACTTATCATTGATGAAATTTATGACTAATTGAGATGCAAGGACAAAGTAAACCAAACAAAACATGCTCTATAGCAGCAGGGCACACCAACCGAATCTAAACAGCAAAGGCTTGGTCTTCACTTTTTCTTTTGACATATGTTTGTCTTTGTAAAATTTAAAGTTTCTTGGACTTTGATTTTTTTTTTTTAATGGGCAAGGGGAATAAATCTTAACTGTTGTCCACAAATATAGCTCTCTCACCTCTGGGATCAAATCAGTTATTTAAGAAACATTTGATAATTAGGTTTATGGATTGGTTATGTTCATGGAATGAAATACACTGAGCTTAAAAATGGCTGTGTGATCTTTGCACATGTGTGTATGTGTGTATGTCAGAGCTTTCCACATCTTTACTCTTTCATGGCCTGGCACACATAGAAATTTATAACATGAATTGTAGAATATAACCACAATATCCCAGAGAATTGGGAGATCTCAGAGCTGATTAGAAGTGTCCCAGGTAGAAATAATTTTCATAAATGAAAGACAAAAATGAGACATGAAATTTGAAAGCTCTTTAGAATACAAATAAAATAGTTTAGGGTGTTTTATTTGACATTTCTTTCAATAATGTCTTTATATTAAAGAATTACATTTATGAAAATATTTTCAGTGATCTCATTTTATATTACATTTTTCAAATAAATAAATAACATACTAGATGACAGTTGACTTTTACTGTCCTTAGGAAGAACTCACATATATATACATATATGTGTGTATGCAAATCACATATACCCATTCACACTACGTGTATATGACTATACGCATATATATGTATAGTCATATATCAAAATGTCACATTACTGGAATGAGATGGCATATATTAAAAACTCTAATCAGCTTGTCAAATATTATTCACTAGTAAACAACAGAAGGACATTTTTGGCATAATAACATGGTACCTGTTTTCCAAGTCTGTGGCTTAAAAGCAAGGGTCTTGGGAGGTGAGGTTGAATTTCATCATGATGGCCCATATGTCATGTCGGTGATAAAAAGTACAGGTATCTGTCTTGCATCTCATAATCCACTTTGTTACCTTGACTTGCATCCATCCAATACTTGAGTGATTACATGAGATGTCTGTCTCGCGTGATTGATCATTCATCTGCATATTACTAATTTTCCCATACATCTCAACAGAAGCCTCTCTTGGCCCTTCATCTTATCCCCCCCAAAATGGACCAGAGAGACCATTTGTCCCTTGCATTTCAGATGATAGAGCCCTCCTCCCAGCTCCTGTCAGAGAGGACATCTCAGCATGGCATTTATTCATCTTCACACACACACACACACACACACACACACACACACACACACAATTTCAGCTCTGAAAGCAAGCAGCCTGGGCCTCTGAGAACTGGCCAAGGGAAGCAGGACCAGCATGGAGATCAGCCAGGCCTGCTCTCATGTCCCCGGGATCTCAGATAAACTAGTCTGAGTGGGGTATCACAAAAGCAGTTTTCACACCCAAAACTGAATTCTAAGTAAAAAACAAACAAAAACTCTCTGAAATTATTTTCTCCAAGTTGTAGTCAAAACTTTGTATTTATTGTAATTGTTTCATATTTTTTCTTAACATTTTTATCAATTTAAAAGTCTTCTTATATTATTATGATCTCATTGTTGTTTAGTCACTAAGTCGTGTCCGACTCTTTTGCAACACTATGGACTGTAGCCTGCCAGGCTCTTTTATCTATGGGATTTCTCAGGCAAGAATACTGGAGTGGGCTGCCATTTCCTTCTCCAGGGACTCTTCCTGACCCAGGGATAGAACCCACATCTCCTGCATGGGTAGGAGAATTCTTTACCACTGAGTCACCAGGGAAGCCCATTATGATCTCATGCTTACTTTTAAAACTTGGATAATTTAAACATCTAATCAAATTATGGCTTAAACAGAAAATTCCATCTTTAATATGAATAAAATAGCTCCTCACATTCCAACCTCCACACAGAATATATATCACTTTATATTTATTTATCTGGGTTCTCAAGATTTCATGATTAAAGAACTGGTCATAACAATTCTCCATTTTTGAGTCATATCTTACCTGTAACCATATTCTCTGGTCTATTGTGAGTAGCTGCTTGATTAATGACAGTCATGTTAATTTCATTATAATGTATTATTCTTAACATTTGCCTCCGAACTTAGCAGTTCCATTTCAATTATTTATATTGCATACTTTTTGTACATATCACTTTGGGTTTGTTCATTTTTCCTTCTTTTCTGCAGACTTCTAATTAGTGATTTTTCAAAACCAAAGTCATCAATTCCTTAGAAGCTGTGGGTTGGGTGTTTGATTCCTCCTTGCAATTTGAGTGGAGATCCCTGCTTTCGGATGAAATGCAGTTCCCCACCGCCTACTGCTTTTTCACTTGCTCACCATTTCTCCCACCCCACCGCTGATGTTCTGTTCTTAAACAGATTGCAAAGATAGTGAGACTTCCAATGCAATACATTTTTTTTGCCTCCAGGAGAAAAAGATCAGTGGATGGGGCTGTAGGGCACTGGAGTGGGAGAGAACGCAGGTGAGGTGTGAGTCAACCCAACTCCACTGACTGGCAGCTTGGACGGGTCCCTTTCCAACGCTCGGTTGCTCACCTGCAAAGGCAAGGTGGTGTGTTGACGACTGTTTAGTTTTCGCACAGGTCTGGATGTGAGGGTCCCACAGATGGTGGCTGGTCCACTCTACTGGCCTGACTGTGTGAGGAGCTCAGTGGAGGGCCCGCAGCAGGTGAACACAGGGCACTGAAGCAGGCGCCTCCCCATCGGATGGGAGCCATGTTGCCTTCACCTCCAGGCACCATATGCCTGAAGTTTCTTCTGGCACAAGCAGTGATTCTGAAACTACATCTGCAACTCCCCAAAATCTTTGCCAGACAAAGCAATCACACGTTTAAGAAAGTGGGCTGGGTTGAGACCACACTCTGTGCCTGCAGGAATTACTCCCACATACAGTCAACCGCTGGGTCCAACACCCGACTCCTTTGAGAAGGTATAATACAGGCCTTTAACACGCCATCACAAACTAAATTCCCTAACAACTTAATTTTAGCCCCTAGCTTCTCACTGGCCGGGTTCTTTTTAAACTGTAATGACTGAATTACAGAATGCTGATTAAATACACAGTTCATTACAAGTATTCCGTTCACACATTTACCTCGTAAGTAACCAGTGTTAAATGAAGTCTTTTATCCTCTTCTGATCATTGTTGACTAATATTTGATTTTGAACACACATATATGAATTCCCTAGCTCTCCTCTCACATCTTTACTTGCTGTAGAAATCTGAAAACTGCCTCAGAAAAAATTGGCTTAAAAAAAAAAAACCTGCAATAATTTCTGGATGTATTTGTTTTCAAATAATCCGCATGGTTCAACAGGATTACCAACTGCTCAGTAATTTTAGCTGATTCATAAAAATCACCCAGACAATAATTTCCATCTTTAAATCAATTATACAAATGAGAAAAAATGCATGCTTTCCAAATTGTGCCTTTATAAAAAGCATATATTGGAAAGAGATGACTGGTTTGGAGGCTTCTAAGGGAATATTTTTAATCTGAAGCTGGATTGTGAGTCTTGATCTCACAGTTAAGGACTGTTTCCCAAAACATGGAGCCATGGAAAGTTCTTTCAGCCTGAGGTGACCTTAAATAAGGTGTCACTAGAAGAGAACCTCATTGCCTGAGGCAGGTGGTTCCAGAGGTGGGTTCAAATCATGTGGCATTAATGGAAGGGCATAAAATCTTGTATTTTTAATTTACCAAATGAATCTATTTTCTTATCTGCAAAGAACCATTGCTTTAAGGATTTTTCTCTATTTTCTTAAATTGGAGTATATTTTCTTTATAATGTTATGTTAGTTCCTGCTGTATAACAAAGTGAATCAGCTGTATGTATCCATATATCCCCTCCCTCCTGGGCCTCCCTTCCATGCCCCCACCCACCCCTCTAGGTCATCACAGAGCACTGAGATGAGCTCTCTGTGCTACACAGCAGTTCCCACTGAGAAAACCATAATTCAAAAAGACACATGTACCCTAAGTTCACTGCAATAGCTTACTTACAATAGCCAAGACATGGAAGCAACCTCAATGTCCATCAACAGATGAATGGATAAATAAGATGTGGTACATACATACAATGGAATATTCGGTTCAGTTCAGTTGCTCAGTCGTGTCCGATTCTGCAATCCCATAGACTGCAGTACACCAGGCTTCCCTGTCCATCACCAACTCCTGGAATTTGCTCAAACTCACATCCATCAAGTTGATGATACCATTCAACCATCTCATCCTTTGTAGTCCCCTTCTCCTCCTGCCTTCAATCTTTCCCAGCATCAGGGTCTTTTCTAATGAGTCAGTTCTTCGCATCATGTGGCCAAAGTATTGGAGCTTCAGCTTCAGCATCAGTCCTTCCAATGAATATCCAGGACTGATTTCCTTTAGAATGGACTGGTTTAATCTCTTTGCAGTCTGAGGGACTCTTAAGAATCTTCTCCAATACCACAGTTCAAAAGCATCATTCAGTTCAGTTCAGTTCAGGTGCTCAGTCGTGTCTGACTCTTTGCAACCCCATGAATCGCAGCCCGCCAGGCCTCCCTGTCCATCACCGCCTCCCTGTCCATCACCATCTCCCAGAGTTCACTCAGACTCACATCCATCGAGTCAGTGATACCATCCAGCCATCTCATCCTCTGTTGTCCCCTTCTCCTCCTGCCCCCAATCCCTCCCAGCATCAGAGTCTTTTCCAATGAGTCAACTCTTCGCATGAGGTGGCCAAAGTACTGAAGTTTCAGCTTTAGCATCATTCCTTCCAAAGAAATCCCAGGGCTGATCTCCTTTAGGATGGACTGGTTGGATCTCCTTACAGTCCAAGGGACTCTCAAGAGTCTTCTCCCAACACCACAGTTCAAAAGCATCATTACTCAGTCATAAAAAAAGGAATGAAATTGGGTCATTTGCAGTGATGTGGATGAATCTATTTTTTTCTACTTTAAAAAAAGATTTTAAATCATGAAAGTATGATAACGCATTTATAGGTGACTTAGAAAATACAGAACAAAGTTATATATAGTTCCACTATACATGTTGCAATTATTTTTAAGTAGCTAAATTAAGACTTTTAGTTGGGGCTTCAATATCAAACTCTCAAAAATTAATAGAAATGTAGAAGGATATAGTAGACCTGAAAAGCACTATGAACCAGTTCAACATAATTGAGACTGATACAATTTTCACCCAACAGCAGGATACAAATTCTATTCAAGTTCCCATAGATTTTAAACTAGGAGACCCAGGAACATATCCAACAACATAAAACAAGGTGCAAAAAATTTGCAGTCTAAAGGTATTGAAATCATACTGAGTCTGTTCTCTTATCACCGTGGAATCATGTTAGAAATCAAATATCAAAAGATACTTGAAAATAACCCACATAAACCCCATGTGACAATTATCAAGAGAGATCTTTGACTTAGATGTTGAAAACCTCAAAAAAGTTAAAAGAATGAAAAAACCAGAGAGGGTTGGATCTATTCATTTTTAGTGCAAAAAGTGTAGGTGCCAAGAAAGCAGGTCTGGTCACTGGAGAGCGTCTGCCCGTGAGGTCACTGCTGCCGACTCTCCACAGAGCTGCCCGCTCTCCAGTTGGGAGGTGTTTCAGACAATCAGCTTTTCACATTAGAACAGAAGGGCTTCCTGGGCAGCCTTGTCCTCCTTGTGGTTAACTCCATCACTCAGCAGACAGAGTGCCCCTGGCTCAGGACCTTCTGCTGCCAGTGCTGGAGACCACACACACTTCTACCTGGCCACCTATTTTGGTGACCTCCTGGGGTCAACATGAGCCTTTGATAAAATTGGACACCAGGCCAGCCTGGAGGGAGAAACTCAGAAAAAATGCACAGACCTCTGGACGCTCACCTGTGCCCACAAGAACATATAGACTGTGCTCTGCACACGGGAAAAGTGATTCTGCAAAAACCTAGAGGTTTGTCTTCTTCTCCCATTGTGAACCAATCCTTGACCCCCCACCCTCCACCCCATGCATCAAATTTCACATCACATCATTTACTGATGAGCTGGATTTTTTCATAACCACTGGATAGTGCCAACTAACTCCAATTTTTTTAAAGATAAGTCTCTTAGTGACAACACACTTTCCTCTCTGTTTCTGGCTCTCATTCCACCACCTGTGTTGGAAAACTATTTTAAGAGACAGCATCCAAGAAGGACGCGTGCAGTCACTTATGCTGCTTACCCCCCATGACATGCATGCTATTGTTTTCCAATGCTTTAGTTTTAGCTTAACCCTACAGTCTAAACATTTTAACTTTTACTGTCATTATGTTCATATTTGCTATTTTCCTTGTGCATTTTCTTTCCTCTGGCATCAAGGATGTTTCTTCAAGATTGTTCTATTTTGTAAAGTACTTATCTTTTGGAAGTAATTTTAGTGAGGATCTATTGGTGAAAACACTCAATATTCTGAGTATGTACAGGTGAAAGAAAAGGTCTGGAAAATGCATAGAATTTCAAATATAGTTTTAGCATATATTCAATACTAGTTAGACTAGTTAGGCAATCATGTTATTTAATGACTTGATGATGTTTCAGTTTTCTGCTTTTAAAAAGCCTGTCATTCTGCCAGAGGTGATGTTTCAATGTTTCTGTTTTTGCTTGCTTCTCTCTCTTTTTAAAAGTAGTTTGTTGAATATGTCATAAATTTCACCCATTTTAATGCACAACCAATGAATTTTTGTATATACAGTGGTATAGACATTTCCACTATCTTATAATAGAACTTTCTGTCATCCTATTGACAGTAACCCCACACTTCTGCACACAGACCCAGATAATTCCTGAACCACTTGGGTTTCTCTCTATTTGCCTATTTGAAGGGGTCACGTAAACAGATTCACAGCCCACGTGTTGTTTTGTTCCCAACTTTCTTCTGAGCCTGAGGTTTTTGAAATTCATTCAGTTGTACTTCATATACTTTACATTCTTCTACTGACAAATATTGCTTTGTATGTCTTTATCACATTTTGCTTATCCATTTAACCAGTTAGAGGACATTTGGGTTGTTTCCATTTTTGTTTATTATGAATAATGCCACTAGGGTCGTTTCCCAGGTGGCTCAGTGATAAAGAATCTGCCTGCCAAGCAGGAGATGTGCTTCAATCCCTGGATCAGGAAGACGCCCTGGAGACGGGCATGGCAACCCACTCCAGTATTCTTGCCTGAGAAATCCCACGGACAGAGGAGCCTGGCGGGCTACAGTCCATGGGGTCACAAAAGACCTGGACGTGACTGAGCAATGAAACAACAGCAATGTTGCTAGGAATGCTTGTGTACCAGTTTGTGCATGGACATATATTTTCATTTCTCTTGACCATGTACCTAAAGGTCTAATTTCTGAGTCTCTGTACTTTAAAAAGCTGCCAACCTGTCCTCCCAAAGATCGCATCATCTTACATTCACATGAGCAGTGGATTAGGCCTCAGTGTCTCTACATCTTGTCCAACACTGGGCATTTTCTCTTTTTACATTATTGCCTTTAGGGTGGATGACAAATTATATCTCATTATGATTTTATTTCCACTTCCCTAATGACTAATGATGTTGAATGGTTTTTTCATGTACTAATTGGCCATTGGTATATAGTCTTTAGAGAAATGTCTATTCAACTCCTCTGCCCATTATAAATTATTTGTCTTTTTATCTTGAATTATAAGTTTATTAAAAAATTCTGAACACAAACCCATCATCAGATATATGATTTCAAAATATTTTCTCCTAGTCTTTGTGGGTTTTTTTTTTTTTTCACCTTTTTATGGTGTTCTTTGAATCATAAAATTTTTAGTTTTAAGTCCAGTTTGTCCATTTTAAATTTCATGGCTCATGTTATCAGCGTCATATCCAAGAAAGTATTGCTTACACCAAACTCATGAGGACTTACCTGTTTTTTTCCCAAGAGTTTGATATTTTTAGATCTTACACTTAGTTCTGTGATCCGTTTTGAGTTAATTTTTGTGCACAGTGTGAGGTAGAGGTTCATATACATCTTGTGTATAGATGCCCAACTATCACATCATCATAGTACCCTGAACTTTAGGGTACTATGTGCTCCAAGCATAAGTGGGTCTGAGGATTCTTCGTGGCAATGAAGTGAGGTTTGCTAAAGGGTGTAGGCCAGGTGTCCCGCACCTGTACGTTGTTGACCAGGACAGACTAACACCCACAAAGACAGTGAGCAAGCTTACTTCATGGAATGGTTGACACACAGCACCTAGCACATACGTGTCAAACAGAAGAGTGAGGACATGTTTCCTCTATGGAATTGCAGTTTTAAAAATCTTTGTCCCAAGATAGTGTAGACATTTATCTACAAGTTCTTTGGGGAGAAGAATATGTGTGTGTGTGTGGGGGGGGGTGCAGAATATGTTTAACATGTCAATTTACTTGGAGTTAGTTTTTTTGTAATATGATAAAAAGATCTTTTTTCTTCTCAAAATGATGACTTCAGAAGTAATTTTGAATACTCTTTCTGTTGTGTGGAATGTTTATGGAAGAAAAAATTCCACCGCAATAAATAAGGTGAGCACACTTTAATCATGTCATCTTCAGGGCTGTGTTATTATGAAGTCAACCAATATAAACAATTTTCTGTCTGAACTAATGCA
>SJYT01079543.1:0-2500 GCA_006410635.1 Cephalophus harveyi | reverse complement strand
GGAAAAACCATAGCTTTGACTAGACAGACCTTTGTTGGCAAAGCTATGGTTTTTCCAGTATTTAAAATAACTTTATTCAGAAGAGAATCCCACTCCCATTGCTTCTTTCAACATTATGCTAGAGATTTTAGGCAACAAAATAAATAAATAAATAAGTAAAAGCATCCATATGGAAAACTGTGATGTGAAGCCTTGAGGACAACATGATCATTTATGCAGAAAATTCAGTGGAGTCTGCTGAAAAGTAGCTAGAATTGACTGGTAATATTGGTAAGGTTTCAGGATAGAAGATCAATATACAAAAATTCATTGAATTTCTACATACTAACAGTGAACAGTTGAAATCGAAATAAAAATGTCATTCTAGCCATTAAAAAGAATTCATTTGAATCAGTTCTAATGAGATGGATGAAACTGGAACCTATTATACAGAGTGAAGTAAGCCAGAAAGAAAAACACCAATACAGTATACTGACACATATATATGGAATTTAGAAAGATGGCAATGATGACCCTGTATGCGAGACAGCAAAAGAGACACAGATGTATAGAACGGACTTTTGGACTCTGTGGGAGAGGGAGAGGGTGGGATGATTTGGGAGAATGGCATTGAAACATGTATACTATCATGTAAGAAACGAAGCACCAGCCTATATTCGATACAGGATACAGGATGCTTGGGGCTGGTGCACGGGGATGATCCAGAGAGAGGATATGGGGTGGGAGGAGGGAGGGGGATTCAGGATTGGGAGCTCGTATATACCCGTGGTGGATTCACATCAATGTATGGCAAAACCAATACGGTATTGTAAAGTAAAGTAAAAATAAAATTTAAAAAAAATGTCTTTCACAATAGGATCAACAATGAAAAAATTCTTAGGGATAAATTCAACAAAAGATGCACAACACCTGTGCACTGAAAAGGCTGATGAGAGAAATGACCCCAAAATTGAAAGCATAGTTATATAAATGTTCATGATTCAGAAGAGTCAATGCACTTAAGATATCGATTCTCCCCAAATTGATTTACAGATTCAACCCATTCCCAGTTAAAATCCCATGAGACATTTTGTAGAAATTGATAAATTGATTCTAAAATTCATATGGAAATGCATAGGATCTAAAAAAACTAAAACAACTTTTATAAAGAAGAACTAAGTTGAAAATTAACTCATTTCAAGCCTTATGAAGTCAACTTAACTAAGACAGTGGCATACTACTGTCAGGATAAACAAAGGATAGAACAGAATTTGTTGTTGTTCAGTTGCTAAGCTGTGTCCGACTCTTTGCCACCCCATAGACTGCAGCACACTAGGCTTCCCTCTCTTCCACTATCTCCTGGAGTTTGCTCAAACTGATGTCCATTGATTCGGTGATGCCATCCAACCATCTCATCTTCTGTTTTCCCCTTCTCCTCCTGCCCTCAAGTTTCCTAGCATCAGGGTATTTTCCAATGAGTTGACTTTTGGCATCAGGTGACCACGACCCAGCGCACTAAGACACCCCACGTCCGAGGTCAGGGGCGGTGGCTGAGAGGAGCTACCCCACGCCCGAGGTGAGTGGCGGCTGGGAGGAGACACCCCGTGTCTGAGGTGAGGGGCGACCAAGAGAAGCCACCTCGCGTCTGAGGCCAGGGGCGGCGACCCTGAGGAGCCACCCCATGCCCGAGGCCAGGGGCGGCGGCCTGGAGGAGCAACCCAAGGAGCGGTGGCTGCGCGGGCGTAGGAGGGCCTAGAGAAGCTATCCCACGTTGAAGGTCAGGAAGGGCGACGGTAAGGAGATACCCCTCGTCCAAGGTAAGGAGCAGTAGCTGTGCTTTGCTGGAGCAGCCGTGAAGAGATACCCCATGCCCAAGGTAAGAGAAACCCAAGTAAGATGGTAGGTGTTGCAAGAGGGCATCAGAGGGCAGACACGCTGAAACCATACTCACAGAAAACTAGTCAATCTAATCACACTAGGACCACAGTCTTGTCAAACTCAATGAAACCAAGCCATGCCTGCGGGGCAACCCAAGACAGGCGGGTCATGGTGGAGAGGTCTGACAGAATGTGGTTCACTGGAGAAGGGAATTGCAAACCACTTCAGTATTCTTGCCTTGAGAACCCCATGAACAGTGTGAAAAGGCAAAATGATAGGATACTGAAAGAGGAACTCCCCAGGTCAGTAGGTGCCCAATATGCTACTGGAGATCAGTGGAAAAATACCTCCAGAAAGAATTAAGGGATGAAGCCACAGCAAAAACAATACCCAGCTGTGGATGTGACTGGTGATAGAAGCAAGGTCCAATGCTGTAAAGAGCATTATTGCATAGGAACCTGAAATGTCAGGTCCATGAATCAAGGCAAATTGGAAGTGGTCAAACAAGAGATGGCAAGAGTGAATGTCGACATTCTAGGAATCAGCGAACTAAAATGGACTGGAATGGGTGAATTTAACTCAGATGACCATTATATCTACTACTGCAGGCAGGAATCCCTCAGAAGAAATGGAGTAGCCATCA
>SJYT01079540.1:0-14115 GCA_006410635.1 Cephalophus harveyi | reverse complement strand
AAGAACCACATTTGTTTGTGAAAGAGAGGACTACAAACCATCC
Source organism: Cephalophus harveyi (assembly GCA_006410635.1). Lineage (NCBI taxonomy): Eukaryota > Metazoa > Chordata > Mammalia > Artiodactyla > Bovidae > Cephalophus > Cephalophus harveyi. The sequence goes on along the minus strand of SJYT01079540.1, from coordinate 14,072 downwards.
AGAGATTATGTGCTTTTGTCAGGAGGCAATGACTCATGACTCACTGGATGTTTGAGGTGTCTCTCTTGGTGAGTAAGCAAATATGATTTTATGGATATTAAGATGTTTACATACAAAAAGCCGGTAGCAAGAATGGCCCCTTGTAGCATAATGTGGCAGATGATTTTGATCCATCAACAATTCAGATCCTATCTATAGAAATGGGAATTGCTGGTAGAAGAGAGCTGATTAGTCACAGAGTCATATTTCAACTTTTGCTTCGAGTGGGTGAACACTTCCCTCTTTCACCCAAGATTTCCATAGTTCTGGAATAAAATCTAATTCTTTGCTTTTGTCCACAGAAAAGAGCCCAAGCAACATAAATGTTAAGAAACTTAAAATTTCACTTGTTTTATCTTTACACAAAGTAATGACTGACTGACTTTAATACACACTGTGCATTTCTCAGTTTTCAGATGTCTGGTAAAGATAAAAGTGCCAATAAAAGACTGCAAAAATAGTTCCCTATGTTAAACCTTAGTTCATGAGAGAGATTAGATGTTAAACATCATTTAAGTAGTCTTCAGTGACTATGACTACATTAATGTAATGCCATAAGTTTCAGGAGAAAGCATTAGCTTTCGAAGAGGAAGTGCTTAATGGCACATAAAGAAAACAGACTATGTACTGCTGATCGAAATGCAGGTATTGCTTTCTGCTGCTAATTATAAATTTTTGTGTTTATGCTCTGATTAAACATCTCATAAGTTTTAAATGGTCTATCATTATTTTCCCTAGATAGTTTATGTCTCCCCAAAGTTCAGTTTTATCACAAAAATTTTTTATGTATAGATGCTACAGCAGGAGTGTTTATGTATCAGTACTATCATCCTTACATCTTCTTAACCACTTAATAAACTGTTGTATCAGATATACAGTTGCACTATATTTTCATATGTAGGTATTTGGCTTCCTCTGAATTATTGAGGTTAAGTGTTTCTAGAGAGATAATTTTATTGTGTTTCACTTCAGAAAAAAAATCACAAGCACCATGTAAAATTTACTTATATCTTTCTGTATCTGATATGCTAGGTTTCTTAACTAGAAACAGAAAAATTGATTCAGAAATTAATTATGTCTGAAAACTCTACAGTTATGCTGCTGCTACTGCTAAGTCACTTCAGTCTTATATTTTCATATGTAGGTATTTGGCTTCCTCTGAATTATTGAGGTTAAGTGTTTCTAGAGAGATAATTTTATTGTGTTTCACATCAGAAAAAAAATCACAAGCACCATGTAAAATTTACTTATATCTTTCTGTATCTGATATGCTAGGTTTCTTAACTAGAAACAGAAAAATTGATTCAGAAATTAATTATGTCTGAAAACTCTACAGTTATGCTGCTGCTACTGCTAAGTCACTTCAGTCGTGTCCGACTCTGTGTGACCCCATAGACGGCAGCCTACCAGGCTCCCCTGTCCCTGGGATTCTCCAGGCAAGAACACTGGAGTGAGTTGCCATTTCCTTCTCCAATGCATGAAAGTGAAAAGTGAAAGTGAAGTCGCTCAGTCATGCCTGACTCTCAGCGACCCCATGGACTTCAGCCTACCAGGCTCCTCCGTCCATGGGATTTTCCAGGCAAGAGTACTGGAGTGGGGTGCCATTGCCTTCTCCACTACAGTTATGAGACATGTCTAAAATGAGCCTGAGAATGGATCAGTGAAGAGAGCACTATTTCCCTCTTGGGTGTCATTTACAGAATCAGAATCATGATATAGTCTTCTCCAGAAACTTCAGAAGTGTATTTGCATTGTATCCATGTTCACTAAGAGATTGTGCCCTTGCACCAGTTCTCTGAGCTACCTACTTCCAAGTTAAAGCATGCAAATAAATAACCTAGTGCATAGTGTAGGCTTACATCCTGGATGAAGGTATGAATCAGGCAGGGAAGTGAATATTTGTATTATATCACAGATACTGAAACATTTGCTCTCTAAGAAATATCAAAAGAAAATCCTTTCAAAATAATAAATGGGCTTTAAATTTTGTGCTTACTTAGGGGTCCTGTGATCCTTCATTATCCATGACTCAGGTCATTATCAGTGAGAAAAAGGGATACGTGAGAAGATTTTTTTTAAGATATTAATATAATGTCTGGATAAAAGGACATAGAAGGTGGAGAAAGTAAACATAATTTGGTCTTTATTCTTTGATTAGTCCATAAATAATTTATCTGATCCCATTTTGACAGACAGGGTGAAAGGTAGAAGAGAGAGACAGAGCCAGAGAAAGAGACACCTATCATTAATTTTGAAACTAGTGAACAATTGTTAGTGCCTGTGTGTGTGTTAGTTGCTCAGTCTTAAACATAATTTGGTCTTTATTCTTTGATTAGTCCATAAATAATTTATCTGATCCCATTTTGACAGACAGGGTGAAAGGTAGAAGAGAGAGACAGAGCCAGAGAAAGAGACACCTATCATTAATTTTGAAACTAGTGAACAATTGTTAGTGCCTGTGTGTGTGTTAGTTGCTCAGTCGTGCCTGACTCTTTGTGATCCCATGGACTGCAATCCACCAGGTTCCTCTGTCCATGAGATTTTCCAGGCAAGTATTCTGGAGTGGGTTGCCATTTCCTTCTCCAGGGCATCTTCCCAACCCAGGGATCGAACCCGGGTCTCCTGCACTGCAGGCAGATTCTTTACCGACTGAGCTACAAGGAAAGCCCCTTTAGTGCCTTTAGGACTTGATGATCTAATGTGACACAGAGCTGTATAGAAAGGCTGTCACTACAATTCAGTAATAAGCACAATGTGGTGGCTATAATACATGATAATCTTTCACTCTCTTTGTCATCTCAAAGGTCCTGCGTCTTTCACATTTCTGGAAAGGTGACTTTGTGGGGGGATCTCAACTGTCATTGTCATTTGCTATCACAGAATAGAAGAATCTGAAGATGACTGTGTTTCTATGACTGTAGTCTCCCAGCACAAGTCTTTCTCTTCTATATCCTTTTAAAACCCAGACTGACTTGAAGTTCTTCTTGGAATTATTTAACTAAAATAGACGTTGATAATGTTATTTTCCTCAATGTGATAAGTAATCACCTCCTTTCAGTTGGTGCATCCTTACATCCACAGGATCATACTGCACAACTTCCTGCCTAAAAGTGTATGTTCTATTCATGTTAAATTGAAGGTAGTTGCTTTAAAAAATGTGATAAGTCACAATGAATCAAGTATACAACTTCCTGTATCTTCAATCTACTATCCAGTATTCTAACATAAAATCCTTTGGCTGGATAAATCACATTTCTCAATGTTCTAAAACTTGAAATCAGGTTCAATTTATGTAAAAAAACTTGTATCCTTTCTCTCTTTTTCATAAGTCCCAATATTCTTTGACAACCACAAGTCTGCTCTCTATGGCTATGAGTCCGTTGATTTCTTTTTTTAATTTTAGCTCAATTTATTAGCAAAAAGTCTTACCACATATATGTCAATTTATGAAAGCTAAAGACTCATCCATATGCTATTACCTTTTATAGCAATGTTTTATGATTCATGAATATTTTACGGTGTTTATAACAATATTTCACCTATATTTTTCATCAGGGGCACACAGAATGGAATGTCTTTTTCAAAATATGTAAATGTTATTGTTCATTAAGACCTGTAAGATTTAAAAAATAATCAGATTGGATTGAAATTAGGAAAAAATATAATTCACAACTCAAGATTTGATTTCAATTCTATATTCTTCATTTTCTCTTAGGATAAATGAATGCATGGCTTCATCCTCTTCTTTTGTGTGCCTCCTCTAGAGGTATGTGACAGTCAATATCTATTAAACTTTTCACTGCACTCTTTATGGAGTACATACAGTTATTTCAGCATCAATTTATTCCCTGTGTTTGCTAGCACATGAAATGTTCTATGAGAGACTCAGTGCTTTTTTTACTGAACAGATATTTATTTGCATTTACACTTAGGTATTGTCTGAAGGATGTGGTGGAATAGAAGAGAATATTACAACCTGCATCCTTTTGTGCCCAAACATGGGTGTAAATAACCATCCAGGCACAGACATAACTTCACTAGAGCTCTGGATTTTACGTGACAGATTACAGCACTCATGTGGAGCACACAAGTGAGAACAGACATATTATATTGGGTGGGAAGGACAGTTTAACTCTACCTGAGTCACTCTTTCCCCCAGTAACATGAAGCACAGTGCAGAGAGAGATTTATTCTCCCATGGGTTAGCACAAGTCAAGTGAGCATCCAATTTTCATATACACTCAAATATCAAGCCCAATGTCCCAGAACCCTGTGAGTATACCTACCCTTGATTCATTATGCTTACCTGCCCAAATTCTCTGGCTGCATTACTGGTTAAAAGCTTTCTGTCTCAGATTGAGTCTATAAAAATTGGAAATACTGAATACTTATCCAAATATGAGAACACCAATGCAAAAATATAAGACTACAAGTTTTACAAGGTTCATAAAGTAATGAATGAAGATCTATAATCTGCCTATTGATCTTCCCTCATAGCTCAGTTGGTAAAGAATCCTCCTGCGATGCAGGAGACCCCAGTTTGATTGCTGGGTCAGGAAGATCCGCTGGAGAAGGGATAGGTTATCCACTCCTGTATTCTTGGGCTTCCCTTGTGGCTCAGCTGGTAAAGAAAATGAAATGTGGAAGACCTGGGTTCAATCCCTAGGTTGAGATGATTCCCCTGGAAAAGGGAAAGGCTACCCACTCCAGTATTCTGGCCTGAAGAATTCCATGGACTATGTAGTCCTTGGGGTCACAAAGAGTCGGACATGACTGAGTGACTTTCACTTTCACTTCACTTCACTTCACAATCTGCCTAACAATGAATATATAACATTCCTCTTTATCCATTGATCTGCTGAGGGACAATTAACTCACTTCCATATCTTGGCAGTTGTAAATAATTCAGAATGAACATTGGGGTACATGTATCTTTTCAAATGAGTGTTTTTGGATTTTTCACTTGTATACCCAGGAATGGAGTTGCTGGGTTGTCTAATAGTTTTATTATTACCATGTGAGAAATATCAGTAGTGTTATCCACAATGGCTGCACCAATTTACATTCCTACCAACAGTTAGGATGGTTCCCTTTTCTCCACATCCTTTCCAACATTGTCTCCACATCTTTGCCAACATTTACTGTTTTTGTTTTTGTGTTCTTTTTAATGATAGCCATTCTAACAGTTGTAAGGTAATAATATCTCACTGAAGTTTTGAGTTTCATTTTCCTGATTATTAGCCATGTTAAACATCTCATAATGTGCACACTGGCCATCTGCATTTCCTCTTTAGAAAAAATGTCTAGTTCTTCAGCCCATTTTTTAATTGGGTGTTATTGAGTTGTCTTTATTTTGTTTGTTCAGTCACTCAGGCATGCCTGACTCTTTCTGACCCCATGGACTGCAGCATGCCAGGCTTCCCTGTCCCTCACCATATCCTGGAACTTGATCAAATTTATGTCCATTGAATCAATAATGCCATCCAACCATCTCATTTGGAACCAGTCTGTTGTTCCATGTCCAGTTCTGACTGTTGCTTCCTGACCTGCATACAGATTTCTCAAGAGGCAGGTCAGGTGGTCTGGTATTCCCATCTCTCTCAGAATTTTCCACAGTTTATTGTGCATACCTGAGGTTATTGATTTTTCTCCTGGCAAACTTGCTTCCAGTTTGTGATTCATCCAGCCCAGCATTTTGTAAAATGTACTCTGAATATCAGTTAAATAAACAGGGTGACAATATATAGCCTTGACATACTCATTTCCCAATTTTGAACCAGTCTGTTATTCCATGTCTAGTTCAAACTGTTGCTTCTTAACCTGCATACAGGTTTCTCAGGAGGCAGGTAAGGTGGTCTGTTATTCTCATCTCTAAGAATTTTCCACAGTTTGTTGTGATGGACACAGTCGAAGGCTTATAGTCAATAAAGCAAAAGTAGATGTTTTTCTGGAAATCTCTTGCTTTTTCCATAATCCAATGACGTTGGCAATTTGATCTCTGGTTCCTCTGCCTTTTCTAAATCCAACTAGTACATCTGGAAGTTCTTAGTTCACATACTGTTAAAGCCTAGTTTGTACAATTTTGAGCATGACCTTGCTAGTATGTGAAATGAATGCAACTGTGAAGTAGTTTGAACATTCTTTGGCATTGCCCTTCTTTGTGATAGAAATGAAAATTGACATTTTCCAGTCCTATGGCCACTGCTTAGTTTTCCAAATTTGCTGGTATTTTGTTTTCAGCACTTTAACATCATCATCTTTTTGGATTTGAAATAGCTCAGCTGGAATTCCATCGCCTCCAGTTGCTCTGCTCATACTGATGCTTCCTAAAGTCCATTTAACTTCACACTCCAGAATGTCTGGCTCTAAGTGAATTGACCACACCTCCACAGTTATCTGGGTCATGAAGATATTTTTGTATAGTTCTTCTATGTATTCTTGCCACCTCTTTTTAATACACTCTGCTTCTGTTAGGTCTGTACCATTTCTGTCCTTTATAGTGCCTATCTTTATGTGAAGTGTTCCCTAGAAATTAGGTATTTCTAATTTTCTTGAGGAGATCTCTAGTCTTTCCCATTCTATTATTTTCCTCCATTTCTTTGCATTATTTGCTTAGGAAGGATTTCTTATCTCTCCTTGCTATTCTTTGGAACTTTGCATTCAGATGGATTTTTTTTTTCCTTTTCTCCTTTGCTTTTCACTTCTCTTCTTTCCTCAGCTATTTCTAAGGCCTCCTCAGACAACCATTTTACTTTTTTATATTTCCTTTTCTTGGGGATGATTTTGATCACTGCCTCCTTTACAATGTTATGAACCTTCATCCATAGTTCTTCAGTCTCTCTGTCTATCAGATGTAGTCCCTTGAATCTATTTGTAACTTCCACTGTATAAACATATGGGATTTGACTTAGGTCATACCTGAATGGCATGGTGGTTTTCCCTACTTTCTTCAATTTAAGTCTGATTTTTTTCTGATCTGAGCCACAGTCAGCTCCCAGTCTTCTTTTTGCCTATTGTATAGAATTTCTCCATCTTTGGCTCTAAAGAATATAATCAATTTAATTTTGATATTGACTAGCTGGTGATGTCCATATGTAAAGTCATCTCTTGTACTGTTAGAAGAGGGTGTTTGCTATGTCAAGTGGATTCTCTTGGAAAAATTCTGTTAGCCTTTGCCCTGCTTTATTTTGTACTTCAAGGCCAAATTTGCCTGTTAGACCAAGTATCTCTTAACTTCCTACTTCTGCAATCCAGTCCCCTATAATGAAAAGGACATCTTTTTTTGTTTGTTTTATTTTTTTGCTGTTAGTTCTAGAAGTTCTTGTAGGTTTTCCTAGAACTGTTCAACTTCAGTTTCTTTGGCATTAGTGGTTTGGGAATAGACTTGGATTACTGTAATATTGGTTTGCCTTGAAAATGAACAGAGATCATTCTGTCGCTTCTGAGATTGCACCCAAGTACTGCATTTTGGACTGTTTTGTTGACTCTGAGGGCTACTCCTTTCTTCTAAGGGATTCTTGCCCACAGTAGTAGATATAATGGTCATCTGAATTAAATTTACCCATTCTGGTCCATTTTAGTTCACTGATTCCTGAAATGTCAATATTCACTCTTGCTATCTCCTGTTTGGCCACTTCAAATTTACCTTGATTCATGGACCTAACATTCTAGGTTCCTATACAATACTGTTCTTTACAACATCAGAATTGATCATATCATTTAGAAGCATTTTCTCCTATTCAGTAGGTTGTTTTTTAGTTTTATTGAATGTTTCCTTTCCTGGAGAAGGAAATGGCAACCCACTCCAGTATTCTTGCCTGGAAAATCCCATGGGCGGAGGAGCCTAATAGGCTACAGCCCATGGGGTCGTAAAGAATCGAACACGACTGAGCGACTTCACTCACTTCACTTTCCTGTACAAGTGCTCTTCAGTTTTATTATGTCCCATTTGCTTATTTTTGCTTTTATTTCTTTACTCTAGGAGATGGATTTAAAAAATCATGCTGTTTTCCTGAAACTTTTATATCACCTGGTCATACATTTACATCTTTTATCCATTTTAAAGTTTATTATAAAGTTGTATATAGTGTTAGATAATGTTCTAATTTTTCCTTTATGTTTAGTTGTCCAATTTTCCCAGCATGACTTATTTTCGACACTGTCTTTTCTCCAAGGTATATTCTTGCCTCCTTTGTCATAGATTAATTGATCATTAGTGCATGGGTTTATTTCTGGACTCTCTAACCTGTTCCATTTACCTACGTGTCTGTTTTGTGCCAGTACCATATTGCTTTGATGACTGTAGCTTCAGGACATAATGTGAAGTTGGGGAGCTTTATTCCTGTAAATCTGTTCAGGATTGTTTTGGCTATTTGAGGTCTTTCATGTCTCCACACAAATTTGAAAATAATTTGTTCTAAATCTGTGGGAAATATGAGTGGTATTTTGATAAGGATTGCATTGAATCTGTAGGTTGCCTTGAGTAATGTGACCATTTTAACAATATTGCTTTTCCAATCTAGCAACATGATGTATTTTTCCATTTGTGTCCTTGTCAATCTTTTTCATCAGTGCCTTATAGTTCTCAGAGTATAGTTCTTTTGTCTCCATAGGTAGGTTTCTCCTGGATTTTCTTTTCTTTTCTTTTTATTTAATTTATTTATTTTAATTGGAGGCTAATCACTTTACAATATTGTAGTGGTTTTGCCATACATTGACATGAATTAGCCATGGGTGTAGATTTTAATTCTCTTTGATAAAATGGTAATTGGGATCATTTCCTTATTTTTTATTTCTGTTACTTAATTGTTAGAATACAGAAATGCAACAGATTTCTATGTAATAATATTGTATCCTACAACTTTACAAAATTCATTGATAAGCTCTAGCAGTTTTCTGGTAGCATCCTTCATGGACTATACAGTCCATGGAATTCTCCAGGCCAGAATACTGGAGTAGGTAGCCTTTCCCTTCTCCCAGGCATCTTCCCCATCCAGTGACTGAACTCAGGTCTCCCACATTGCAGGTGGATTCTTTACTAATTTAACCACCTGGGAAGCCCACGTATAGTAGAAAGTCGTCTTCAAGTTGATGTGACAGTTTTATTTCTCTTTTTCCAAATCGGATTCCATTTATTGATTTTTTCTTGTCTGGTTGCTGGGACTAGGACTTCCAAAATTATATTAAATAAAAGTGAAAGTGGACATCCTTGTCTTGTCCTGATCTTAGAGGAAATATTTCCAATTCTTCAACAATGAGTGTTATGTTAGCTGTGAGTTTGTCATATATGGCCTTTAATATGTTTAGGCATGTTCCTTCTGTGCACCATTTCTAGAGAGCTTTATCATAAGTGGATGTTGAATTTTATCAAAAGGCTTTTCTCCATCTACTGAAATGATCATATAATTTTTAATTTTTTACTTGGTTAATGTGAAGTAGTACATTAATTAATTTATAGATATTGAAATAATTTTTCAATTTCATCCCTGTGATGAATCCCACTTCACCATGGTTTTTGATCTTTTTATGTATTGTTGGATTCAGTTTGCTAATATTTTGATGAAGGCTTTTCCATCAGTGTTTATCAGTGATATAGGCCTGAAGGTTTATTTTCTTGTGATATTTTTGAGTTTGATATCAGAGTAATGCTGGCCTCACAGGAGTCTGAAAATATGCTTTCCTCTTAAATGGTTTGGAGAATTTTTGAAAGGTAGATGGCTAACAGTAATATCATTATTTTCAATAAGTACTTTAATAATTTAAATTCACACACTTCATAGAGATTTTTCATCTGAAGGGAAATAATTGAAAATATGTAGACCCTAAAATAAATTAAAGATAACTCCCACATAGATATTTTTATTTCCATATTTTTTATTAAACTAAACATATTTCATTTAATTATAAAAATCAGATCAATATAATCAAAACTGGCAAATAAATAGTTAAATGCAAACATAACATTACTTTGAACTTACTGAAAAGCTGCATATAAAATGTATGGTCTGAAAACTTTAGAGACATCTTAATATAAGAGAACTAAAAGAAAAATTACTTCCATCTCCACTGAATTCACCCTTAACTCCTCTGTGAAAATGTCTATATGAGCTATAAAAACTTCTTTCCTAATCTTGGCTTAAGGCCATCTTGGACTATTAGTGACTTAACCTACATTGATGAAATCTCAATGGACTTTTGGATGTGACTATCAGAAAAGATACATCATTTCTTAGAATAAAACTCTAGGTAAATAAGTCCTAAAATAGTTGCTGCTGCTGAGTTTCCATAGAAGTACTTAAAATGTCAAACATGGATAAAAATTAATATGCAAATTTGTTCAGAAAATTTTCAAATAAATTTACTCAGAAAATAGCATTGTTCATATGATGACCACTGGACATCTGTCAGCTAATTAGGCCAGTGAATGAGTGAAAATGTGAATATAATAAACTGTATTAGTGTTCATTTTATTTTTATTTTCCACAAAAGAGGAAGTATTCTTCAGCAAGCAATTGAGAGTTTATTCAAGATTAAATACTTCTGTTTATGATAAGCAGTGAATAAATCCAGGCATCTCCTTAATTAGTAAATTCCAAAAAGAAACTTTGACTATAGTTAGTTTAAATAAAATACATAAATAATTTATCCTGAAATATGTAAACTTACAAATAAAAAAAGATGAACTTCTCAAACATTTATTCAGGTGTTTTGGTTTTGTTTTTCTTTTAATTGGGGTATAGTTGATTTGGAATCTTGTGTTAAGAGACACAGGAGACTCAGGTTTGATCCTGGTTTAGGAAGATCGCTGGAGAAGGAAATGGAAAGCCACTCTAATATTCTTGCCTGGAAAATTCCATGGACAAGGAGTCTGGCGGGCTACAGTCCATGGGGTCTCATAGAGTCAACCTAGACTGAGCAACTGAGCACATCATCAGCTAGATATATTTATACGGTAAAACATATTGTTCTTAAACTGTGTAGCTTCAAAAATTGAAAATACACATGTGATTTCTAAATACTATCAATAAGATTTCTAAGTTAGCAAACTAGTATAAGCCATTGTGTAATCTTTGCTCTCTTCTTTACTGGAATCTGTTGTGGAAACACTATAGGGAACGTGGACTCCCACATAGGTTCATGTAAGATATTATGGACAGCCATTCTTATCCTGGATTTCAGAGGACACATTTCTGGCTGCTTTGATTGTGACTTTGAAAGCTATTATACAGTGCTTTCAATTCCACATAACTGATAGCAATACAAAATAATTATTATTATTGACATTGGATTGCTGTATAATCAGTCAGTCTTTAGGAACTATCATTGACTTCATGTAGCTAAAACAATAAAAGACCTCCCCATAAAACTGACTTGGTTTACTGATTTTCCAACCCTACACACAAATAAGGAAAATCAGTTTGGAGAGGATCCAGGATGTTATGTTATTTCAAGATTCTAAAAAGATACAAAGTGGTCCATTTTGCTGTAAATCTGCTGCAGAGTGTCTATTCTTTCAGTTCAGTTCAGTTCAGTTCAGTCGCTCAGTTGTGTCCGACTCTTTGCGACCCCATGAATCGCAGCACGCCAGGCCTCCCTGTCCATCACCATCTCCCGGAGTTCACTCAGACTCACGTCCATCGAGTCCGTGATGCCATCCAGCCATCTCACCCTCGGTCGTCCCCTTCTCCTCCTGCCCCCAATCCCTCCCAGCATCAGAGTCTTTTCCAATGAGTCAACTCTTCGCATGAGGTGACCAAAGTACTGGAGTTTCAGCTTTAGCATCATTCCTTCCAAAGAAATCCCAGGGCTGATCTCCTTCAGAATGGACTGGTTGGATCTCCTTGCAGTCCAAGGGATTCTCAAGAGTCTTCTCCAACACCACAGTTCAAAAACATCGATTCTTCGGTGCTCGGCTTTCTTCACAGTCCAACTCTCACATCCATACATGACCACAGCAGCAGCAGGAATATTTAACTGCACCTGTTGTTTGCTTATAGTTTTGACATCTTAACAACATTNTTCAGTCGCTCAGTTGTGTCGGACTCTTTGCGACCCCATGAATCGCAGCACGCCAGGCCTTCCTGTCCATCACCATCTCCCGGAGTTCACTCAGACTCACGTCCATCGAGTCCGTGATGCCATCCAGCCATCTCACCCTCGGTCGTCCCCTTCTCCTCCTGCCCCCAATCCCTCCCAGCATCAGAGTCTTTTCCAATGAGTCAACTCTTCGCATGAGGTGACCAAAGTACTGGAGTTTCAGCTTTAGCATCATTCCTTCCAAAGAAATCCCAGGGCTGATCTCCTTCAGAATGGACTGGTTGGATCTCCTTGCAGTCCAAGGGATTCTCAAGAGTCTTCTCCAACACCACAGTTCAAAAACATCGATTCTTCGGTGCTCGGCTTTCTTCACAGTCCAACTCTCACATCCATACATGACCACAGCAGCAGCAGGAATATTTAACTGCACCTGTTGTTTGCTTATAGTTTTGACATCTTAACAACATTCATTTTTCAAGCTAGGATGACATAGTGTTCTATGTCTTTCAATTTTTTTGTCTTTCAATTTTTTCAGTGATGTTTTGTGATTTTCAGTGAAGAAGTTATTTGCCTTCTTTAAGTTTATTCCCAAGGATTTTACTCTTTTTCATGATATGGTAGATACAAATTTTTCTTAAATTCTTTTTGGTATTGTATACTATAAATGGATATCAATACAACTGCAGCTTTATCAATTCTAACAGATTTTTGGTGGACTCATTACAAGTTTATATATCTAAAACTTCCTTGCCTTGTTTTATCTCTTAAAGGAAAAGTTTTCAATCTTTCACCATTAAGTATAATGTTAGATGTGAAATATTTTATTGAAATAAAGTAAGAACATGATTTCAGCGACCTACAGGACAAAACAAGCTTTCATAAGCCCACTCCTCCTCATCACCAAGGCAAAATTTTATAATATTTTAAGTTTTCCCATCTATTTACTTGTATATTTCTCAACAATATGCTTACCTTCTCATGCTTCAGTTTGTTTCAGTTCAATCACTCTTTCAGGTCCGACTATTTGTGACCCCGTGGACTGCAGCACGCCAGGCCTCCCTGTCCATCACCAACTCCTGAAGCTTACTCAGACTCATGACCATTGAGTCAGTGATGCCATCCAACCATCTCACCCTCTGTCATCTCCTTCTCCTCCCACCTCAATCTTTCCCAGCATCAGGGTCTTTTCCAATGAGTCAGTTCTTTGCATCAGGTGGCCAAAGTATTGGAGTTTCAGCTTCAATATCAGTCTTTCCAATGACTATTCTGGACTGATTTCCTGTAGGATGGACTGGTTGGATCTCCTTGCTGTCCAAAGGACTCTCAAGAGTCTTCTCTAACACCACAGTTCAAAAACATCAATTCTTGAATGCTCAGCTTTCTTTGTAGTACAACTCTCACATCCATACATGACTACTGGAAAAACCATAACTTTGACTAGATGGACCTTTGTTGTCAAAGTAATTCCTCTGCTTTTTCATATGTTGTCTCATGCTTAATTACTAAACATTAAGTATCATGTCTTGATTACATCCACTCTGGCCACAGTGGATGGAGATCTTCCCCTTCTACATATAACTACCTCCAACTACCTTTTANAACTTTGACTAGATGGACCTTTGTTGTCAAAGTAATTCCTCTGCTTTTTCATATGTTGTCTCATGCTTAATTACTAAACATTAAGTATCATGTCTTGATTACATCCACTCTGGCCACAGTGGATGGAGATCTTCCCCTTCTACATATAACTACCTCCAACTACCTTTTATCTTTCCCCTCTTTCCATCATAGTTAAATCCCACTTTGTGTCTATGATGGTTAGGTTGAGAACACTTTTCCATCTTCTAGTATACATTGCTAAAGTAGAAAAATATTAATTACTGTAAAATCTTATATTTTAGTCTTTCCATATAAATATTTCCTCTTATTTTGCTTTCCACAGTCAAGAAACTTTAAGGTGATACTGAGAATTTCAAGAAAATGTTTCAAGAGATGTT
>SJYT01079537.1:0-17734 GCA_006410635.1 Cephalophus harveyi | reverse complement strand
GCTGAAACTCCAGTACTTTGGCCACCTCATGTGATGAGGTGACTTATTTGAAAAGACCCTGACGCTGGGATGGATTGAGGGCAGGAGGAGAAGGGGACAACATAGGATGAGATGGCTGGATGGCATCACTGACTCTATGGATATGAGTTTGGGTGGACTCCGGGAGTTGGTGATAGACAGGGAGGCCTGGCGTGTTGCGATTCATGGGGTTGTAAAGAGTCGGACATGATTGAGCAACTGAACTGAACTGAATGACTAATGAGGGCTTCCCTGGTGACTCAGCAGTAAAGAATCAGCCTACCAATGTAGGAGATGCATGTTTGATCCCTGATCCCTTCAGATGCCCTGAAGAGGGAAATGGCAACCCACTCCAGTATTCTTGCCTGGGAAATCCCATGGACAGAGGATCCTGGCGGCCTACAATCTATGGTGTTGCAAAAGAGTGGAACACGACCTACGGTCTAAACAACAAATGACTAATGATGTTGAACATATTTATGTGCTTATTTTCCATTTACATAACTTCTTTGATGAAGTTTCTTTTCAATATCTTGCCCATTAAAAAAATTCAGGTGTTTATATTCTTATTATTGAATTTTGAGACATCTGTATATATTTTTGGATAAAGCCTTTTCTTAGACATATGATTTGAAAATATTTTTTTCAACTCAGTGATTTGTTTTTAATTTTCTGAGTAATCTTTCAAAAAGTAGTTTGAGATTTTAATAAAGTCTAAATAATCATTTTTATTTCTATGCTCATGCTTGTGATGTTTTTATCTAAAAAATCTTTGCCTAACCCAATGTCCCAAAGATTTTCTTCTATGCTTTTTTTCTATGTGTTTTATAGTTTTTGGTCTTATGTTTGGGTCTGTTATCCATTTGAGTTAATTTTTAGGTGGTATAAGGTGTGGATCAAAGTTTATTTATTTTGCATAAGACTATCCAGGTGTTCTAGCACCTTTTGTTGAAACTCATATTATTTGTCCACTGAATTATTTTTGTACTTGTGTCAAAAATCAGTCATCTCAACCTGCCTGATTATATACTTTATTATAAAGCTATAGTAATAAAAACAGCACAGTACTGGCATGAAAACAGACATATACTTCTATGGAACAGAACAGGGAGCCCAGAAATAAACCCACACAGATGTGGTCAATTGACTTACTACAAAGGAGCCAAGAATGCACAACGAGAAAAGGATAGTTTCTTCAACAAATGAGATTGGGAGAACTGGACAGCCACATGCAAATGAATGAAACTGAATGAAACTTACACACAAAGTGAAAGTGAAAGTGAAGTCGCTCAGTTGTGTCCAACTCTTTGCGACCCCATGGACTGTAGCCTGCCAGGCTCCTCTGTCCATTGGATTTTCCAGGCAAGAATACTGGAGTGGGTTGCCATTTCCTTCTCCAGGAGATCTTCCCGACCCAGGGATTGAACCTGGGTCTCCCTCATTGTATGCAGACGCTTTACCGTCTGAGCCACCAGGTAAGTCACAAAAGTTAACTTAAAATGCATCAAAGAGTAACATAGGATCTAAACCCACAAAATTCCTAGAAGGAAATGTAGGAGGTCAGCTTCTTGACATTGGTCTTGGTGATGAGTTTTTGGATTTGACACCAAAACCAGAGGCAACAAAAGCAAAAAAAAAAGAAAAGAAAAAGAAACAGAGGTTTCATCAAACTATAAAGCTTTTGTACAGCAATGAAAACGATCAATAAAATGAAAAGACAACCTACAAAATAGGAGAAAATATTTGCAAGTTGTAATATCTGATAAAGGGTTATTATCCAAAGTATATAAAGAACTCATATAACTCAGTAGCAAAAAATAAATAATCCAATTAAAAAGTGAGCAGACAATCTGAATAAGCATTTTTCCAAAAAAGACATATCCAAAAGGCTAACACCACTCATTATCAGGGAAATGCAAATTCAAAACCACAATGAGATATTAGCTCACACCTGTTAGAATGGCTATTATCAAAAAGACAAGAAATAACAACAGTTGTTGAGGGTGTGGTGGGAAAGGGAATGCTTGTGCACTGTTGGTGAGAATGTAAGACGTTCAGCCTCTGGAAAACAATATAGTTTGCCTCCCAAAATTAAAAAGAGAACTGCCATTCAGCAATTCCACTTCTGAGTATTTTTCTAAAGAAAACAAAAGCACTAATTTTAAAAGATATATGCACTCCTATGTTCATTGCCACATTACTTATGATAGTCAAGATATAGAAGCAACTTAAGTTCCATCTATGAATGAACTAAGAAGATGTGATATATAAATATTATATTAATATATTTATATATCAGTTCAGTTCAGTCGCTCAGTCGTGTCTGACTCTTTGTGACCCCATGGACTTCAGCACTCAAGGCTTCCCTGTCCTTCACTATTTCCTAATTTGCTCAAACTCAAGTCCATTGAGTTAGTGATGCCATCTAACCATCTCCTCCTTTGTCACTCCCTTCTCCCCCTGCCCTTTATCTTTCCCAGCATCAGAGCCTTTTACAGTGAGTCAGCTCTTCCCATCAGCTGGCCAAAGTATTGGAGCTTTATCTTCAGCATCAGTCCTTCCAATGAATATTCAGTACTGATTTCCTTTAGGATTGACTGGTTGGATCTCCTTGCAGTCCAAGGGACTCTCATGCATCTTATCCAACACCACAGTTCAAAGCATCTATTCTTCAGTGCTCAGCTTTCTTTATGGTCCAACTCTCACATCCATACATGAAAGTGAAAGTGAAAGTGAAGTCGCTCAGTCGTGTCCGACTCTTTGCGACCTCATGGACTATAGCCTATCAGACTCCTCTGTCCATGGGATTTTCCAGGCAAGAGTGCTGGAGTGGATTGCCATTTCTTTCTCCAGGGGATCTTCCCAACCCAGGAATCAAACCCGTGTCTCCCACATTGCAGGCAGATGCTTTACCATCTGAGCCACCAGGGAAGCCTCATACATGACTACGGGAAAAACCATAACTTTGACTAGATGGACCTTTGTTGGGAAAGTAATGTCTCTGCTTTTTAATATACTGTCTAGGTGTGTTATAGCTTTTCTTCCAAGGAGAAAGCTTATTTTAATTTCATGGCTGCAGTCACCATCTTCAGTGATTTTGGAACCCAAGGAAATAAATTATGTCCCTGTTTCCATTGTTTCCCCATCTATTTGCCAAGAAGTGATGGGACTGGATGCCGTGACCTTAGTTTTTTGAATGTTGAGTTTGAAGCCAGCGTTTCACTCTTCTCTTTCACTTTCATCAAGAGGCTCTTTAGTCCCTCTTTACTTTCTGCCAAAAGGGTAGTGTCATCTGCATATCTAAGATTATTGATATTTCTCCTGGCAATCTTGATTCTAGGTTGTGCTTCATCCATCCCAGCATTTCGCATGATGTACTCTGCATATACATCATATGTAACAGGCAAATTTGGCCTTGGAGTATGGAATAAAGCAGGGCAAAGGCTAACAGAGTTTTGCCAAGAGAACACACTGGTCATAGCAAACACCCTTTTCCAACAACACAAGAGAAGACTCTACACATAGACATTACCAGATGATCAACACTGAAATCAGATTGATTGTATTCTTTGCAGCCAAAGAATGGAGAAGTTCTATACAGTCAGCAAAAACAAGACTGGGAGCTGACTGGCTTAGATCATGAACTCCTTATTGCTAAATTCAGACTGAAATTGAAGAAAGTAGGGAAAACCACTAGACTGTTCAGGGATAACCTAAATCAAATTCCTTATAATTATACAGTGGAAGTGAGAAATAGATTTAAGGGACTAGATCTGATAGACAGAGTGCCTGATGAACTATGGATGGAGGCTCGTGACATTGTACAGGAGACAGGGATCAAGACCATCCCCATGGAAAAGAAATGCAAACAAAATGGCTGTCTGGGGAGGCCTTACAAATAGCGTGAAAAGAAGAGAAGCAAAAAGCAAAGGAGAAAAGGAAAGCTATAAACATCCAAATGCAGAGTTCCAAAGAATAGCAAGGAAAGATAAGAAAGCCTTCCTCAATGATCAATNGAGGTTTGTGACATTGTACAGGAGACAGGGATCAAGACCATCCCCATGGAAAAGAACTGCAAAAAAGCAAAATGGCTGTCTGGGGAGGCCTTACAAATAGCGTGAAAAGAAGAGAAGCGAAAAGCGAAGGAGAAAAGGAAAGCTATAAGCATCCGAATGCAGAGTTCCAAAGAATAGCAAGGAAAGGTAAGAAAGCCTTCCTCAGTGATCAATGCAAAGAAATAGAGGAAAACGACAGAATGGGAAAGACTAGAGATCTCTTCAAGAAAATTAGAGATACCAAGGGAACATTTCATGCAAAGATGGGCTCGATAAAGGACAGAAATGGTATGGACCTAACAGAAGCAGAAGATATTAAGAAGAGGTGGCAAGAATACACAGAAGAACTGTACAAAAAAGATCTTCAGGACCCAGATAATCACAATGATGTGATCACTTACCTAGAGCCAGACATCCTGAAATGTGAAGTCAAGTGGGCCTTAGAAAGCATCACTATGAACAAAGCCAGTGGAGGTGATGGAATTCCAGTTGAGCTATTTCAAATCCTGAAAGATGATGCTGTGAAAGTGCTGCACTCAATCTGCCAGCAAATTTGAAAAACTCAGCAGTGGTCGCAGGACTGGAAAAGGTCAATTTTCATTCCAATCCCAAAGAAAGGCAATGCCAAAGAATGCTCAAACTACTGCACAATTGCACTCATCTCACATGCTAGTAAAGTAATGCTCAAAATTCTCCAAGCCAAGCTTCAGCAATACGTGAACCGTGAACTTCCAGATGTTCAAGCTGGTTTTAGGAAAGGCAGAGGAACCAGAGATCAAATTGCCAACATTAGTCATTAGATAAATACAAATGAAAACCACGAAGATACCACATCCATATTAAAATAGCTAAAATTAAAAGACTGACTACATCAAGTTTTGGTGAGGATGTAGAAGAACTGTTAGGGCTATAAAATGACTCAGACACTTCAGAAAAAATACTTTGCCAGTTTCTTTAAAAGCTAGGAACTCAGTCTCTTTAAAAGTTAAGCATTCTTCTATGATCTCACCATTCCACTCCTAGGTATTGACCTAAGAGAAGTAAAACCATGTGTCCATATAAAAATTTAGACAGGAATGTTCATAACAGTGCCTATGTTCATAGCAGACTGTAGTAGCCAAAAGCTGGAACACAACCCAAAGCAACAGGTAAATGGATAAACACATCATGGTATATTTATATATAAAGTATGATACATGTATAACACGGGTGAATCTCAAAATAATTATTCTGTGTGAAAGAAACCATGCTATAAAAGAGTTGCATTTGTGCAACAATGTAGATCATACAAACTAATCTACAGTGACAGAAAGAAGATTGGTAGTTATATAATGATTCAGAGAGGGTTGAGAGGGAAAGTGTAGAAAGCGGGAGAGGACTTTGGGGTAGTATTTGGGGGGATACTGGACATGTAGTATTTGGGGGGATACTGGACATGTTCATTTTTTATATTGTGGTTCTGGTTTCAGAGATCTGGTATATACATCTATCAAAACTTATCAAATTGGCCTCTTTAAATATGTATAATTTGATGTATATAAGTTATACCCTAATAAAGCTAGTTTTTTAAACTTCAAACAAGCAAAACTCTTTTTAAAGTATTCTAAAAAGATGCAGTTATCCCTGAGAGAGATCACATAGTAAGCCTCATTAGTTAATATCTTACTTGAGAAAGAGAATGAAAAGTGATTATTAAGGATAAACTTCCTAATTTTTCAGAGAACTTGCCCGAATGACTTGACACACTTTCTAGACAACCCAGAACTCTGACCCTTTTTACAAAGTCATGTGATACCTAATCCCCTCAGAGACATTTCCTTTGCACACCAAGTTCCCACTTCATCCCTTATACAATTAAAGGGTGGGTACTACCTGCCCTGGAGCAATGTTTCTCACTATTCGTCCCCATTTTATTTCTCTCCTCTTTCTACCCAAGTCCCAGACACAAGAATCCACCAATCTCGGAAGAGAGAGAGAACAAAAAGGACATTCCCAGGCTGCCAGTTAGTCACCTTCACCTCTTGGGTGATATTTCCTCAAGGACAGGAAAGGGAATCAGAATGCCCTGCCATGCTTGGAAACAGCATTGAGCCTGCTCCTTAGTCAGGACCCTGGTCTGCTGTGCAGATGCGGTCTCCCCTTTATACCCACCTCAGCTCATTGAGCTACAAAGATAACACGTAGACCCTAACGAAGGAGCTCTTGGGCTGAAGATCGACTCCACAGTTCATGTCTGATGGAGCAGGCACTACTGCTCAGGAATGATGAGAAAGCTCAAGAGACTGGGGAAATAGAAATGCGTGACACCCTCATAGGTTCAAAAGGGCCTTCACAAGATTCCTCACCCCGTAAGCTGAATAATATATGATACTCAGCAACGTAAGGATATCCAGTGCTGGCAAACAACCCAACCGACTCAACTGAGAGGAGTCCAAAACCCAAGTTGAGTGGAAGAAGGAAAGGACCCTGAATTTCTCTGTGCTCTTTTCATTAAAAGGTGAGGGGTTTCTGGCAGAATCACACTTCTGGAGAGGCGTCATCCATCAGCCAGGAGAGACCATTTCAAACCCTGCTTCCTGTCAGATAGCATCCTAGCTCTTGGTGAGATTGAAGGCAAACTCTAATGCGCATAGAGTTGGCAACTTGGCCGACCACTGGAGTGTGAACCGCCCTCAGCAACTTTGACCTCCTCACACTGCAGTGAGAGGAAACTGATCCGGAGCTGACATTTCCTCAGAGCATCGCCCAACTTTCCCAACACAGGACCACAACTCACTGATAATGGTGCTTTGAAGTGTCTGGCCCAGGGCCAGGAAACATTGGAAGTGTCCTTTGGAGAATATCTGTTTTAGATTACTTCCAGTTTATAGGAAGCCACACATGCTAACTTTAGCCTTTCTGCTGCCTTCAGAATGTGGAGTCTGCAGGCTGATTGATCTCTAGCCTTCTCTTTTGGCTCAAATCTAAATGGCAAGCCCACTGGGTCTGGATGTTTCTGTTCAGCTTTTTTTCCCTTCTGTACTGCATTCCAGCCCTACATACATTTCTGCTCTTTGGGCCTTCCCTCCAACTGCTTTGGTCATAATTCTCATATCCACGGGACATTCTACTTCTCCTTGTGGGACATTTATTCAGAAGGCAATTTTGCCATGGAAACCTAAATCCACCTAACAATTAAATACCATTCTAAAGTGTTTCATTATAATACCACTTTGGTTGTATGCTAGCTCCAATGATATGGCCCAAAATATGAAACATATCTCCCAATGTAACTTAAATATCCAAGCCCACTTTATCATGGCCTTCTACTACCAGGTCAAAGCAATGATAAAAAATGGTTCTGCTGAAATATATGTTGTTAGTTCCACTAGCACATCCAGTTCCTAAACTGGACTTGATTACTTCTCTCTGTAGCAATCTACTTGGCAGATAAATATAAATGACAATCTAAACGCTTCCCACTCAACCATGGTCTTTGGGCCAGCAGCATTGCCATCACCTGGGAGGTTATTAGAAACACAGACTATCCAGCTGTCACTCCAAATCAAGCGAAAATGAAAATGCATTTTAACAAGGTTTTCAGTGTTGTGTACACTCATGTTTGAGAAACACTCCTTTAAATAAAATAGCCCCCCATCCCTTAAAGGAATTCAAGGAAGAAAGCCTCCCACATTGCAGGTGGAAGGGGCCTCAGACTGCAGTGCTGCTCTAAGAAAGTCTTGGCCAGACTTAGAAGAGGCTCTGGAGGAAAGATGGCCCATTAGAGGAGTCCAGAGGTGACCAGGTTTTAGCATCTCTGTTCAGTCATTGTTTAGGACCAGCCTAAGGGAATAAGTCAGAGTGTGAGCATAAGAAAGGACTGGAAGATACGACAGATGGAAGACTTCAGCTACCTGTGCTCCTCATGGCTAGTTCTTTTAAGGAAAGATTAGATTGGAGTACTACTCAGACATTAAAAAGAATTAAATAATACCATTGGCAATAACATGGATGGACCTAGAGATTATCATACTCAAGTCAGAAAGAGAAAGACAAAGGATATCACTTATACGTGGAATCTAAAACATGATACAAAGAAATACATCTACGAAAGAGAAACAAACTCATAACATAGAGAACAGACTTGTAGTTGCCCAAGGGCTTGGAGAAGGGAAGGACTGGGAGTTTGGGTTTCACAGACGCAAATTACCATATATAAGATGAATAAACAACAAGGTCCTATTGTATAGCACAGGGAACTATATTCAATGCCTTGTGATAAATCATAATAAAAAAGAATATATATATGTATGTATGTATAACTGAATCACTTGGCTATACAGAAGAAATTAACACAACATTGTAAATCAATTCTACTTCGGTAAAATTAAAAATAAAAGTTGATACTTCCAAAAAAGTAATAAAAGAGATAAAATTTTAGCAGAATGAGTCAAGAAAACAGTCATTTGCAGCAACATGGATGGACCTAGAGATTATCACATTAAATGAAATAAATCAAAGAAAAACAAATATTATATGATGTCACTTAAATTGGAATTTAAAAAATAGTACAAATGGAATTATTTATGAATCAGAAACAGACATACACATATAGAAAACAAAATTACTGTTACCATTAGGAAGTGGTGTGTGTGCGTGCTCAGTCATGTCTGAATCTCTGTGGCACTATGGACTGTAGCCAACCAGGCTCCTCTATACATGGGATTTTCTAGGCAAGAATATTGGGGTGGGTTGCCATTTCCTTCTCCAATACCACAGGGGACTATATTCAATAGCTTGTAATAAACTATAACAGAAAAGAATCAAAAAAAGACAATATAGATGTATACATACATACATATGTATCCTACCAGGTTCCTCTCTCCATGGGATTCTCCAGACAAGAATACTGGAGTGGGTTGCCATTTCCTTCTCCAGGGGATCTTCCCCACCCAGGGATCAAACCCAGGTCTCCCACATTGCAGTCAGACGTCTTAACCTCTGAGCTACCAGGGAAGCCACATACACATATATGTATAACTAAATAGTTTTGCTGTAAACATGAAAGTAACACAATATTGTAAATCAACTGTATGTCAATTTCAGAAAAAGAAAGCAAGGAAAAATGGTATATTTAAAAAATATTAGGTGGTGTTGGAGAAGACTCTTGAGAGTCCCTTGGACTGCAAGGAGATCCAACCAGTCCATTCTGAAGGAGATCAGCCCTGGGTGTTCATTGGAAGGACTGATGTTGAAGCTGAAACTCCAATACTCTGGCCACCTCATGCGAAGAGTTGACTCACTGGAAAAGACCCTGATGCTGGGAGGGATTGGGGGCAGGAGGAGAATGGGCCGACAGAGGATGAGATGGCTGGATGGCATCACCGACTCGATGGACATGAATTTGGGTAAACTCCGGGAGTTGGTGATGAACAGGGAGGCCTGGCATGCTGTGATTTTGGGGTCGCAAAGAGTTGGATACGACTGAGCAACTGAACTGACTGAGGTGAGAAAAAGGACATATCTAGAGATATGGCAGAGCTTTCAAAAATTAAAAGAGGTATGAGTATTTTTAAGGTAATACATTTTAAACTTTAGCTCAAGAAATAGAAAACCTAAATAAACAAAAAAATCATTAAAGAAATTTAATTGGTCATCCAAAGTACTTCCCTTTGATGGACACCAGGTCCAGAGAGTTTTAATAAGATAATGCTGCAGAAATTGCAAGAAAGAGAAATTTTAAAATGTTCAGTTCAGTTCAACTCAGTTACTCAGTCACGTCTGACTCTTTGTGACCCCATGAACCACAGCTCGCCAGGCCTCCCTGTCCATCACCAACTCCCGGAGTTCACCCAAACTCATGTCCATCGAGTCGGTGATGCCATCCAGCCATCTCATCCTCTGTCGTCCCCTTCTCCTCCTGCCCTCAATCTTTCCCAGCATCAGGGTCTTTTCAAATGAGTCAACTCTTTGCATCAGGTGGCCAAAGTACTGGAGTTTCAGCTTCAACATCAGTCCTTCCAGTTAACACCCAGGACTGGTTTCTTTTAGGATGGACTGGTTGGATCTCCTTGCAGTCCAAGGGACTCTCAAGCATCTTCTCCAACACCACAGTTCAAAAGCATCAATTCTTCAGTACTCAGCCTTCTTTATAGTCCAACTCTCACATCCATACATCACCACTGGAAAAACTATAGCCTTGACTAGACAGACCTTTGTTGACAAAGAAATATCTCTGCTTTTTAATATGCTATCTAGGTTGGTCATGATTTTCCTTCCAAGGAGCAAGCATCTTTTAATGTCATGGCTGCAATCACCATCTGCAGTGATTTTGGAGCCCAAAAAAATAAAGTCAGCAAATGTTAGGTTTTATCAAATAAATGGAGATTCAAAAGATCACCCTCAGTTCTCATGAAGTTGATTGGTACCTCTGATTTGTGTCTACAACAGTTTCCTGAAGATAAGCTCACACATTTAATCTCGCTCACTAATCACAAACAGAGCTATACAGTTTCAGAGAGTTCAAAACTCATTCAATAAGCAACAGGAAGCTGTATGAGAGGTTTCGGCATATAGGTGTCATGACGTATGAGAAGTTGCCACAGGTATGTAGGACAGGTTAGAAGTAGTAAATACCAAGGACAAATTAGAAGAGAGAAGGGTAAGTGCTAGGTAAGAGCAATAAAAACTCAGGACAGATGCAAGAAACACTGCACAATAAGAAGTATCAGAATTTAGTAACTGATATAGTAATTTTCCATTTTATTGAAGTAGAGTTGATTTACAATATTGTGTTAGTTTCAGCTGTACAGCAAAGTGATTTATATACATATATTCTTTTTTAAGATTCTTTTCTGGTATAGATTATCATATAGATAATATCTATATATCTCTATATATATCTATATATCTATATTCATATAGAATATAGAGTTCCCTGTGCTATACAGTAGTTCCTTGTTGGTTTTCTATGTTATTTATCAGTATTGAAACAAACACAAAAAGAGAAAGGAGAGCAGAAAGGAGATTCTGGAATTTCACTTATAAGGCAACAATTATCAATTGTGAGGATTTTTTTCCCCCAAAGAACATTTTTTAGCATCTGAAAATATTTTTGATTGTCACATGTGGGCTTGTGGGGGTTCTCCCATTATCAAGGTCACCGCTCAGCATCATGCAATGCACAGGAAAGCCCCCTTCAACAAAGAAGCGTCCAGGTTGAGAAACACTGCTCTAGAGTGATATGAAGAAAAGTAGTACCTTTGACCAAATCAAGGAAGTTAGGAGGAGCAGTCTTTAAAAGAAGATGATGGGCTCTGTGTTACACACATTGTGTTTCAGGTACTTACAGTACATACAGGTTAGAATGTTCATCAACCTGTAACACAAACATTATGTAAACATAAGCTTATTACATGGTGGGTATAGCCTAAAGACCTTGGATTTGAAGCCTCACACAAACACAAAGCTTCACTCAAAACTTGGTTTCTTCACATATTCCCAAGGTATATTCAGCAAACATTCAGATCCTTTGATCCTTGGCTCCCTCAGCAAATTAAAATTATTCTCAAATAGCTATGTTAGTTGCTCAGTTGTGGCCAGCTCTTTGTGGCCCTATGGACTGTAGCCTTCCAGGGTCCTCTGGCCAAGAAATTCTCCAGGCAAGAATACTGGAGTGAATAGCGATTCCCTTTTCCAGGGGATCTTTCGGACCAGGAGTTGAACCCGGGTCTCCTGCATTGCAGGCAGATTCTTTACCATCTGAGCCACCAGGGAAGCTATAGTGAGGAATAAATTTAAAACATGTGAAAGCTTCAGCACAACCTCTGGAACACATAAGATGCTCAATAAACATTATTCCCATAATAAGAATTAAGTCAAATTGGGTCAGTACTTCATTGCATGGGCAGGGAAACAGGAGGAGTTGAGGATGTTCCCAAAGTACCTAACCTGGACCACTGGACACTCTGGACCACTGGACCCCTCTAGGAAGCATAAGAAAGAGAAGGAAAAAATAGGTGTGACTTTAAGAGAAAAAACAAAAAAATAGATGTAGTGGGTAGGAGTAGAGACATGGAGGAGGCAACATAATTCCTTCAATTACATTTATAAGTAAATTAACCATACATACAATATTTCTAAAATTCTCTTCCACAGAAACTACAGTTCATTGCAAACTCAAGTTCAAGTTCTTTGCAAGAAAAGAAAAAGGCATGTCATGAATACCTCCTAGTCTTTGTTTCCTCCATTTGAACATCAATTTTTCAGTCTCTTCTCCAAATTTAGAGACATGTTTAATGTTCTGGTCTCACCAGAATGAGATATTGGCATATTAAGATGATTCTGAATTGGTGTACTATCCCCAGAAATAATGCTCGCCTCTATAATGTTTGTCATAATGTTTGCCTTTATATTTTATGATTGGGAGCAGAGAAAAGTAGTTTAAAAAAAATAAATGTTTAATCCAAAGTCAAAAGTGAGCAGATGCTATTAATGAAAGTCCTCAGTGGGTGCATTAGGTAGATGAGGGGAAAAATGAAGTAGTGGATTTCTTGGCCGGTCTTGAATCCCAAACAGCAAGAGTGTGAGCTGCACTTTGAACCAGACCCATCCAATGGTCTGTCTTCAAACATGTTACCCACCTGATCTGGTGGTTTTAGGGTTTCTAAAAACTAGAAGTTTTCAGTAACTTTCAAGACCAGCACTAAATCACAGACCTGACATAAGTGAAGGTCTTCATCTTACAGTTCTATATTGATTTGTTGCTTTTCCATGTTTTCCTCTTTTGCACATTTCTTTGTAGGTGTCTTGGTTAAAAATACTTTTTGGTGCTTATTCACACCTGCTAGGAGGGTTAGAGGCTAAGTTGGGTCAGTACTTCATTGCTTTGAGTCAAGTGACCCAAAAAGACCAGAACAAGGTCTAGGAAGAAGGCAATTGTCTTAGAAGATCATAGAATTAAATCAGAACCACTTATGCGCACATATTCCTGAGTTCAAATTGAGCACGTCTTTACGTGGATTTAACTTTGGGGATTTAAAATCACTTGAACTGGTCACAGCAAAAGAGAGATGCTAGCAGTTGTGCATCTGTCTCTCAGTCCAGTCTTTTCTGGCCTGCTTTCTTCAATTAATATCCAAGGACCTTCTGATGTGTTTTTATAAATGTGGAGCACCCATTCCAATGAAGAGTCCAATGACATCTGCTTCCCATCAATACAATGGAAAATGGATGACCAGAACTTTGTCGAAGACAGCGCTGGACTCTGTTCAGTTGGGGGTCCCATCAATCTGGATGGCCATGACAGTCAGACCTGCCTATTTCTCCAGCCTCAGCTCACACAGCTTGCCCACACATCCTTTTTCTTCCAGCCACACTGCACTGCTTTCAGTTCCATTAATCTGCTGTTCCATCATATCCCTGGACCATTGTATCTGTACCACTGTCCAAAATGCTTCTCTGCCAGGTTAAGACCTATCTGTCTTCCAGCTGGAATAATAAAGATAATATTAGCGCATACTCCAGAGGGTTGTAAGATTAAAAGAGGTCATCCATGTTACATCCTCAGAACAGTATATGGACTCTTGTAAGCCCTTGATGGGCTTCCCTGTGGCTCAGGTGATAAAGAATCTGCAATGTGGGAGACCCAGATTCCATCCTTGGGTTGGGAAGATCCCCTGGAGAAGGGAATGGCTATCCACTCCAGGATTCTTGCCTGGAGAATCCCATGGACAGAGGAGCCTAGCAGACTACAGTCCATAGGGTCTCAAAGAGTTGGACATGACTGAGCAACTAACACACAAGCCCTGGATACATTTTAGCTGTGATCCTTACTCTTCTTTCTAGATTCAGTTATCACCACTTACAGGAAAACGTCAGTGAATCCTTTTCTCCCCATTGGGTGTCAGTTCTGTATGCACTTATTGTCCCTAAAGGTATCTCTCTCACAATAATAACAATAATGAGAACAAGCGATTATTGACTCTGTGTGTAGACACTTCCCTACATTCTTACAATACTTAATCCTTGCAGTAACACTATGTAATAGTTCTACTATTATTCCCATTCTAGAAAAGAACAAACAGACAGGTTAAGCTATTTTCCAAGGTTAAACTGCTAAGATAGTAGGTGGCTGAATTAAAACCCAGAGTTCTCTGGTATAAGAGTCAATGACCATAGGGAACAGATTTGCAGTTGCCAAGGAGTGGGGGGAAGATTGGGAGTTTGGATCGGCAGATCCAAACTGTTACATACAGGGTGAATAATCAACAAGGTCCTACTATATAGCACAGGGAACTGTATTCAACATCCTTTAGTAAACTATAGTGGAAAAGAATATGAAAAAAATGTATGTGTATATATATATATGTATATAGACATATATAATCGAATCATTTTGCTATACAGCAGAAATTAACACAACATTGTAAATCAACTATAATTACTAATTATAATAAAAAGTCAATGTCTTAAAGTTTATCACATCGAATTTTACTTGCTGTTTTTGTTGCGATATCTCCCCATTAGATTACAAGTTCTTCAACGACAGAAACCTATTTGTTGTTGCTGTCATTGTTTCTCCCAGACCCTGGCCTTGTACCTGATACTGAGCACTTGGTCTATGAATGTGCAATAAATGCATATACACACAAATTTCCACTACACAAAGAAGGAAAAGAAGACTAGAAAATCTTGTCAAAATAAGCTGATCCAGGGACTTGTATTTTCCATTTTCTGCCTGTATGTTATGGTTAAGACCAGGCTCTAAACCCTGAGAGGTTCTGCTTGACTAAAATTCAGCTGCAAACATGGCCTCATAATCCCATAAACAGCGTGGTGTGGTCTACTGCTGCGCAAATCCATCAGAAGAAAGTGGTTGGACAGGACATGGCTCTTCCCCATGAAAAATCTATTTAACAAGGAAACCAACCAGAGACTGACTCATGCCTGGATCGCTTTACCTCTCCTTCCTGCCAACCAGCGTCCATCACTTCCCTGGACGCCAAGTGCCCCACCTCCCCCTGCCCCATGGAGCCCCCTGACTTTCCACACCCACGTGAGAACGCCACACATCCGGTCTCCACATGCCTGCAATTCTCAGGCGAATTGCTAAAACCACATTAGCGTGTCCTGCATAATCCCGATTTGTCCTCTGTGTGTCACGGTTATAGCTTGTCTCTCGGATTAGATTGAAAATGACAAATGCTCATTTGCCCAGCTTGACACATGAGAGACCTTCAATTAACACTAAATGAAAGGATCAGCGGGTGAGTGGGTGATTGGAGGAATACAAAAATGTAGAACTAATTCAATGAAACTCCCTCTTCTGGTACCCATCCCACCTCACCTTCAGCCTTCTGACACATCCTGAGACATCCATTCATCAAACCGAGCATCACTCTCTGTACTGTAACTGTACTGTACAGCATCCTATAATGGAAGTGTAACTGTATCTCAGTCCTGTTTTTGTGCCCAAAACAGCTAACATAGAGCACCATATATACCAGATACTGAATCAAGGTTCAGTGAAATCATTCATTCAACAAATATTTATTATTACCAGCTTTGTGCTATGTGAGTATATTGTAAGACCTAAAACGTCAAGTATCATCCTGATATCTTTGAGGGTCACAGGGCCCCACAGGTCTAACCATGGGTTTTCCTTCTTTTGCCAGATATGTGCCCCTACCACACAGCAAGAAAGAACCCTCATCATCCCCGTTCCCTTAGCACCCCAACCAGTTGCACCCTACTCGGTCCTCAGCCTAATGATTTCACCTTCCTGTTGGGCCATGAATTATTCAAACAAGCCAATCACAACCTCGTATGAGAACCTAGGCTCACCTTGCCCTCTTGTCACCACAAAGCCTACCTCCCACCGCCCCTGGTGGTTCACAGTTCCTGAGTGCAGCCCCTCATGGGAGTATCCGACACCCCCAGAATGTGAGTATGTATGACTAAGAAACTGCCAGTGTTATCTGTCCAGTGTCAGGTGTGGTATGCATGCCTAATTTATCCTGTTTATGTCAGGAAGTTACTCCTTTACTCCAGGGCTGAATTAGATGTGATTAGAAAGGCTAGATGCTGGAGATACAGCTGTGATCAAGATAAACTAAGCCCCTCTTCACTGAAAACTGGGATTCTTATTCCAACCAGACACCATGTTTCCTGGCTCTCTCTCCTGAAATGAACCCTGAATTCCTAAGAATCGACCTGTCAGTATGAGAGAAGAAGGTGAAATAAGCTTCTGGAAAAAGAGGGCTCTGGAAATGAAGTAATGTCTGCCCTGGGGTAGCACTAGCTTGGGCAGGAGGCAGTCAGGCAGTGGTCTACACCCTGGGGATTAAGCTCCTGCCCTCAAGATGACCACATTCAAACAGGTTAATGCAGGGCACAAAACCAAAAAAACAAATAAGACAATTGTCAGCTCTATGAAGATAACACAGACATAGACAACAGATTTGTGATTGCCAAGGGGTAGGTAAGGAAGGGAGATGAGTGGACTGAGAGCTTGGGGTTGGTAGATGCAAATTGTCACGTTTAGAATAGATAAACAACATGGTCCTCCTCCTGTGTAGCACAGGGAACTACATTCCATCTCTTGGCAGAAACCATAATGGAAAAAAAATGAAAAAAACAGTGTGTATATGTGTATAGCTGAGTAACAGCCATACAGCAGACATCAGCACAACAATGTAAATCAACTGTACTTCAATTTTTTCATATTTAAATAAAAATTTTAGGAAGAGGGTATTATACTAGCAGAGGAGTTAGCAAACTACAGCCTTGAGGCCAAATCCAACCCGCCATAGTCATGTAACCTGATTTCCATGTTTAAAAGACAACTTTGGAAACTGGTGAGTGAGATGTGGAAGGGCAAACGTGGAGGGAGGGAGGTCAGAGACGAGTCTGGCTAGAGCTGTGAAGAAATTATATCATGAACTGGAGTAGAACATGGTGGCAGCACCGCAGTGGGGAGTAGTGGTTGGATTGTGGATAAGAGCTCAAGGGAGAACCAACGGAGCTTGCTGAGAGACTTGGTATTCATCTTCCATTACTGCACAACAATTGCCACAAACCTAGCAACTTAAAAGCAACATGTATTTGTACTATCTTATAATTTCGTTGGGTCAGAATTCCCTGAGACCTGTGCTTAAGCTCTCTCCTTTGCTCTATTCCACTGGCTAGAAGCAAAGTATGCTGCTGCTGCTGCTGCTAAGTCGCTTCAGTCGTGTCCGACTCTGTGCGACCCCACAGACGGCAGCCCACTGGGCTCCGCCATCCCTGGGATTCTCCAGGCAAGAACACTGTAGTGGGTTGTCATTTCCTCCTCCAATGCATGAAAGTGAAAAGAGAAAGTGAAGTCACTCAGTCGTGTCTGACTCAGCAACCCCATGGACTGCAGCCTACCAGGCTCCTCCATCCATGGGAGTTTCCAGGCAAGAGTACTGGAGTGGGATGCCATTGCCTTCTCCAGAAGCAAAGTATAAGTTCCTCCAATACTCAAGAAGGGGAGTTTAAATAACAGTGTGGCTTCCTGGGATCATTTTAGAATTATTCTTACCACAGATTGGTTCTGGGGTACAAGAGAAAGAGAAAGTCAATAACAACAAGACAGGGAGCTGACTGTGGCTCAGATCATGAACTCCTTATTGCAAAATTCAGACTTAATTTGAAAAGAA
>SJYT01079536.1:50-70717 GCA_006410635.1 Cephalophus harveyi | reverse complement strand
CCCATAGACTGTAGTCTGCCAGGCTCCTCTGTCTATGGAATTCTCCAGGCAGGAGTGCTGGAGTAGGTAGCTATTCCCTTCACCTAGCGGGTGGGGGGAGTGGGGAGGGGGGGGGTCTTCCTGACCCAGGGATCAAACCTGAGCCTCCTGCATTGCAAATCCTTTACCATCTGAGCCACCAGAGAAGCCCTTCCATCTATATAGTAACAAACTAAACAATACATTGTTATTATTTTATATAATTTTAAAGAAGCTGGAAGAAGAAAGGAGAGCAAGTAAATATTTATATTATCTGTTATATGAACCTTGTTTACCTTTCTGGTTCTCTTCAAATATTCCTCAGGTTCAAGTTGACATTTGGTACCATTTCCTTATTCCTAAACAGCTTTGTTCCTACTCACTTCCTTTGTGGTGTTATTGGCAAATATATTATATTTCTTTATTTACCCACTCAAGAATATAATTATATACTGCATGTTTTATACAGTTGCTTTTTAAAATAAATTAATGGAAGGCAGGAGGAAAAATGGGCATTTACTTCCCTAGTGGCCCAGATGGTAAAGAATCTGCCTGCGATGTGGGAGATCTGGGTTCACTCTGTGGGTTGGGAAGATCCCCTGGAGGAGGGCATGGCAACCCACTCCAGTATTCTTGCCAGGAGAATTCCATGGATGTTAAAGATCCCTCTGTCCATGGGGTCACAAAGAGTCAGACAGGCCTAAAGAAAAAAACTGGCTAAAGAAGCTAAAGAAGTACGATGACAATGTTTCTCCCTATAGAAGATATCAACAAAAAAATAAAAATTATATTTTTAAAGGGAGCAAATGGAAATTCTAGAGTTGAAAATATAATAAGTGAAATGAAAAATTCATTAGAACTCAACAGCAGAATTTTCCTGACAGAAGAATGATTTAGCAAACCTGAAGATAACACAGCATCTTCTGAAGATAGCACACATCAATCGACTAAGCACAGCATACCATATTTTATAATTACAGAATTACCTTTACCCATGCTTTTTGTGTGTGCATGGGCCTGGATTCTAGTCACTATCTGGGTCACTTGTTTTAGTTAAAAGAACTTCCTTTAGTATTACTATTAAGGTGAATCTTATAGCAAGAAAATCTGTTTTATCTGGGAATATCTTTCTTTTACCTTTATTTTTGAGAGAGAGTTTTACTGGTATAAGAGTCTTGATTGACCATGATTTTTCTTTTAGAGCTTTGACTGTATCATCCTATTATCTTCTGGTCTTAATCGTTTCCTATAAATCAGCTGTTAATCTTATCAAGTTTGCCTCTTATTGTGCTTGAGAAGCTATTTCTCTCTTGCTACACTGAAGTTTTTTTTCTCTTTGTCTTTCAGCTGTTTTAATATTAGTATGCTTATTTGTGGATCATTTGCATTTATCCTACATGGAGCTCATTTATCTTTTTTGGATGTGTAAATTGATGTTTTCATTAAAATTAGAAAGTTTTCAACCATCATTTCCTTGAGTATGTTTTATGCTCTTTTGTATCTCTCCTATGCTCTTGGCCATCCCATTTCATGTGTATTGGTGTACTTAATGGAGTCCCATACATCTCCATCTCCAAGGCTCTGTTAATTTTTCATAATCTTTTTTTCTCTTGATTCTTAAAATTACGTAATTTCTATTGATCTATCTTCAGGTTTGCTAAATCATTCTTCTGCCAGGAAAACTCTACCGTTGAGTTCTAATGAATTTTTCATTTCACTTATTATATTTTCAATTCTAGAATTTCCATTTGCTCCTTTTAAAAACATAATTTCTATTTCTTTGTTGCTATCTTCTATAGGGAGAAACATTGTCATCTTACTTCTTTAGCTTCTTTACCAGTTTTTGTCTTTAGGCCTTTGAACATATTTATAATGGCTGCTTTGAAGCCTGGGCCTGTTAAATGTGACTTCAGTCTCTGTCTTGTGGTTTTTCTCTCATGTGTGGGTCATAGTTCTTGTTTCTTTGCATGTCTGATAATATTTCATTGAGAACTAAGCATTTTAGGTGTTATATGGTACACCGCTCCTAAGGGTTTATTATTGCAGTTTGCTTGCTAAATTATTTAGTGTCCTGCTTAGACTATTTCAATAAAGTCCAATTTCCTTGGCAGTGTGCACCCTCAGTGTCACTCTTCAGAGACCAAATCCTTAGGAAAACACACAATCACCTTGAAGTGACACTGGTTTTAACAGGGCTCTCTTTGTCTCTTCCCCTGATCACACCCACTTGTTAAGATCCACTAATTACTGGATAACTGTTCCATTAGTTTTGACAATGTCCTGGGACATAAATTGCTTCAAAGTCTTATCCAATTATATTTGGGTTCCTTTATAGAGACATTCGTTAAGGTAAGAGTTTGAGGTTTATTCCGACCTCAGGAAGGTATTTCTTAGCTCTCTCTTTGATGCTCCCTGTTAAGTTAACTGGTCCATAGTTTGCCTCGTATCTGTCATGAAGTTACCAGCCTCCTCCTTTGCTCACCACCAAAACCTTTACTGTTATTAAGAGTACCCTTCCCCATGCTCTGTTTCAAATAAAGTCACTTCTTTCAGAGCTGGCTTGCCTCTTGGGAAAAATATCTGAGATATGACTCTGGAGCTGGGGGATGGGGACAGTGGTACAATTCTGTGATAACTCTGCTTTAGTTGCCGGGTGCTAGGCACTGGCAGTAGCCTTTGAACTTGTTAACTTGCCTCTCCTGGTGTGGAACCTTCATCCTACATGTGAGCTTGATGAAGGGTGATTGGCATTCTCAGGGTGCCACTCATAAGGTAGCACTTCTGTTCTCTAGATGGAAACTGAGTATTGTAGAAGCAGGAAGTCCCAGACCCCTTGTCTGCACTTTCCTGGAAATTAGCTTCTGCAGCTTAGAGTTGTGCAAGAGGGATGAGAAATGCTGACCACCTGCTTTTTATGGGAATTTACCATTGCTCTTGACTTGAAGCTGGGGGAAAACAACCAGCTGTACCTGCTTGCAGTGGGTTTCCATCACACTGAGTTGGGAGGAGAAGAGGAAGCTAGTGGATCATGATTCAAGTGCCACAGACTCTTGCTCTTTAAAGCAAATTTTAGTAGATTTTCTTGATAAATATTTCTTCATTTGTGTATGCCTTGAATGTAATTTCCAGAGATATTAAATGTTTTTAAAAATGATGATTCCCACAAATTATGCCTGTCCAACAAGCCAGTCAGTCTGAGGAGATTCCCTGTAAGTCACTGCTGCTGCTGCTGCTGCTAAGTCGCTTCAGTCGTGTCCAACTCTGTGCAACCCCATAGACGGCAGCCTACCAAGCTCTGCCGTCCCTGGGATTCTCCAGGCAAGAACACTGGAGTGGGTTGCCATTTCCTTCTCCAATGCATGAAAGTGTCCGTGTATTCCGTGAGCCAAGGTGGCGGGTTCAGCAGTCATGCTGTTGGAGCTTCTGGGCTGGTAGTAAGGGAAGGTGGCTGTGTAAGCAGGAGGAAGGGCTGGTTTGGTGGACACAGCCAGAGTCACAGGGCAGGGTCATTTTGGAAAGCTGGATGGAGGGAGTAGAAGAAGGTCCTGGAGAATGAGAATTCTCTTCCCAAGGGGATCAAGGAGTAGACCAACATAAACAAGTACCTCCTGGAGAAAGCAATAATCTCTACTAATATTTCGAATGGTACAGATATGGACGGGTGCCCACCTCTATCAGATTTCTTTTCAGGTGTGAGAGGACAGAGCTGTACGTTGTGGCAGACATCAAGGAGTCCAGGAGGACCAAGGATTCCTTGATAGGGAGTCCCTGAGATAAATATCAAGTTCATGAGATGTAATAAAATCCCTAATACTGCAGGAAGAGAAGCGCAAAGTATCAGGGCCAACTTGTCAGTGGCTTAGGAACAGCAGGCTGTAGCTGCTGCTGGGACACTGGTCTGTGCCGGGGCCATGTTGTCTGTGGTGCAGAGTCATCCCCAGCAGCTGTGTCGTGGGTTGGGGCAATGTGCTCCGAAGTGACACTTTGCCCTGGTAGATAATGGGGTGAGCTCCTCGGGCAGTGATGTCTGGGATGTGCAACTGGAGTATCCGTTCCTATCTTTGGTTGATGTTTTTGGTGAATCCATAGTATTATAATAAAGCTGAGCCACTTGTGGAATTTGAAGGAACCTGTGGGCCTGGGAATTCAACTTGTGTACATCTTTTAAATCAAAGGGCATTGTGGAGGCACAGCTAGCCAAGATGATGCCAGAATGCCTGACGCTGCTGTCATTGAACCATAGTGCTGGAATCTGACAGGCACAGTTAAAGCCCCGATTAAAGGTGGCTGAATCTAAAAGATCCCAAGAATCCAAAATCTTGCCCAGATGGAGAAGGCAAGGGGTTCTCCTGAACACAGATTTTCAATCATATGGCCAGCTTTGGGTGTATTTTCTCAACCAGTGTCAGATGTTCACCGATTAAAGTGTTAGTGCCAGGAGGTGAGGCGTTGGCATTAACTTGTAGCTATGCTCTTCCAGTTGAGCCAGGGACTGTCGGCCCTTGTCTCAGTTGTTGGTTTGATGGGTGACAGGGACGTCTTCAATCAGCCAAATCCAATGACATGGGAGCTTTTACTGTGGTTGGTTGAAACAATGACTTAGTTGAAGAGCTTGAGCCTCTGGATCACAAATCAATGAAAGTACTCAGACCAGTAATAACAGGACCAAGAGTCAACAGAAGGGTGTGCAGCGGCATTTGACAGACATTTTTTTTTTTTCCCTGATGTAGATTTTTCTCTAGCATATATTATTACCATGGAGGGGTTGCTGTCTGGTTTTATTATGGGATATGGTATTAATGCCATTATTATCTCTAGATTTGATTTTCATTTACTAACTAAATGTGGGCGTCTTGGTTTGTTTGTTTTGTTTTTTAACGTCCCAACTTGGTAGTCTGCATTATCTGTGAGAATGGTCTGGGAAGATTAATTTTAATTTTCTGAAAGGATCAGAGGGAGAACCTGGATTAATTATCCACATTCTAAAATCTGAATATTGAGAAAGATTTTTCTGGGCAGTGGAAGTAGAGTCTTAAATGAATCCCATATTAGGTGATGTTATAAGTTTATCAGATTAATACCTATTAAGTAGAGTACTATGGACAATTTCTCTTGCGTTGTTACACACGAAAAGACTCTACACATGGACATCACCAGATGGTCAGTACCAAAATCAGACTGATTATATTCTTTGCAGCCAAAGATGGAGAAGCTCTATAGAGTCAGCAACAACAAGACTGTGATTAATACCTATTAAGTAGAGTACTATGGACAATTTCTCTTGCGTTGTTACACACGAAAAGACTCTACACATGGACATCACCAGATGGTCAGTACCAAAATCAGACTGATTATATTCTTTGCAGCCAAAGATGGAGAAGCTCTATAGAGTCAGCAACAACAAGACTGGGAACTGACTGTGGCTCAGATCATGAGCTCCTTATTGCCAAATTCAGACTTAAATTGAAAAAACTAGGGAAAACCACTAGACCATTCAGCTATGACCTAAATCAAATCCCTTATGATTATACAGTGGAAGTCAGAAATAGATTTAAGGGGAAAGATCTGATAGACATAATGCCTGAAGAACTATGGATGGAGGCTCGTGACATTGTACAGGAGACAAAGGTGATGACCATCCCCATGGAAAAGAAATGCAAATAAGCAAAATGGCTGTCTGAGAAGGCCTTACAAATAGCTGTGAAAAGAAGAGAAGTGTCACGCAAAGGAAAGATATACCCATTTGAATGCAGAGTTCCAAAGAACTGCAAGGAGGGATAAGAAAGCCTTCCTCAGTGATCAGTGCAAAGAAATAGAGGAAAACAANGGCAAAGTGGTTGTCTGAGGAGGCCTTAGACATAGCTGAAGAAAGAAGAGAAGTGAAAGCAATAGAGAAAGGGAAAGATGTATTCAACTGAATGCAGAAT
This sequence comes from Cephalophus harveyi, assembly GCA_006410635.1. NCBI lineage: Eukaryota > Metazoa > Chordata > Mammalia > Artiodactyla > Bovidae > Cephalophus > Cephalophus harveyi. Next base: position 64,772 of record SJYT01079536.1, on the reverse strand, counting down.
TCCAGAGAATGCAAGGAGAGACAAGAGGGTCTCCTTAAATGAACAATGCAAAATAATAATAATAATAATAAAGGAAAACAATAGAATGGGAAAGACTAGAGACCTCTTCAAGAAAATTGGAGCTAACAAGGGAACATTTCATGTAAGAATGAGCACAATAAAGGTGACAAACGGTAAGGACCTAACAGAAGCAGAAGAGATTAAGAAGAGGTGGCAAGAATACACAGAAGAACTGTACAAAAAAGGTCTTAATGACTTGGATGGCTATAATGGTGTGGCCAATCATTTAGAGCCAGACATCCTGGAGTGTGAAGTGAAGTGAAACTTAGGAAATATTAGTCTGAACAAAGTTCAGTTCAGTTCAGTTCAGTTGCTCAGTTGTGTCTGACTTTGCGACCCTATGGACTGCAGCATACCAGGCTTCCCTGTCCTTTGCCAACTGCCAGAGTTTACTTAAACTCAGGTCCATTGAGTCGGTGATGCCATCTAACCATCTCATGCTCTGTCGTCCCCTTCTCCTCCTGCCTCAAAATTTCCCAGCACCAGGGTCTTTTCAAATGAGTCAGTTCTTTGGATCAGGTGGCCAAAGTATTAGAGTTTCAGTTTCAGCATCAGTCTTTCCAATGAATACTCAGGACTGATTTCCTTTAGGATGGACTGGTTAGTAGAATAGATGCAGTTATTACCCCAAGGGTAAGAACCTTACCCACTAAATAAAGAATAGAGAAAATAGTCCTTCCTTGACTGCCACAAATGACTTTCATTCTACCCTTGCTTCCCTCTTTCTCTCTCTTCTTCTGCAGTCTGGGAGATGTTTTAAAACACAGACTAGATCGGGTTTCTTCTCTGATTAAAAGCTTCTCTGTTTCTTATGGTCAAAACCTCAAGTCTTATAAAGCTCTGCAAGATTCCTAGAAATGCTTTTTTATAATGTCATCTGGTGATACTCAACCTTCATCCTATGCTTCTAGAAATGTTGACATTCTTTCAGTTCTTCAAGGGCAATGTTACATGCTACTCCACTTCTTAGAATGTGTATCTTATCTCTTATCCAGCTGTGCCAAGTTAGAGTCAAATACCACTTAATTATCACCCTCTTGGAGATACTTCCATACCCCAAAGTCATGTTCAGGCTCCCTGCCAAGTCCTCTCCAAATACCCTTGTAGTAGATGGCTGTGATCATTGTACAGATCTGCTTCAGGACTAAGACACTCATTCTTGCAGCCCAAAGCCAAGACTCTCCCCAGTAATTGCCCTTAATTTGCCATCCCCAGTGTCTCAATAGTAAAAGAATCCATCTGCAATGCAGGAGATGCAAGGAAACGGGTTCAGTCCCCGGGTCAGGAAGATCCCCTGGAAGAGGAACTGGCAACCCACTCCAGTATTCTTGCTGGGAAAATCCCATGGAGAGAGGAGCCTGGTGGGCTAGGGTCCATAGGGTTGCAAAAGAGTCAGACACAACTGAGTGCCTGAAACAGACTTAGACTGAGCAACTAAAACTGTAAAACTAAGGAAGCTGGAACCAGTGGCTGCTGACGCAGGAGTGCAAATGCCCAACCCCTGTGTTTCAGGTAGGGACACAATTCAGGACACATTTAAAGAGCTGTCCTAAGTCAAAAACTCCCTGGGGGATTGAAGCCTTTGTTGCTACACTGCTCAGCTTCCTCTCTGCCAAATATCTCCTCCTTCACACCAGTACAGGGAGTGTTCCAAGAGCCTATTCAGACCTAAGGCAAACTAATAGTTTGTTTCTCAAATGATTCTCTACAATAACAGATGCATGTATTTGTCTAAGAATGTGTGTGTGTATTTATTTATTATGTAACATAATACTTTGGCCACCTGATGTGAAGAACTGACTCACTGGAAAAGACCCTGATGCTGGGAAAGATTGAAGCTGGAGGAGAAGGGGACAACAGAGCATGAGATGGTTGGATGGCATCACCAACTCAATGGACATGAGTTTGAGCAAGCTTTGAGTGTTAGTGATGGACAGGGAAGCCTGGAGTGCTGAAGTCCATGGGGTCACAGAGTTGGACACGACTAAGCGACTGAACTGAACTGAACTGAATATACTCTATCAGAGAAAAGACCATGTCTACTGTCTTCACCGATAAATTTTTAGCACATTGTCTGAAAAATAACTGTTATTTTAGTAACTGCTACTGCTACTGCTGCTAAGTCACTTCAGTCGTGTCCGACTCTGTGTGACCCCATAGACGGCAGCCCACCAGGCTCCCCCGTCCCTGAGATTCTCCAGGCAAGAACACNCCATGTCTACTGTCTTCACCGATAAATTTTTAGCACATTGTCTGAAAAATAACTGTTATTTTAGTAACTGCTACTGCTACTGCTGCTAAGTCACTTCAGTCGTGTCCGACTCTGTGTGACCCCATAGACGGCAGCCCACCAGGCTCCCCCGTCCCTGGGATTCTCCAGGCAAGAACACTGGAGTGGGTTGCCATTTCCTTCTCCAGTGCAAGAAAGTGAAAAGTGAAAGTGAAGTCGCTCAGTCGTGTCCGACCCCCAGCGACCCCGTGGACCGCAGCCCTCCAGGCTCCTCCATCCATGGGATTTTCCAGGCAAGAGTACTTGGAGTGGGGCGCCATTGCCTTCTCCTATTTTAGTAACAGTATTGTTAAATTTCCAGTCTTCAATTTGAAACATGCTGAACTGTTTTCAGTGTTTTTAAAACAATTTAAATTTGTCTTTAGTGAACTAGTGGCTCAGATAGTAAAGCATCTGTCTGCAATGCAGGAGACCGAGGTTCGATCCCTGGGTTGGGAAGATCCGCTGGAGAAGGAAATGGCAATCCACTCTAGTTCTATTGCCTGGAAAATCCCATGGACAGAGGGGCTTGGTAGGCTACAGCACATGGGGTTGCAGAGTGGACATGACTGAGCGACTTCACTTCACTTTCACTTTAGTGAACTCAGCTTATAAGTGAAATTTTCAGTTCAGTTCAGTTCAGTCGCTCAGTCGTGTCTGACTCTTTGCAACCCCATGAATGGCAGCATGCCAGGCCTCCCTGTTCATCACCATCTCCCAGAGTTCACTCAGACTCACGTCCATCGAGTCCGTGATGCCATCCAGCCATCTCATCCTCGGTCGTCCCCTTCTCCTCCTGCCCCCGATCCCTCCCAGCATCAGAGTCTTTTCCAATGAGTCAACTCTTCGCATGAGGTAGCCAAAGTACTGGAGTTTCAGCTTTAGCATCATTCCTTCCAGAGAAATCCCAGGGCTGATCTCCTTCAGAATGAACTGGTTGGATCTCCTTGCAGTCCAAGGGACTCTCAAGAGTCTTCTCCAACACCACAGTTCAAAAGCGTCAATTCTTTGGCGCTCAGCCTTCTTCACAGTCCAACTCTCACATCCATACATGACCACATAAAAAAAAAAAAAAATGCTAGAAGACAGCTTTGAAGACATGGGGAGGGAGGTGGGTGGTAAGGTTTAATACACATGCACCCAATATTTTGATTTTGTACTTTTAGGATCATTGCATCAATCTTATCCATAGTACCTGGTGTATCCATCTACTGCATGTGATTTATGATTATTATTTTTTTTGTTTGGATCTCAAATATGGCAGAAAGTGAAGAGGAACTAAGTAGCCTCTTGATGCGTATGAAACAAGAGAGTGAAAAACCTGGCTTGAAACTCAACATTCAAAAACTAAGATCATGGCATCCGGTCCCATCACTTCATGTCAAATAGAAGGGGAAAAAGTGGAAGTAGTGACAGATTTTGGAGAAGGCAATGGCACCCCACTCCAGTACTCTTGCCTGGAAAATCCCATGAACAAAGGAGCCTGGTAGGCTGCAGTCCATGGGGTCACTAAGAGTTGGATATGACTGAGCGACTTCCCTTTCACTTTTCACTTTCATGCATTGGAGAAGGAAATGGCAACCCACTCCAGTGTTCTTGCCTGGAGAATCCCATAGATGGGGCAGCCTTGTGGGCTGCCAACTATGCGGTCGCACAGAGTCGGACACGACTGAAGTGACTTAGCAGTAGCAGTAGCAGTGACAGATTTTATTTTCTTGGTCTCCAAAATCATTGCAGATGGTGACTGCAGCCGTGAAACTAAAAGGCACTTTCTCCTTGGAAAGAAAGCATGACAAACCTAGACTGCATACTAAAAAGCAGAGACATCACTTTGCCAACAAAGGTCTGTATAGTCAAAGTTATGGTTTTTCCAGTAGTCAAGTACGGATGTGAGAGTTGGACCATAAAGAACACTGAGTGCCATAGGATTCATGCTTTTGAACTGTGGTGTTGGAGAAGTCCTTGCTCTTGGACTGCAAGGAGGTCAAACCGGTCAATCTTAAAGGAAACAAAACCAGAATATTCTTTAGAAGGACTGTTGCTGAAACTGAAGGTCCAATACTTTGGCAACCTGATGCAAAGAGTCAACTCACTGGAAAAGTCTCTGAATGTTGGGCAAGACTGAAGGCAAAAGGAAAAATGGGTGGCAGAGGATGAGATAGTTAGATAGCATCACTGATGCAAAAGACATGGATTTGAGTAAACTCCAGGAGAAAGTGGAGGACCAAGGAGCCTGGCGTGCTGTAGTCCATGGGGGCACCAAGAGTCAGAATCAACTTAGCGATTGAACAACAGCAACAATTTTTAATCATTGACCCAGATTTCCTTTATCTGCTTACAGACAAATGCAGGACTGGAACATATCCTGGGTTAAAACAAAACATTTCAGGGTGCACACAGCACACTTCCATACATATCATTGTTACTGTTTCCACCAGTGTTTCTTTTTTGGTAAGCACAGAGGCTTATGATAAGAGCCCACAGATGATAGTTTAATCAAACACTTCACACTGTGGCGTGGTAGGGACCATCAGTTTCTCCTTCTGGAATGGGGAAATCCACCCTGGATCTCACTCTCTTGACAGTCAGTTTTACATTCTCTGCAGGTCTGTTTCTCAGCTCTTTATCTGATACTAAATAGGTCATTAGGTAGAATTTTTAGATCTCGAGTAACAGAAGCCAGATTGTACTTGCAAATGTAGGAGTGAGAGATGCTTTAAGAGGATGAATGTCTCTCTCCAAGCCTAAGGATGGAATTATACTGAGGCCCATAGCAGAATCTGGAGCTGGAAAGTGGAAAGCAACTAATGCTCAGTTTTAACTTTTGTCTCTACTCTGCTCTGGGCTTTTGTGAATTTAAGTCCTCTTTGCTTTCTAATGTCTCTTTGCTTTCTAATGTAAGTCCCCTATACATGAACCTTCACGTTGCAAACTTTCCAAGATGCAGACATGCATTTGCACGTCCCGTCACGTAAGTTAGTTTGCATGTCTGGTGTGCAGTGTCACCTGTGTGCATCCTCTACAAGCGGTTGTGCTTTGTGTGTTTTTCCATATAGTACTGTAGAGAGCACAGTAATACCGTATCTTTATTTCAAGACCAGGACATCTGGAACCAAGCATAAAAGCAGCAGTATACAGCTGATTGTTAGGCACCTAGGCTTACAGCTGGACTTTCAAACAAATTGGACTTAAAAACATTCCAGAGGGATGGTACGGGCAGGGAAGAGGGAGGGAGGTTCAGGATGGGGAATACATGTATACCTGTGGCGGATACATGTTGATGTATGGCAAAACCAATACAATATTGTAAAGTAACTAACCTCCAATTAAAATAAATAAATTTATATTAAAAAATAAAATAAAATTACAGTTTAGCTTGATAAGAACAAAAGAAATTCTTGAAAAGGAACTCATTTGAATGTAGGGGACTTGCTGTACATGACTAAGTATGGCCTCTTGCAGGCTGGTTTTATATTAATAGCTCTACATAGATGCTGAGGTTGTCTCTAGATTCCAGAAAATCTCTGATTGGCTTCCCCCAGTCCACAGGTTATGCAAGCTGAAAACCTAATGAGGTGGAGCAGTTATTTTGAAACCTCATCTCCTCTTTTTAGGACATGATCATACAAGGTGAGCCATCAGAAGAGTTTTGTAATGTAGAGAATGAGGCTGCTTCTGCCTAATTCATCTCAGAGCTTGTCTCTGCTTTGATGTTTGAAATAGGTGTGGCATGACTGCAGTAACGATAACCATAGTCATATTGGACTTTTGTATGTAATTGCAGGTTTTCTAAGCTACCTAGCATCTCTTTGAGGTTGGTCAGTATTATTATAATTATACCAGATTTAGGGGTATGGATTTGTAGACACAGGCATTTAAGATGCCATGCTAAGGGTCACGACAAATCCAGGATTTGAAGGAAAGTCATCTGGCTGTAAACCTTGGGCTCGTAAACTTTGGTCATATTATTGGATTTAAACCTTTTTTCCATCTGGATTTCTATTTTCTTCTCACCATTTCTCACTCCAGATGCTCTGAATTTTACAATAGATTTTTAATTGAAAGTATGTTCTTTATATAATAACAAATAGCAATATAATGTGACTCTCTATAGCAAAAGCATGTCTTAGATTTGTCATTTTTTTCTTTGTTAAACATTCTCCCTTAACTTCTTTTCTGTAACTAATAATCATGATTATGGTAAGTTTTATTTTCCTTGTAAACAGAATTGGAGCCTTAAGGAATATCTGCTTAAATGAAGTCTAGTGTATTTAAAATAATCCCCTCTGGGGAAATAAACTTTTGGTTGGAATATGGTTGGTGGTGAAGGCAGAACATGGTGCTGTTCAAAAGTGAGTCTGTTTGTGTTTAAATATGAGTGACTTCATTCTCGTGATTAGAGAGAGATTAAAAGATACATTCTGATATTTGAAGTTTGAGCAATTTAGAAATGTGATTTTTGAAACTCACAGTCCCTTCTAATACCACATCAACTCAGTTTTCAGAAAGGAAAGAGGAAATGGAAGCTCCAGTACTCTGGCCACCTGATGTGACGAGCCGACTGATTGGAAAGAAACTTGATGCTGGGAAAAGTTAAGGGCAAGAGAAGAAGTGGGTGACAGAGGATGAGGTGGTTGAAAGGCATCACTGACTCAATGGACATGAAAGCGAAAGTCTCTCGGTCGTGTCCAACTCTTTGCAACCCCATGGACTATACAGTCTATGGAATTCTCCAGGCCGGAATACTGGAGTGGGTAGCCTTTCCCTTCTCCCGGGGATCTTCCCAACCCAGGGGTTGAACCCAGGTCCCCCGCATTGCAGGCAGATTCTTTACCAGCTGAGCCACCAAGGAAGCTGGCAGCAAGTCAGAGACAGTGAAGGACAGGGAAGCCCGGCACGCCGCAGTTCATGGGGTCGCAAAGAGTCGGACCTGACTGAGGAACTGCGCAGCAGCTTCAGGAAATAATAAGAGACAAACCCTGAGAACGCAGGCAGGCACCACTTGGAAGAGTTAAAGAGAATGTGCTCTTGGGTTTAATATGTCATTCACTTCCTCATTCATTATTCATATATATTTCAACTAGGATTTTTTTATGGATTTATTTTTTAATCAGGAGCCAATTAAGGTTATGACACTATAGGTGACGTGATCATGACTAGATATTTGATCGTAAGGAGTTACTGTTAAACATTTTAAGTGTAGTATTTTCTTTTTTATCGGAGAAGGAAATGGCAGCCCACTCCAGTGTTCTTGCCTGGAGAATCCCAGGGACAGGGGAGCCTGGTGGGCTGCCATCTATGGGGTCACACAGAGTTGGACACGACTGAAGTGATTTAGCAGAGCAGAGCAGATTTTTCTTTTTTAAAATGTTATTTATTTTTAGTTGAAGATAATTGCTTTATAATACTGTGTTGGTTTCTGCTGTATATCAACATGAATCAGCCATAGGTACCCTCTCTCTTGAACCTCCCTCTAACCTCCCACCCCATCAGACACCTCTGAGTTATGCAGAGCACTGGATTTGAACTCCCCATATCATATAGTAAATATCCACCAGCTATCTAATTTCGCCTATGGTGATGTATGTTTCAATACTACTCTCTCAATTTGTCCCATTTCCCCCTATTTGTCTACAAGTCTGTTCTCTATGTCTGCATCTCTGCTGCAGCCCTGCAGATAGGTAGTTCAGTACCATCTTTTTAGATTTCATATGTATGTGTTAAAATACACCTGTCTTTCTCTTTCTGACATACTTCACTCTGTAAAATAAATTCTAGTGTTCTCCACCTTATTAGAACTGAGTCAGATGTGTTCCTTTTGAGGCTGAGTAATATTCCATTGTGTATACACACCATGACTTCTTTATCCATCCATCAGCCAGTGGACATCTCGGTTGATTCCGTGTCGTCACTACTGTAAATAGTTCTGTGATGAACAATGGGGTGCATGTGTCCTTTTCAGTTATGGTTTCCCCAGGGTATATGCCCAGGAGTGGAACTGTTGGGTCATGAAGTAGTTATATTCCTAGTTTTTTAAGGACTCTCCATATTGTTCTCCGTAGTGGCTGTATCAATTTGCATTCCCACCAAGAGTGCAAGAGGGTTCCCTTTTCTCCACACCTTCTTTAGCATTTATTATTTGTAGATTATTTTGATGATGGCCATTCAGACCAGTGTGGGTGATACCTCATTGCAGTTTTGATTTGCATTTCTCCTAAATAAGCAATGTTATGCATTTTTTCATGCGTTTATTGGACATCCGTACGTCTCCTTGGAAAAATGCCTGTTTAGATCTGCCCACTATTTGATTGGGTTGCTTGTTTTTCTGGTGTGGAGCTGAATGAGCTATTTGCACGTTTTGGAGATTAATCCTTTGTCAGTTGTTTTGCTTGTTATTATTTTCTCCCTTTGGAGAAGGAAATGGCAACCCACTCCAGTGTTCTTGCCTGGAGAATCCCATGGACAGAGGGGCTTGGTGGGCTAGTCTATGGGGTTGCAAAGAGTCAGACACAACTAAGCAACTAACACACATATTCTCCCATTCTGAGGGTTTCACCTTGTTTATAGATTCCTTCATTGTGCCAAAGCTTTTAAGTTTAATTAGGCCCCATTTGTTCATTTTTGTTTTCATTCTCTTTACTTCAGGAGGCAGGTCATAGAGATCTCACTCCGACTTATATCGAAGAGTATTCTGCCTATGTTTTCCTCTAAGAGTTTTATAATTTCTGGTCCTACATTTAGGTCTTTAGTCCATTTTGAGTTTATTAGGCTGGTAGGGAGTGTTCTAATTTTATTCTTTTACGCATAGTGGTCCAGTTTTCCTAGCACCAGTTACTGAAGAGACTATCTTTTCTCCATTGTATATTCTTGCATCTTTTGTCAAAGATAAGGTGCCCATTGGTGCATGGGTTTCTCTCTGAACTTTCTATCTTGTTCCATTGTCCTATTATTTCTGTTTCTGTGCTCGTGCCGTGCTGTCTTGGTGACTTTAAGTTTGCAGTATAGTCTGAAGTCAAGGAGGTTGATTCCTCCAGCTCCATTCTTCTTTCTCACGATTGCTTTGTCTATTCGATGTTTTTTGTGTTTCCATACAAATTGTGAAATTTTTTGTTCCAGTTCTGTGAAAATTACCATTGGTAGTTTGACAGGGATTGCACTGAATCTGTTGATTGCTTTGGGTAATATATTCATTTTTACAATATTGATTCTTGTAGCCCAGGAACATGGTATATCTCTCCATCTGTTTGCATAATCTTTGATTTCTTTTATCAGTGTCTTATAGTTTTCTGTATACAGGTCTTTCATCACTTTAGGTAGGTTTCAGTTCAGTTCAGTTCAGTTCAGTCGCTCAGTCGTGTCCCACTCTTTGCAACCCCATGAATCGCAGCACGCCAGGCCTCCCTGTTCATCACCAACTCCTAGAGTTCACTCAGACTCATGTCCATCAAGTCAGTGATGCCATCCAGCCATCTCATCCTCGGTCGTCACCTTCTCCTCCTGCCCGCAATCCCTACCAGCATCAGAGTCTTTTCCAATGAGTCAACTCTTTGCATGAGGTGGCCAAAGTACTGGAGTTTTAGCTTTAGCACCATTCCTTCCAAAGAAATCACAGGGTTGATCTCCTTCAGAATGAACTGGTTGGATGTCCTTGCAGTCCAAGGGACTCTCAAGAGTCTTCTCCGACACCACAGCTCAAAAGCATCAATTCTTTGGTGCTCAGCCTTCACAGTCCAACTCTCACATCCATACATGACCACAGGAAAAACCATAGCCTTGACTAGACGGACCTTAGTCGGCAAAGTAATGTCTCTGCTTTTGAAAATACTATCTAGGTTGGACATAACTTTTCTTCCAAGGAGTAAGTGTCTTTTAATTTCATGGTTGCAGTCATCATCTGCAGTGATTTTGGAGCCCCCAAAAATAAAGTCTGACACTGTTTCCACTGTTTCCCCATCTATTTCCCATGAAGTGATGGGACCAGATGCCATGATCTTCGTTTTCTGAATGTTGAGCTTTAAGCCAACTTTTTCGCTCTCCTCTTTCATTTTCATCAAGAGGCTTTTTAGCTCCTCTTCACTTTCTGCCATAAGAGTGGTGTCATCTGCATATCTAAGGTTATTGATATTTCTCCTGGCAATCTTGATTCCAGCTTGTGCTTGTTTCAGCCCAGCGTTTCTCATGATGTACTCTGCATAGAAGTTAAATAAGCAGGGTGACAATATACAGCCTTGACGTACTCCTTTTCCTATTTGGAACCAGTCTGTTGTTCCATGTCCAGTTCTAACTGTTGCTTCCTGGCCTGCATACAGATTTCTCAAGAGGCAGGTCAGGTAGGTTTATTCCTTGATATTTTATTATTTTTGTTGCAGTGGTGAATGGGATTGTTTCCTTAATTTTTCTTTCTGATTTTTTCATTGTCAGTGTATAAGAATGCAAGGAATTTTTGCATATTAATTTTATATTCTACAACATTGCTATATTTATTGATTAGCTCTATTAATTTTCTAGTGGCATCTTTAGGATTTTCTATGTATAGTATCATGTTATCTGCAAACAGTGAGAGTTTTACTTATTTTCCAATCTGGATTCCTTTTGTTTCTGTTTTCTTTTCTGATTGCTTTAGCTAGGACTTCCAAAACTATTTTGAATAAACATGGCAAGAGTGGGCATCATTGTCTTGTTCCTGATCTTAGAGGAAATGCTTTCAGTTTTTCACTGTTGAGAATAACGTTTGTTGTGGGTTTGTAATATATGTCCTTTATTATGTTAAGTTATGTTCTTTCTATGCCTATTTTCTGGATTTTTTTTTTTTATCATAAATGGGTGTTGAATTTTGTCAGAAGCTTTCTTTGCATCTATTGAGATGATTATATGATGTTTATCTTTCAATTTGTTAATATGGTGTATCACATTGATTGATTTGTGTTTACTAAAGAATTCTTGCATCCCTGGGATAAGGATCCACTTGATCACAATGTATGATCCTTTTAATGTATTTTTTGATTCTGTTTGCTAAAATTTGGGCGAGGATTTTTGCATCTATGTTCATCAGTGATATTGGCCCGTAGTTTATTTTTTTGTGGTATTCTATCTGGTTTTGGTATCAGGGTGACGGTGGCTGGTGGAAAGGTTTTCAATCCTCTTCCTTAGCCACTCTGCCTGTGGGACTCAGTTGTGGTTTTATCGCCACCTCTGCATGTGAGTCATCCACAGGAGTCTGCCCTGAGACTGACTCAGCTGACTCAGTGGCACAGCTGCTTGGATCTTGGGGATTCTGGAAGCACCAGGTGTGCAAGGGCGCAGGCAGTCATGGGCACAGGTGAGATGGCACTATTAGGGCTTTTTCCCAGCTTCTGGCCATTTTGCTCCAGTGAGGAACAGGCATGGAGGTGGTGCAGCTGCTTGGGTCATGGGAAACCGGGCAGCACCAGGTGTGCAGGGGAGCCGGCGGCCGCAGGTCCAGCAGATACAGTGCCCGTAGAGTCCTCTTCCAGTTTCTGGCAGCTGGCATTCAAGGGCTTGTCTGGCTGGTCCTTCTTTGTTGCTTGGCACAGCAGGTGCTCAAAGGGTGCCCCTGGCTGATGTCCTTATCTGTTGGTCAGCTTGCTGCTAAGTCGCTTCAGTCATGTCCGACTCTGTGCAACCCCATAGATGGCAGCCCACCAGGGCTGCCTGCCTGGAAGATGCTGTGATTAAACACTGAGTAGTGAAGCCATCCACTGATTTCAAACTTCTGTTTGTTGTCTCTTTGGCTTTCACTGGAGATTTTTGTGTTCTCAGTGCTAATGGCCCCAGTGGAATGCGGGGCCATGGGGATTCAGGGTGGGCTGTGTGTGTGGTCCAGGAAGAGCGTGCAGGTCCAGGGAGGGAGAGGTTGGCGGGTCTTGGCTTCTCTTGATTAGAACTCCAGGACCATTTGAAGCACATCATGAGGAACCATTGGCAGACAAAGCTGCCCTTACATCGTTCAGGGCTGCTCCGTCACAGGGTCTCAAGGTGTGTCTACAGGTAACAGGTCAAAGGGGACAGACCGACATCGCTAAGCTGTGAGTGGGGCGTGAGGCTGACTTTCTTCAGCAACATCAGCTTTGCAGGATAAGGGCTGGAGGATCTTATCCTGGATCTGAAGCTGCTTGTCAAGGTAGTGATTCATGGAGAGAGAAAGACCCCCCACAGTTGTGAAGGTGTATGGCAAGAAATGTTTTTCCCTTATAACACTTATAAAAAAATAAAGTGTTTCCATATTAAAAAAGTGTTTCCATATTAAAAAAAAAAAAAAAATTGGGATTCTCCAAGCAAGAACACTGGAGTGGGTTGCCATTTCCTTCTCCAATGCATGAAAGTCAAAAATGAAAGTGAAGTCGCTCAGGCGTGTCTGACTCTTAGTGACCCCATGGACTGCAGCCTACCAGGCTCCTCTGCCTGTGGGATTTTCCAGGCAAGAGTACTAGAGTGGGGTGCCATTGAGGCTCTAAAAGGCCACCCTCCCCGGGATTTTCCTCTGTTGGGCAGCTGCTGGCCCCTGCAGGTGGGGAGAAATAGAGGCTATAGTGACGGCTCCACCGCCTTCGCCTTCGGTGACTCTGCAGTATTGCCTTGCCTCCTTGTCCGCCCAGCTCTCCTCCAAGGGCCTTCCCTGCTGTGACCTCCCCCCTCACATCCTCTGGGGCCGTCTCCCCACGGTCAACAGCAGTCCACACCCTGATTGCCCTCCAATCCTCACACTCCAGCTCCCAGCCATAGCAAGTATCAGAGGACCTGCATCCCTGTCCGGGGTGTGAAGCTGCTGCATGGATTGTCTATGCAGATCTCACCCCATTCAGACAGTCACAGATCAGCTTCTTCCCTCTCCAACAGCCTCAGATGCCTCTGCTCTGTCCCAAACTACTGCTCCTATGTGGGGATCTCACCCCTGCTTTCAGTTCCTCCACTCCTTGGGAGCAGGTCCCGTCTCACTCTCCCCCTCTTTTTCCCTTCCTCCCCTCACCCTCCCAAGTTTTGTGTGGACCTATATATTCCTTTCTGGTGGTCAGGGATACTGCCAGCTCTCAGTTGGCGCTCTGTGAGATCCTCTGCATCTGAAGATATATTCTTGATGCATCCATAGAGAGAGAAGTATTCCACATCCACCTACTCCTCTGCCATCTTGTCATCTCTCCATTAGTCATGTATTTTTGAACCCCATATTATGCACCAGGGATCCCGCAGTGGACAGGAACAGATAGATGCTTATTCCCTGGGAACTAAAGGAGTGAAACAATTGCATAAATAAACTTAGAATTAGTACTGGGACTTCCTTGGTGATCCAGTGGTTAAGAATCCACCTTCTAAGGCAGGCAATGCAGGCAATCCCTAGTAAGGGAACTAAGATCTCATAAGCTGATAGGGAGCTAAGTCTGCCCTCCTCAATCAGTGAGCCCAGGTTTCACAGTTAAGACCTGACACAGCCAGAAATAAAATAATTAAATAAATGATTTTAAAAATATAATTAGTTTTCAGGAAGGAAACCACATGGAAATATATAAACTTAGAGCTGACCCAGTCTAAAAAGCCAGGAAGTCTTTCCAGTGGAAGAAAGGGTAACATTTAACTCAAAGGAGAAGCTCATAGTAGACCTTCCTTAAATGCACAAAGATATTTATTGCAACCTTGTGAATAGTAGAAAAATAAAAGAATGTTACAGCAAGTCCCCTACATAAGAACCAGTTCCATCCTGAGACTGCATTTATAAGTCAAATTTGTTCATTAAGTCCAACAAAGTTAGCCAGGTACCCAACGAACACAGTTGGCTATATATAGTACTGTACTGTAATAAATTTATAATACTTTTCACATAAGTAATACATAAAAACTAACACAAAAGTGAAGAAAACATTTTTAATCTTATAGTACAAAGTACAGTAGCACAACAGCTGGCATACAAGGGCTGGCGTTGAGTGAACAGGCAGGAGGAGTTACTGGAGGAGGGAGAGGAGGTGGGAGATCTTGGAGCTGAAGGATCGTTGGCAATTGGAGGCAGAGGGCACACTGCTTTCCACTCAATCTTACAGCATCTTTGAAAATTCGCGGCTTTAAGGTTCACATGTAGGAGACTTATTATATAAGGTTGCACATTTTTGGCAGAGAAGTAATAAAAAGATGAAGGCTTTTGAATTTTAAGAAGCCCACACTTGTCAAAGCTAGAATTAGACACCGTAAGAATAGGGATGGGTGGTGAGCGAAAGCAACCCTGCAGAGGGGCAGAAGGGAACACAGGAAACGGGGCAGGCATCACAGGATAGAGATCCACAGAGCGGATGTGGGCAAAGGGATGAAGGGCAAATAAACATGATATGTCTGGGAGACAGGGATACAGGATCGCAGATGGTCCCAAATTAGACCTTCCAGAAGAGGCAGTTTGCTCCTGTTTTCACACTCCCCGACCCCTCATTGCTTTAATTGCAAAAGTACAAGCTACACCTCAGACCTCAACTGCCCTCTGTGAAATCCACTCCAGGTAGGAATGACCTTGAGAACACCTAGAATGATCACTACTAATGTATCTCTAAATAATTCACACAACATTGGGAACACGTGTACATCTGTGGCAGATTCATGTTGATGTATGGCAAAACCAATACAGTATTGTAAAGTAAAATAAAGTAAAATTTAAATAAATAAATAAAAACAATGATTAATCCACACATATACCTACTTACATATAACTGCATTTTTTCCATATCTCTTTCACGAAGACTCACAGCATCGTTTTAGACTTTAAATTGTATTTAAAATTCTTCCATCTTTACACACACATGAACATACACAGACACACACAGACACATACACACACACACACATCAAAGATTCAGATAAACAGCTGATTTCTAGGCATACCTACTATGCCTAATTAACTTTTACCCTCTGCCCTAACTAGCGTCTGGTATGATGCCTTTCCTACAGAAAGTTCTCAATAAATATGTGTTGAATTAACGACACTTACCTTATGAAACAAATTAAATGTGGAACATAGATAAAATGTTCATTTCAATGATTTCCACAGTCATCATCCATGAAATGTCAAAAAACAATTAAACTCGTGATTATTCATCCAACAGTACTTTTTGCCCGACACTGATAGGAATTTTCCTTCTTAATTTTCCCCAAAGTACTGGGGGAAAATGTTATTGATAAAGCACAACTAGTTTTTTATTGTCAGATGTGACATTCTTTCTGTATCAGTGGCTTTATCTGCCTGGAAGGCATTGCCTTGAAGTGTACTAAAATGTTTATTTTAAAGCTCTTGAAAGGACCAGAAGCTTAGTGCTCCTTTGTTCTATAAATAATGGCTGAAATATAGTAATTCATTGAAATTGCTTCTTATCACTTTTCTAAGACATTTTGAAGGGACACAGGTTTGTTAAAAGCAAAATAAACAGAAAAAATAGTCACTGAGTATATAAATTTTCTTATTTTCCAATAAACTTTAGTTGTTTTTTTTTTTTCTCTCTCTTATTTTTCTGCATACTACTGGGCATCTATATATTACTCTGTTATTCTATTTCATTATAGTTTGTCTTCTCAATTAAATTATAGGTACTTTGAGGGTCAGAAAAAATACCTCACACTGTTTTGAAATGCCTTGTGTATGTGAAGTCAATCTGGGCAATAGATCAAGCTCTGTTGAATGAAATTTTACAGTGCCACTATTTTGTTTTTGGACCTCAACCTAAATTTTGTGGAATGGGGTAAAGATGGACTCGCTGTTTGATCAATAAATATTGTCTTTGGAGCCTCTTAGTCATAAATACCGTCTTCTCACTCATCTTGTTTGCTATTTTTAAAGTATAAAATTATTTGTAAAATCCTACTTTTAGTTCCTCGTTTCAATCTATGCTACTGTTTAAAAAAATAAAGGTTAGAACATACTAAGCAGAGTTTTCACGGGAACGACTGAGGTTTGTGTGTTTTTCCCACACTGTCTGGATTTTGTTCCTTACCACTGTTCTTTCTATCCTCTGCTATTTCCTTTTCACAATGTCTATAGATTTAGAGAGGTCCCCACTATCTCGGAAATAAATTTCACATGACCCTGTTCCTGCAAAGTAGGAAGACTACTTTTCACATACATGGCTAGTTTCCTTCTTTTCTTTTCCCCACTGACAACTTTCAACTGCTCTGGTTATTTCTTATTTCATTCCTTTAAACTTCCACACCCGCTCTGACCCCACGTGATACTGACCTTCAGTCTCAGTGGTTGTCAAACTGGTTGTCAAACTCCTTTCTGTTGTCACTGCTGCCACCCTTTTTAGACCACAGCTGGCCCAACTCCTCTTTCTTACACTCTAGAATTTATCTAGATGGGAAACATCTATGAGATCAGTCATTATTTCACCATCAATGGATACTAGATCTGTGCTTTGCAGCTTTACAATCAAGAATCTTCACAATCCGAGCCCAAGTGTAACAACAGTGGCCGCTTATTACCACACATCAGTGCCCAGATGAGGGTTTTACAAGTACTATTCCTAATTCATAATTCTTACAACAATTCTAGGCAGTAAATAACTATGATCGCATTCTGCAGGTGAGGACATATCTGTACACTTTATTCCTAAACTTACCTTCCAACGCAGTCCTGCCACAAGCATGGCCATGTGCGGCCACTTCTGTGCAGGGCCCCAGAACTCACTTTTACTTTCTTGCCTCTAACCTTTCCTCTGTGATCTCAGCATCTAGTTGTATGTCAGTTTCCATCTTCCGTCAAGTTTGCTTATCAGTTAGGACTCAATTCAAATTCCAACATTTCTGTGAAATTCTGCTTGCATTCCCCAATGATCTAAGCAGTTAATCATTTCTTCCTCTTGCCCGAAAAGCCCGAAAAGGAGCTTTCCATTTAAAGTTCCTCTCACTGGCTCATGCTAGTTCTGTTTTCTGTACTTGTGTCCTGTCTCCCCATCTAGCTTGCAGGCTCCTTAAGGTGTCATGTCAATTTGATACAGTCTCTCAACCCATTAAAGATGGAAAGCCCTTAGTATAGGGCCTTTAAGAGATTCTTCCTCTCTACTTATAGTTCCCTCTCTTTTATTGTTTTGAATAATTAACATCTTAGTAGATATCCTTCTTTACGATCTCACTTGTTTATGTATGAATGCCTGTCTTAATAAAATTCAACTTCCCATGGGCCCTTTTAATTTATTTAGTCTAAATACTCTTGTTTTTAAAATAAGATAAGCACATATTTATTAACATAGTTTCAGGTGCTTATATTTGAGAAGGAAACGGCAACCCATTCCAGTATTCTTGTCTGGAGAATCCCATGGACAGAGGAGCCTAGCAGGCTACAGTCCATGGGGTCGCAAGAGTCAGACATAACTTAGGGACTAAACCAGCTGCTCACAGTAAATGAAAATACACACAGCGAACATGGAACATGGATTGAGTGAGTCAGAAGATTGCATGTGAAAAATGAAGAGCAGAATTGCAAAAATATTAAAAGGTGAAACATGGGAATTGGCAGGAGAAGAAACAAGTTAAATGTGTAAAACAAGAATATTCTCCACTTAGTGTTAAAGAAAACAGACTACAGATCACAAATAGCACAATCTGGAAGCTTAGCTTTGCGATGTGGTGGGACTTACTGTTAGTTTCCACCTTTGTCCTTTGTTCTGTTTCAACATCTAGAAAATGTAAATTTCATTCGCCTGCATGTACTCATCATTCAGGAGGACCTAACTCAAATCTCAACAGTTTAGCATTTTCCCCATTATTTATTCCGGGCAAAGTAACCATAAAAGTCATTTAAAAAGTCAATGCCAGCTTATGATAATTGACACATCACGCCAGAAGTTCAAAATATACCTATTTTTTCCTAAAGACTCATTTTTCTCCCTACTAGGATGCATTTTTAACATTTATGTCAAATAGCTAGATCTTGAAGCCAACGCGATGATACACTTATTAGAAACACTCGAAACAGATTTACTGAGATGTAGACGAGAAAATATAAAATTCGTTTTATTAATTGCTGCAATTATATTCAAACCAAACGAGAGCGTCTCTCGGTCCACAGCACTGCTCCATGGCACCCCACCGAGTGACCTGCTTTTCGCTCAGGTCTTTCTTTTCATTCCAAGTCAGTAGCCAGGACAATCCAAAGACAGTCCCACATCTCTGAAATACTTAAAATTCTTCTCTCTTCCAAAGAGGTGACTTCATAAGCACTTTGACATCTTTCTACTGCCTGGTCTCCTCCAAGTCCGGACACACTCGGGCGGGCGGCGGGGTAGGGTCTGCAAGGCCGGCTCCTGATAGGAATTATCTCCGGGGAGCCGAGTCCGCCGGGTCCCCGGGGGTGGTCCCAGCCCGGCTCCCACCGCGCCGCCCCGGCCGCATTCCTGAGTCGGGAGCGCACGGGGAAGGGGGGCCCGGCCGCCGCCCTGCGCGCCCACCCCCGGCCAGGTGAGCGCCGCCGGCCTCCGGGGGGTCTGCTCACCCGGGGCCAGATGCCGGGACCTCTAGAGGCTGGGTAGCCCCGAGGGCGGACAGAAAAAGCAGGGTTTTCTACTTTGCCGGCCGAGGGCTGGATGTCTGAGTTCGGACAGGTTCCGGGACGCTGGCCAGCTGCGCGCGCTGCGGGGCGACCCGGCGCGGGACCTGTTGCAACCCGTCCCCACCCCGCCCTCGCCGGCGCGGCACCTGGGCCCCGGAGGCGCGGCCCGGGCGGGCCCGCGCTGCCCTCCGCCGCCCGACGCGCAGGTGACTCCCCGCCTCCCGCGCCCTCGGCCTCCTGGGACGCGAACCTTCGGCGCGGGTGCGGCTGTGCACGGCGCGGGGCGCTCCCGGCGGTGAGTGGGGTCCTTGCTCCCGACCCTCCCTGGAGGGTGCCGGGCGACGACGGGGGCGGAGACCGCCGACACCGGCGGGCGGCCGGGAGGGGAGGGCGCGCGCGCCGGGTCGGACGGTCGCGGGCGTGCAGAGTTGGGTCTTTGCATTTCTCTGCTTTTCTTTCCTGGGCGCGCGGGTTAGGACGTTTGCAAAGTTCCGTCTCTGGCGGGCCGCGTTCGGCCGCCCCAGGGACCCGCGCCGCCCGCAGTGGGCTTTGGCTCCCGTTTCCTCGTTGCTCCGGGGTCCACGGCGCGGGGGGGGTCCCAGAGGGGCGCGTGTGCGGGAGCCGCGGCTGGACCGCCCGGGGGTGTACTTCAGATCCCGCGTGAGAAACCGAGCTCAAAAAGGAAAATCCAAGTTTGCCCGGACACCCTCTCCCGTCTGTGTGGGCCCCGCTTCTGCTCTCAGAGGGGTCCCGACTTTAGAAACTTTGAGTTTCCCGGCCCCTGGGTCTGTGACCTTGGCAAGCTCGCCGGGTCCTTTTGCTTCCTATCAGGTTCTGAGAACAGTTGCGGGTGCTGGTGGCCTTCAGAGGAGAGGCGATTGCCGCTGGCGAGCCGCATGGAGACGTTAGGCCTGTTCTTTGTGTCCTGCTGGGAGAATTATTACCTCCATGGAGGGTGGGGGTGGTGAGGAGGCAGGTAGCTTGTGTGTCAGTCGTTGGAATTACGGGTGAGTGGAGAGACAGTAGTGTTTTATAAGGGAAGAGGCTGGCGGTCCGGGAGCGCAGGTCTGCCTGGGGACTGTGCCCAGAGGGATGCGGCTAAAAAGTGGAGTTAAGGGCTTCCCTGGTGGCTCAGCTGGTAAAGAATCTGCCCGCAATGTGGGAGACCCTGGGTTCGATCCCTGGGTCAGGAAGATCCCCTGGAGAAGGGAAAGGCTACCCACTCCAGTATTCTGGCCTGGAGAATTCCATGGAATGTATAGTCCACGGGGTTGCAAAGAGTCGGACACGACTGAGCAACTTTCACTTTACTTCGCTTCACTTCAAGAGTCAGGGAGGCCAGATAAGTAGAAAAGAGCCCTGCTGGTGGCCAGGAGTCGAGCCGAGGCTGGATGTCCCAGGGCTCCTTTCCAGATTCCCCTGGAGATTCTTCTACCTGGTTACCTCCAGGCACCTCCCCTCTCCCATGTCTCATCCCCAACCCAGGCAGAGCCCCAGGGAAGTCCATGATTGATGCTGGATCAGACTTGACAAGAATTAGGATAGGAAACAGCGAGAAAAGAGAAAGCTGGTCTTTTTGGTCTTCCAGAATAACCAAAGAAGGTGGAGTGGTGTGAAACCAGATCAGATAGGGGTGGGCTGGGTCCCTGGTTTTGTTTGATTTCTCCCTGTCTTCCTACTGTTCCCGGAGTGATAGAGCACCCCCCCCCACCCCGACCTTCCAGTCAGAATTGCGTCCCTTGGTTTTGAGTTTACAGCGCACGTGGTTTACACACCTGTGAAGGATGCTGGCTGCACCCAGCAGAGCCTGCCTGAGGGGCTGGGTGGATCCTGCCTTTCGAGTTGGTGCATTCTAGACCCCAGATGCTCAGAATGTATTGTGGGAAGCATCACCCATTGAACAACTTACTGAAAGGGATTGCACACAGGAAGACAAACCACACCTCTTGCTGCTGACTCAGTGATGTTTTTTGTGATCACTCTTTGGAGGTTGTTGCTTTAACCATAACTGACTAAACTCTTTGGGATGGGTTAGTTAATTTATTATTCTTTCTATTATATCCCCTCCTGCTACCATACTCCTTGCAGTTTGTGGTGGAGCTTTTCTTGATCGTGACTTAGTCACCCTGTAACAGCTCACCTGCTTCCTGTCCACTTGGATCACACAACTGTGAGTTTCCAGGCTGGAAAAGGAAGGATCCTTCAAGTTTGGAGAACCTTGTGGTGAAAATGTGATTCCAGTAGATCAGGCCTCTTCTATAATATAAATCTGGTGGGAGGAGACCTTTTGAAAAGGCCCCACACTTGGCTTAATTTAAATAATTATTTGTAAACTTACAAGTTGTCCTTGTGTAGCTAGTTAGGTAAGTTCATGTCTCTCCCTCTGTAACTTGCCAAATGTAAGTGTTCCAGGGATGTTTCACAATTTCACAGAGTCTGTGAAACACAGTGTTTTAAATATACTTTTGATTGTTTAATTATTTCTAACTTGGAAGTGAGAGGTATCTTAGGACTTTGTTGGTGAATTTATTGACTATCAGAATGCCCCGCATCCCCACCTGCCACTGCCACCACCATGGAAACACAATTCTAAATGATGGATTTTAAGGATACCATGGGTTAAATTTTATACAGATATCACCTATGCTCCATCAAGAATTAAATCCACCAACATTTCTCTGAGCAAACATGCCAGAGCCTTCAGGTGACTCCGTTCCTACCAGCCTGCAAAGTAGAGCCGGGCTCCAAAGGGGATCGGCGTCTGCCAGTTGGGAGATGAGTCCTCTGGGTGGCTGACCCTGAAGGTGGGGAATGGTGGAAAGGGGATGCATGGAGGTGAATTTGAATGGGAGCCAGTTAACTTCCATTAGGAAAGGAGGGTTTTTGAGGAGTTGAGAGGCTAGTAAGAGGTTAGGGACTGGAGTTGAGGGAGGCAAAAGATATTTTGAGCAGCTGGATGCTGTGAGGAAGATGCACCTGGGCTGGAGAGATGATCCAAAGATAAGGGATATTCACCCGCTGGACACATCTACTTTGGGACTTGCTTGAGTCACATGACCGTGGCTAATACAAGGAACCTTTTCCTCGGGGGACATCTAATTACTACCCAGTTTGTGTTTTATTTTTCACACTGTCCTTAAGAGTGAGGCCAGATGTCCCCTAGAGGCACAGGCCATTCAACGTCTGAGCTATGTGTCAAATAATTTGTAGGCTGAGCCCATCCTTGGTGTAGGTACGGTAGTAGTGGGCAGTCTCAAGGACTGGCATAGGATCTGGTGTAACCTCCATGTTTCTGGCAGCAGCCTATATTTAAATTTTTTTTCAGTAGCGTTCTTTCTTTGGCTGCTGTGGGACTCAGGTGTAGTACGCAGGATCTTTGTTGCATCATGTGGGATCCTTCGTTGACGCGTACAGACTCTCTAGTTGTGGGGATCACTAACTGCGACACGAGAGCTTAGTTACTCTGTGGCATGTGCGATCTTAGTCCTCTGACCCGGGATCAAACTCGTGTCCCTACGTAACAAGGTGGATTCTTAACCACTGGGCCACCAGGGAAGTCCGAGCAGCATGTTTTAAAGAATCTAATACAAAAGTTATGCACTCATGATGTGTAAAGGTTATAATTTTGTGCTTCTGTGCCCGTGTTGTTCATTTTCTAAGTCATGTTCGATTCTTTATGACCCCATAGACCGCGTAGCACACCTGTCCTCCACTATCTCCTAGAGTTTGCTCAAATTCATGTCCATTGAGTCAGTGATGCCATCAAACCATCTCATCCTTTGCCACCCCCTTCTCCTTTTGCCTTCAAACTTTCCAAGCATCAGGGTCTTTTCCAGTGAGTCAGCTCTTTGCATAAAGTGGCCAAAGTATTGGAGGTTCAGCTTTAGCATCCATCCTGCCAATGGATCTTCAGCGTTGAGTTCCTTTAGAATTGACTTGTTTGATCACCTTGCAGTTCAAGGGACTCTCAAGAGTCTTCTTCAACATCACAGTTCAAAAGTATCAGTTCTTCAGTTCTCAGCCTTTTTTATGGTCCAACTCTCACATCCATACATGACTACTGGAAAGACCATAGCTTTGACTACACGGACCTTTGAAGGCAAAGTGATGTTTCTGCTTTTTAATATGCTGTCTAGGTTGGTTATAGCTTTTCTTCCAGGGAGCAAGCGTCTTTTAATTTCATGGCTGCAGTCACCATCTGCAGTGATTTTGGAGTCCAAGAAAAGAAAATCTGCCACTGTTTCCATATTTCCCATTCTCTTTGCCATAAAGTGATGGGACTGGATGCCATGATCTTAGTTTCTTGAATGTTGAGTTTCAAGCCATCTTTTTCACTCTCCTCTTTCACCCTCATCAGAAGGCTCTTTAGTTCTTGTTCAGGCTTGTGGCCTATCCATTCATTAAACATACATATATTGGCTATGATGCCCTCACCAATGTGTTCTGCTCTGGGAATATGTTAACATTGTTAACACTGTGTTAACATAATGTTCGATTAATGTTAACAATATGTTAACAATATGTTAACAATATGTTAACAATATGTTAACATTGTTCTTGGTTCTCAGGAAGTTCATTGTTATGAACCTAATAATAAGTACAAACAGATATTAATGGATCAGGTTCTTTTACTTAGTATTCCCTTTATGCTCTCTGAAGATTGCCGCAGATACTGTATATGTTCACTAATAATTTGTGAACTTGGACATTATCAGACCTGAGTTAGTGGTGATTTTGGCCAGAGTATTTAAATTCTCTTGGCCTCTCAAGTTTTTCAGTGATGCCATGAAGGACTTGAATACATGATCACTGGTATGTGTCACTCTGCTCTGAAATTCTCTGTGATCTCTCTTTGAGGGTTCAATAAAATAACACTAGCTAAGGTCTCCCCAGAGTGTCACTGGAACCTCATTATTTCCACTTCTGTTATCCAGCTTTCATTTCAGAGAGTTTTAGATCTCTATTTATTATTACATTGCTTCTCAGATTGTATAAGCATTACTCACTTGGGGAAGAAAAGGCAGTTTTCAGAGCACTGAGATGCGGCATCTTCCACCTCAATGGCCATGATAGAATTGCTCACCGTAGGGCGTCTGACTGTCTGTATACATGCACAGCGGTGATGGCTTCACTATAAACAGCGAGTTCCTCTAAATGCTCAGGCTCACCTGACTCATTCAACAGCTGTTTCCTGATTTTTTTTTAATCTACATTTTTCTCAAATAAATGTAACTCCTGAAGTGTTTGAGAAGAGTAAAATAAAGTTAAGGTGTTTTTAAAGGAAGGAACTGTTGACAGCGTTCCCCGAAGGTGCCCTTTTAAATTTTTTTCTTTCAATCTCAGCCCTTCCTTTGCTTTCTAGTCTCTTACTGCCCTTTAACGTTTCTGTCCTCTCTTAGCATTTCCGACCCCTCTCTGCCCCTTTCTGTTCCTTCTTGCCCCCTTCTTTCTTTGCCTTGGTCTTCTCTTTCTTTCTTTGCGCCTCTCTCTTTCCTTCCTCCCCTCTTCTTTTGTCACCTCCCCTTTCACCTTTTCTCTGCCCTGCATGCCCAATCCCTGCTTCTGTTTGTCGTTAGTATTCCCATCATGCTCTCTGAAGATCCCAGCAGACACTGTATATGTTCACTAACAATTTGTGAACTTGGCCATTATCAGACCTGAGTTAGTGGTGATTTTGGCCAGAGTATTTAAATTCTCTTGGCCTCTCAAGTTTTTCAGTGATGCCATGAAGGGCATGAATAGTTGATCACTGGTGTATGTCATTCTGCTCTGAAATTCTCTGTGATCACTTTTATTTGAGGGTTCAATAAAATAATGCCTTTTGTCCATCTGTTTAAAATCTTTCTTCATTTCCACCTGTCATCTTTCTCCATCATTTCAAGTCTCTACCCTTCCACATTATATGTTTCTAAAACTCTGAAAAATAAAATTATATTAAAAATATAAATTACAAGGGAAATTTTATTCTCTAACAGCCAAAATATGTTATAAATAAAATTTCCATTTACACTTTAATATTAAATACAGTGTTTAACAATACACTTATAGCATTTTTATGCATTTAAAAATTTTGTTCTTTTCCTTCCCAGTGGAATAGATGTACAATGATCATCTTAAAACTAAAGATTTGCCTCATTTGGCATACCTAATAATTCCATCTTTGCCTTGATTGTGTTCCGCTTCTTAGGTAAGCATTCTGTCACTACCATGGAGATTTTCATTTTTCTGTTTTTCATAAACTTATAAAATGAGTTCAAGTTGGAATAAAATATTCAAATAGAGTGCAAATAAGACAGTAAAAAGAGGATAATGATGTTATTGAAACTGCATATTGGCGTGCTGACAGCCTTCCTGGGCAGGAAATTGAAATATTTGTTAATGGATGGATTAAAGACTGGATTTGTCACAGAAGAGTTACTTTGAGTGTTAGTGTCTAATGCAGAAAAGTTCACAGGGCAAAAGAACTAAGGAGGGAACCACTTATACGTATAATTGAATCTTTCTTTAAAAAAAAATCTCATCAGGAAAATGATACAAAAGAAAATTAAAAGTGTACCCTATGTCTACAATTTCCATGTCTGTTAATGCCAGGCAAAAAGCATCAGCCTCTAGACATCGAAAGTGACATGAACATTGCTTTGTTACAAAAGCATTTGTCTGTGTAGTTGGCCACTTCTTGTACACTCATATCTGAAGATATTCCTGAAAAATCAGTTACATCTGGTCCATCCTCAAAGGCCTAATTCAGAGCCCTATTATTAAGACAGTGTCTTCACACTATTTTACCTACTGTGTTGTGTTTATAGAATAGATTTACTCCCATCTAGCAGGTTACATCTTGTACATAGTAGAGTTAGGACAAGAAACCTAAATGGAAAAGAGCATAAACTCTCTTCAAAACCATTGGATCCTGAATACTATTCCTCAGAAATTTGACACAAGAACCCTTGACCATCCTAAGATATCACATGTGGAATACGTGACTTGATAAAATCATTAATGATTCAAGTTAAAGAAACAAATTGTTATCTTTGATGTTAATATCATTGCATAATAATAACATTATTTGAGGGAGACCCAAACAGTTTATTTTGTTTACATTTCATATGAAGGACTTTTAATGTTTTTAATTATGGTAAAAGTCACATAATATAAAGCACACTGTTTTAACCATATTTAGCTGTACAGTTAAGTATACTCATATTGTTGTATGCAGCTCTTACCATCATCCATGTCAGGAATTTTTCACCTTTCTAAACTGAGACTCTGTCCCCATTAAACACTAACTCCCCATTCCCCGTCCCCCTCCCTCCCCCCATTCCTCATCTCCTGACATCTACCGGTGTACTTTCTGACTCTATGAATTTGACTGTTCTAGTTATCTGGTTTATAACTGGAGTCAAACAGTATTTGTCAGCATCTAATGTATATTGGAATAGATTTTTCAGGTTAACATATGTCCTGCAAATATATTGTACCTTCTTTTTTCCCCATCTCTGTGCTATACATGGTACTCATTGGTTATCTATTTTATTTATAGTAGTGTGTTTATAGGGGAAGGCAATGGCACCCCACCCCAGTACTCTTGCCTGGAAAATCCAATGGACGGAGGAGCCTGGTGGGCTGCAGTCCATGGGGTCGCTGAGAGTCGGACACGACTGAGCGACTTCATTTTCACTTTTCACTTTCATGCATTGGAGAAGGAAATGGCAACCCACTCCAGTATTTTTGCCTGGAGAATCCCAGAGATGGGGGAGCCCAGTGGGCTGCCGTCTATGGGGTCGCACAGAGTTGGACACGACTGAAGCGACTTAGCAGCAGCAGTGTGTTTATGTCAATTTCCAATCTTCCGATTTATCCCACCCCTCCTTTTTCCCCCCTTTTGTGTCCATCCTATACCTGGATAAAACCATAATTCCAAAAGATACATGCACCTCAGTGTTCCTTGCAACACTATTTACAATAGCCAGGACATGGAAACAGTGTAGATGTCCATAGACAGAGGAATGGATAAGGAAGATGTGGTACGTTTATACAATGGAATATTACTCAGCCAAAAAAGGAACAAAATCATGTCCTTTGCAGAGACATGAATTACTTTCTTGGTTTGTATAAAGGATGGTTACAACTGAGGCTTGCCTGGTGGCTCAGATAGTAAAGAATCTGCCTGTAATACAGGAGACCTGGGTTCGATCCCTGGGTCAGGAAGATCCTCTGGAGAAGAGAATGGCTACCCACTCCAGTATTCTTGCCTGGAGAATCCATGGGCAGAGGAGCCTGGCAGGCTACAGTCCATGGCATTGCAGAGTTGGACACAACTGAACGACTAACATACACACACACACACACACACACACCCACCCCTGAAGCAAACAGAAGATAGGTTTTGATAATGTAACCGATGATAACACACCTTCAGAACAGTGCTAAGTTCCTTCCACTTAGAAGTGTACATTGTTGTGGGTATTGCCTTTTGTTACACCCTCCTACAGTTATGGAGAGAGGTCACAGGGAACTGAGGTTACTGTTCCTGTGGAATCCTTAAGACCTAGGGTCCATTATATATTCCAGCAGCATTTTACACATTTAAGAAATGTGTTTATTTAGACCTCATTGACTGATTTCTTTGTGTGCATGTGTTTTATAAACAAGCGAAAGGAGCCAGTGAAGAAACTTATTGAGAAAATAATAAAAGGGCTGATTTAGCATGAGCTCTTTTTCCAGTCACATTTTTTGGTGGGATTTCTGGGAGGAAATAAAAGAGGAATACTCTACTTCAACTGTGATATCTAGGAAGGCTTGATTAAAAGTGACTCCCGAGGGAAAAGACAAATAAAAGACTGCTAGATGTTGGTATTGTTTTAGATGTTCTGATTTTTTTTTATGGCTCTTTACACAAATTGAAACTAATATTTTTCTGAGCTAGATATATTATTACCATTTTTTAGCATTTTAATGAAATAAATGTGTGGTTTGTACAGTATCCACGTCATCTTCACATGGTTTTAAGTGTTTACTTTCTAACAGTCCAAGATTATTTTTTTGCTGCTATATATTTATAACACCTTGAATTTCAATGACTATTCCCAACATAGCTTCACAAAATACTTTTTCTCAAGGCATTGTATTTAGAGGTTTCCATTTCTTAAGTACACTGTTTTTACTGATGTATTTGGAAAGCCTCTTATAGTTCATGTTGGGGCACAGGATTATTATGTTTTCCTACAGCACCTGTTCTTCTGCAAATGTCAATGTGAACCACAATTGACCTTTTATTACCTTAAATAGACTCAAAAGGTGGGCCAGGAATGCATTTAACACATGTTCAACCTTCCTCTCCAGGTGGCCCTTGTTACCTGCAGTGCCCTGGGCTAAATATATCAAGTCTTTTTTATAAATTCTGCTAAAGTTCAGAAACTGACGTTGAAAGATCCTGAACCCCACTTTCTGTGGGATCAGGGAACTGTAGATGGGTGTTGTGAAGTGAGAGGAAAGGCAAGGCAAAGAGGTGAGCAGATGGATGGATGGGTAGATGGATGGATGGATGAATGGATGGATGGATAGATGGATGGATGGATAGATGGATGGATGGATGGATGGATGGATGGATGGATGGATGGATAGATAGCTGGATGGGTGGATGGATGGATAGACAGGTGGATGGATGGCTGGCTGGATGGCTGGATGGATGGCGGCATAGAGATGGATCCTTAGATATTTCTCCTTTGTGATTACACAGAAAGAATAAAACACAAGAGGAGAACATGAGACGTGAGACCTATCCAAAACAGTGGGGATATGTACTAACCAGTTATGGTAAGGGCACTGGTAAATTAGAATACTGTTTGGTGGCCTTTGAGGGGTTTCCATTCTAGTGAGGGGGATACAGGCCATGACACGTAAATAAATACCTTTGCTATTTTACAGCATGGTAAGTGATATAGGTTAAATAAAACCAGGTAAGAGAATTAAGCATGGCAGACAGGGACAGGGTGTTTTTTTTTTTTTTTTTTCTTATCAGCAGTTGGAAGACTTCTGTAAGGTGGTGACATATAAGAGAGGGGTGTTCCAGGCAGATGAACAGCTAGTGTCAAGATCCTAAGATGGGAATGAACTCGTAATGTTAAAGGTAGAAAAAGAAAGGTACCCAGGGAAGATGTCAGAACTGATTGACTATATGGATCTGGAGCCTAAGGGAGCAGTCAGGTCTGGGATTCACCTGTCACCTGTGGACACAGGGTGTGTCCACCTGTACAGTTCCTGGGAGAGTGTTGACAGAGACGGTTGAGGACGGAGATGAGTGTAGCTCTCAAGTTCAAGCCAAGAAGTGGGAAAATGGGCCTTGATGATATTTGAAGGTAATTCTCAGCTGCTGTCCTGGAACCCAGCATGGAGGATATCTCAGCTGTGTTTTTTTCTATATTGTTGGCTCTAACAACTATCACTATAGAAATCACTTCCCCTAACACTGTAGCAGTTCTCAAGATAAAAGGAGATCCTGGTCCTATTGCAAGTTTTGCCTGCTTTTAGAACAGAGAGATTTACATACTTCTTGAAACCATAATCTGGGTTTGTATCAGGTTAACTTGTGGGATAAACTGAAGCTTCACTGTGCAGTGTTTTATCAAGTTGTCAAAAGAAATATAGACTTTGAAGCTTCTCAGGGCTGCTCAGGAATATATAGTTTACTCCAGTTTCATGTTAATGATATACCAAACTTCTATAATCATAATTCATTTAAATACCCAATGAATCCTTTCTTCCTGCTGAAATAAATCTGTTTAATAATAGAACTGACATTAATGACACAGGGAAATGAGTCATGCTTTACAGCTAATTTGTATCACTATTTCTGTTGAAAAATGCAAGACTTAGAACTTTATTTTGTTAAGATGAAGTGCAGAGAAGTCATTTTTCAGAATGACTTTAACAATTAAATGTTTTAAAATACAAATTTTAGGGAGACTCTCCAAGTGACACAATAGCATTTCCATACTTCTGATAAAGTGCTCATTTGAAATTAATTTTTTTTTTATAGAAAGCATGGATTTATCTAAGAACTTTTACAGTACTCATTGGATTTCTGATTATTCTCTTAAAGTGCTTTACAAAATGGCAATAATTTTTATTACCGAAAAACTAAGCTCCACTTAGCAGAAACAAATAGGTGCTTATACCTTTCAAGTTCTGCACATGTGTGCGTGAGTGCTTAGTCACTTCAGTCCTGTCTGACTCTCTGCAACCCCATGGACTGGAGCCTGCCAGGCTCCTCTGTCTATGGGATTATCCCAGCAAGAGTACTGGAGTTGTTTCCACACCCTCCTACAGAGGATCTTCCTAACCCAGGGATCGAACTCACATTTCCTGCATCTCCCGCATCATAGGCAGATTGTTTCCCACTAGGCACCTGGGAAGCCCCACTCCAGTGTTCTTGGGCTTCCCTTGTGGCTCAGCTGGTAAAATATCCACCTGCAGTGAGGGAGACCTGGGTTTGATCTCTGGGATGAGAAGATCCCCTGGAGAAGGGGAAGGCTACCCACCCCAGTATTCTGGCCTGGAGAATTCCATGGACTGTATAGACTATGGGGTTGCAAAGAGATGGACACGCCTGCGTGACTTTCACACTTCATGCACACACCTGAGAAGCCCAAACGTTATGCAGAGGTTTTAGCATTTAAAAAAAATTATACTTCAGTATTTTGGGGCCTATCATACTTCGCATGTGTGCTAAGTCACTTCAGTCGTGTCTGACTCTTTTTGATCCCATGGACGGTAGCCCGCCAGGCTCCTCTGACCATGGGATTCTCTAGGCAAGAATACTGGAGTGGGTTACAATTTTCTTCTCCAGGGGATCTTCCTGATGCAGGAATCAAACCCTTGTCTCTTTACGTCTCCTGCATTGGCACTAACACCACTTCAATCAACTCTAATTCTGTTACTTTGAGTTTTTAAGGTAATATGTGATTAATTGGTTATTTAACAGTTATGTCCATCCTGATCACTGATGAGTGTGCTAAACAGACACAGTCTCCTCGATCAGATCACAGGCTCCTAGCCTTAGGAAAGAGGTAGAGAACAAGGCCTTACTTGATGCACCACTTAAGATGCTCTGTGCTGGAAGTGCTGTGGTTGCCCCTTGCCCTGGCCTTGGTCCTGTCTCCCTGAGAGTTGGGGATGAGGCTACATCTGTCTCCCTGAGCTACTTATTTCAGACCTCATTAACCACATGTAGTTATTTTCATTTTGTTTTCTTTATGGCCCCTGTAACAATATAGCTTTATTTTTTGCATGTTTTGTACCTGTTCATGTGTTGCTTTGTAATAGTTATTAGACTGTTTTATATGCAGTGTTTTGAATTACCTATTACAGGCAACTTAGGACATGA
The DNA here is from genome assembly GCA_006410635.1 of Cephalophus harveyi. Lineage (NCBI taxonomy): Eukaryota > Metazoa > Chordata > Mammalia > Artiodactyla > Bovidae > Cephalophus > Cephalophus harveyi. The sequence continues at coordinate 33,527 of SJYT01079536.1, read as the reverse complement.
ATGAAAAAAGAATAGGATTTTCTAAAGTTAAAATTAACTGTTGGAATAATTGTTTTATCAACTTTCTTTTTCCCCAGTGGGAACATCCTCTTCCCTAGTGTGAACAATATATATTCATTGATAAAAGTGTGTTAGTTGCTCAGTTGTGTCCAACTTTTTGCTTCCCAGTGGATTGTAGCCCACCAGGCTCCTTTGTGCATGGGAGTCTCCAACAAGAATACTGGAGTGGATAGCCATGTCCTTCTCCAGGAGATCTTCCTGACCCAGATATCAAACCCAGTCTCCTGCATTGCAGGCAGATTCTTTACCATCTGGGCCACCAGGGAATCCCATATATTCATTGTTAAAAAAGTGAAAGCCACTCAGTCATGTCCGATTCTGTGACCTCATGGACTATACAGTCCATGGAATTCTCCAGGCCAGAATACTGGAGTGGGTAGCCTTTCCCTTCTCCAGGGGATCTTCTCAACCCAGGGATCAAACCCAGGTCTCCTGCATTGCAGGTGGATTCTTTACCAACTGAGCCACAAGAGAAGCCCAATTCATTACTAAATATTTGGCAAATATAAAAAGGTGTAAAGAGTTTTAAAGAAATCACCCATAGCACCAGCACTCAAAGACAAGTGCTCTAATTTTATTTTTATAGGTTTTACATTCTTTTTTTTTTTTACTTTACAATACTGTATTGGTTTTGCCAGCATTCTATTTTTTATGTGTGTGTTTCCTTTTGATTTTGGATGAATTTTCTTAAGTTATAATTTTGCTCTTGAGTAGTTCGGTAGCCTGTTTGTTGTCCATATGGCATCCCAGCAGAAGCGAGAGACACCTGACTTGGCTTTTTTGTTCTTTTGTTTTACATTTGAAAATGGGTGTGTTTAATGTTGTTTATTTAGCTTCAATAAAATGAAGCTGAATGGTGGAGGCTAACCCAGGAGAATCTAGGATAGGACTTAGTAGGCAGGTCTTTGCCACACCTAAGTGAAACATGCTTTCTTAACCACCTCCATGCTTCCAAGTAAAGTTCGTGAGTTTGTGGGTTATCTATTCCAAATTTTTTCAGCAGGCAATATAAATGTCATCTTAGAGTTTTAAAGCAAAAGGTGTGCCCCCAGAACCCAACTTGTGACATGTTATAGGACTCTGTCCAAAAATGTGTCCTTTGCCTGAATACATACAGAAAGAGAGTACACAGGTAGAAAATAAGAAAAAAAATGGAGACTTATTACTAAGTAAAATCCATCCTATATGACTGCCTCACCATTTGTAGCAGACAGATAGTCAGGCTTTTATAGAAACCCTTTGCCATCAGTACAGGAACATGAGGTTTGGAGTTATGAAATGACAGTGACCAAGGTCTTACAACAAGTATGTGGCAGAGCAGAGGTCGAATCCTAGGCTATTTTTCCCACTCTGGGTCACTGAACAACCTCTGATTTGTTGTTTGCCTTTAAAATCCTTCTCCTTCCCTATTTCATGTAATTAAAGATTACCCTAATATGTCTCTCTTTGTGTTCTCTTTGGATGAACAATTCCATTTTTCAAATATTCTTCATGACATAATCTTCCCCCTACCCTCCTCCATCCTGTACTTATAGAACTAGTTTTTAATGTAAACTTAAACTTTAAAATCTTTTGTATTGGGTTTTATCCTCTCCAGTTGATTTATTATCTTACTATGTAAGATCATTTTGAATATTGAGTCTGTCGTCTACCATATATGTTGTTCAATTCTGTAAACTGTATCAATGTTCTTCTATTTATTGGTACAAATAATTGTCACACACATTGATCAGGACCAGGCTGAGATGGAGCGTTTTTGGCACAAGATGCAACCAATTAGAGTTACCTTGTTCCATTCTTTGGATCTTTTGGTGTACTAATATCATAATAAAACACAATTTAGGACTAGCTCAGATATTGGTCCAAGAGTAATTTGCTTTAATTTCTCTTTCATTTTAAGCCATGCATAGAGTAATTCTCTGCAGTTTGACTATTAGGTACATGTTTTATCAGTAAAGTGATTATTCTTTCTCCTACACATTTCTCTACAGGAATTACTCAATAAATCCTTCCAAATATAATAAATGACTATGTTTTATTGTCATGAATGTAAATTCATGGTCTTTATGTTCTTACATTTGAACTATAGTTTAGACTGGGGATGTCAGTATCTAGAAGAGCAGTCAATAAGAAACAAACCCTGGAACTATTTTGGTGTGAAAGTGATCACCATGCTATTCCCCAATTAAAAGAGATTAAGGAAACTGAGAAATGATTAGATAGTGAGCAAATGATATTTTCATCAGGATTTACAGAACGAGTTGCAGCTGCTTAGTTTTGTCCTTTTCATGAGTTTGATAAGATGGATGATTCTCTTGATGACCACTATGGAGGCATTTGTACCCACACTAACTGCGTGTGCCACATGGGCATATCCGCTTGTGGGCAAGTCTGCGCCCACACAGCGTGTGCCGCAGGAGCTTGAATTTCTTGGCTTGCTCTGTGGAAGCCTGTGACCTGCACTACTGGCCATTTTGTCCTAAGTGTTATTATGAAGCCAGCTTAGAATCTTAGTATGTTTGGTTGCCACAATTAGGTATTTGATTGCCCTTGGCAGACTATTATAGTGAATTTTAAATTTAGTAGTAGCTTCTTTAATGTTTTCATGGTCATCTTAAATTTCTTAAAATCAAAGGCAAGCATATTGGCAGAGTTGGTGATGGATGGGGAAGCCTGGTGTGCTGCAGTCCACGGGGTTGCAAAGAGTCGGACATGACTGAGCGACTGAACTGAACTGAAAAATTTGAAGAAAGAAGAGTTAAGTTATTTTCAACTGTTGTCCGCTGTAGATTACGATTTTATCAGTCAAGGATGTTCTGAAACAAGCCTTTATAAAACATTTTCTCTTCTTCAATAAGCAAGCATTTTGATGCACATCATAGAGTCAATGCTCGCTCTAAAAAGAGTGATTTGAGGTATCTTTTCCCTCAATATTTGAAAGACTATCAAATGTCCCTTAAAGAAATTTGCCTAACATTGAAGTTATGTCAGAAAGCTTGTTTTATAATAATACACTAAAAAAACAACTGAAATCATTTGTGATGGGTAAATTTATTTTTTTAAGTTCCTTTATTTGACATTTTTAAGAGTTACAAATAAAAATAATCCCATGTGGGTTTATGTTAGCTTTCTAGGGCTGCTGTAACAAAATGCCACAAATTTTGGCATATAACAATAGAGTTTATTCTCCCATAGTTCTAGAGGCTAATAGTTTGGTGTCCTTGGGACCCTGTTTTCTTGGAAGCTCTAGGGGATAATCTGTTCATGACTTTCTCTTAGGTCTTGTGTTGGCAGTAATCTCTAGGATTCCGATCTCTGCCTCTTCAGTCACTTGGAGTTATCCTGTGTTTTTGTCTATGTCTTGTGTCTTGCAGAGAAAACCCTGTTCCCAAATGAGATCACATTTACTGGTACTGAGGGTTAGGTCTTGAACATATTTTCTTGGAGGACTCAGTTGAATCCATGACAACACTGTTGTTGTTCAGTTGCTCAGTCGTGTCTGAATCTCTGCTATCCCATGGCCAGGCTTTCTGTCCCTCACCATCTCCCAGAGCTTGCTCAAACTCATGTCCATTGAGTCAGTGATGCCATCCAACTATTTCATCCTCTGTCGTCCCCTTCTCCTCCCGCCTTCAGTCTTTCCCAGCATCTGGGTCTTTTCTAATGAGGCAGCTCTTCGCATCAGGTGGCCAAATTATTGGAGTTTCAGCTTCAGCATCAGTCCTTCCAATGAATATTGAAGATTGATTTCCTTTAGGATTGACTGGTTTGATCTCCTTGCAGTCCAAGGGACTCTCAAGAGTCTTCTCCAACACCACAGCTCAAAAGCATCAATTCTTCATTGCTCAGCTTTCTTTATGGTCCAGCTCTCACATCCATACATGACTACTGGAAAAACCATAGGTTTGGCTATGTGGACCTCTGTCGGCAAGGTAATTTCTCTGCTTTTTAATACACTGTCTAGGTTTGTCATGATTTTTCTTCCAAGGAGCAAACGTCTCTTAATTTCATGGCTGCAGTCACCATCTGCAGTGATTTTGGAGCCCCTCAAAATAAAGCCTGTCACTGTTTCCATTGTTTCCCCATCTATTTGTCATGAAGTGATGGGACCAGGGGCCATGATCTTCATTTTTTGAATGCTGAGCTTTCGGCCAGCTTTTTCACACTCCTCTTTCACCTTCATCAAGAGGCTCTTTAGTTCCTCTTTGCTTTCTGCCATAAGGGTGGTGTCATCTGCATTGGTTGAATAGAAACAGCCTAAGACTGAAGTTGATAACAGGACATCGGGGACATTGGCAATGCTTATCTCTCTGGGATTCCCTTCAGCCAAAATCCTGATTTGGGGCCAGCCGCTTGCCCATGAGCTAATCATAACCTCAGCTGCTGCTGCTGCTGCTGCTGCTAAGTCGCTTCAGTCGTGTCCGACTCTGTGCGACCCCATAGACGACAGCCCACCAGGCTCCCCCATCCTTGGGATTCTCCAGGCGAGAACACTGGAGTGGGTTGCCATTTCCTTCTTCAATGCATGAAAGTGAAAAGTGAAAGTGAAGTCACTCAGTCGTGTCCAACTCTTCACGACCCCATGGACGGCAGCCTACCAGGGTCCTCCACTCATGGGATTTTCCAGGCAAGAGTGCTAGAGTGGGGTGCCATTGCCTTTTCCAATCATAACCTCAGACTATCTGTTATTTGAGAAGCTTATAATTTCTCCTTGGAGCATTTTTCCACCATCCTCTTATTTCAGAAGTCTTTCCAATCATCGTTCTGTGATCAGAAACTGTAAACAATGGAGACTAGGTTTACCTGTTGGCTTAATACTACAGTTGACAAAACAGTGTTAACACTGCTGATGGGATAACAGAGACTCTGCCTTTTTTTGAATCCTAAAAGACTTTTGTGACCAAATGTTTTATATCTTCAGAGTAATTATACTGTAATATTATGTGAAAATGTAAAATAGGAATACTAGTATAATACTTCACAGGCATTTGCCTCATTTATTTCTTAGAATGACTTCATGTCATGAACATGTAACTGAGCAAGACCTATGGGGCCTTCCTGGGATAGACCCCTCCCCATATCTTCTGCTTGAGCACCTCTCTGAAGTACCCCCGCCTTAACAGCATCTTGTATTTTCCCAAGATTTTCAGATGCTAAAAGCCACGACCTAGTGAAAGAAATTGATGACCAGGAGTATATAGCCCCAGACCGATTGGAACCTGAGGACTGATAATGTTAACCCCTGTCACACCACGCTGGTACCTCACCATTAACCAGAGATTTGTACATCAGATGATACATTCCTTTAGATGCTTCTGCCTCACCTGCCTTTAAAAATGCTCTGCTGAAGCATTTCACGGAGTTCAGGGTTTTTGAGCAGGAGCCACACATTGTCTGTTCAGGGCCCTGCAATATACCTTCCTCCAAACTCCGATGTTTCAGTTTGCTTGACCTCACTGTGGATCAGGAACACCAACTTGCATTCGGTGACAGGCACAGACTGAGGCTTGCATGCGCAGGTCACTTGTCCGTGAACTTCACAACACACTAAGTCCCCTACATACAGATGAGTTCCATTCCAAGAGTGCCATTAGCACGTCCAATTTGTTCATAAGTCAAACAAAGTTACCCTAGGTACCCAGCTAACACAATCAGAGGGCAAGCTGCAGTTTCACCCACCCTGATGTTGCTGGAACACACGTTCGCATCTTTGAAAGCTCACAACTTAAAAGTTCATATGTAGGGAATTGACTGTGATTTGGGAAGCAGGCTTTAAACCTAGTGGCGTGACCCTGAACACAAGCTCTCACCCTCCCAGTTATATGTTATTTTTATTTTGTTTTCTATTCAAGGCAGGTGAAATTGCTAGTGAGCACAATTTGTTTTAAGATGATTACAGATTCACATGAAGTTGAGGGAAATAATACAGAGAAACTGGTTGTTATCTTTTATGCAGTTTCCCTCCTTTTAGGCAGCGGTTTTATCTTGCAGAACTGTAAGTCTGTATCATAGTCTTTGGGGTTTGGCCTTCTTCACCCAGCATACTTCTCGTGAGGTTCATAGAGGTTGATCAGGCATCAGAAGTTAGTTCACTGTATAGCTGATGAATACTCCATGATATGGGGGTACCACAGTTTGTATAAGACTCAACTGCAAAAGACGTTTGAGTTGTTGCCAGCTTGGGGCTGTTATAAATAAGACTGCTGCAATCATCCGTGTACAAATCTTTGTGTGAAGGTAAGTTTCCATTTCTCAGGATCAACCTTAGGAGTGCAGCTGTTGCCTTGTGTTCGTCGTATATTTAATTTTATAGTTGAAATGTCCAAACTGTATTTTAGAGTGGCCCACACATTGAAATCTATTCTTTCATACCTTGTTTATAGATTTTGTATTTACAGATTTCATTTTTGGAATTTATACTTCCCACAATGACCCTAAAGTTTGATAGCAAATGCAGTATGTGGTGGTTTGGGGGTCTGGATTTGAATCATGTGTACTACAAGTCTCTTTTTCTGGAGTGAGTCAAATAATAGATGAGCCAAACAGTCGCCTCAGCTTTTATATCATGGAGAGATTTTATTTTTCTTTTCTCATTAACTCTATCCTGTGAAAAGAATATACATGAAATAGTATGTGAAAAGAATATACTTTCTAAGAGTTTTTAATGGTTATTAATTAAATGATGCTAAATTTTTCTATGTTTAAAGGCATACCCAATTCATTTTGTCCTCAAATATAACCCTTCAAATATTTAACATCTGAACTCTTAAAGTGCAATATTGAGTCTATAACTAACTATAGGTGCTATTTTATTGCAGTAACTCTGTATGTAGGAGCCATTGCTTTGCTCTCTCCTATTAACATTTATGTAGATGGCTCATATTTTATAAGTGCCCCCCTGTAAACAGCTCTTGCAATAAATGAGTAGATCTCTAGACAATGGTTGAAGGATAGCTTCTCTCCAACAGGACAAATCAAATATATTTATTTCTTATCTTAACTCTCATACATCATATCTCAACTTCAGTACTTACGGCTGTCGCATTTTTCCTGTGGTGTGTTTTTTCTGCATCGTATCTGGTTTTGGTCTTGATTAGTCCTATAGGGTTTCACTTTTATTCTCACTTCCAATTGTTTTGTCCTTCATAATTAATTTTTCATATGTGTCCTCCTAGTTTTACTTTCATAATCCCTCTGATCTTTGTGATTTCTCAGCTTACATATAGTTCAAGAATGAAGTTTTTAAAAATATTTGCAGTATATATATTTGCATAGGTAAAGCTCAGAAATGGAGTATTTTTTTAAAATATAAATTTATTTATTTTAATTGGAGGTTAATTACTTTACAATATTGTATTGGTTTTGCCATATATCAACATGAATATGCCACAGGTATACACATGTTCCCCATCCTGAACCCCCCCTCCCTCCTCCCTCCCCGTACCATCCCTCTGGGTCATCTCAATGCACCAACCCCAAGCATCCAGTTTTTTAAAAGCACTTTATGCATTTTGATTTCCAGATGGAATAGGCAGGTAGCATCACATGTTTTAGGAATTCAAAAGTTAAATTTTAAAAGTTTAAAAATGAGTGCTTAGGAGGCCTGGGACTGTTATGAACAGTTTTGCAAGTTTTAATAATTACAGATGATCTGTGTGACTTCCTGTGATCACTGGATGTTTGTCCTTTCATGGATTGGAATTATCAAACTAAAACTACACTAAACCTTAGGAAACTAAACTTTGATCAGATTAATTCATTCTGTCAAACAAATAAAAACCTTATTTCTTTGTTAATAAATGAGTGTTAATGTGCAAAAGAGAACTTTAATGAACACTGTAAAGGTCACTATTTAGTAGCTTAATACTATGTACAGGAAGTGAGCAACTTGATGAGGGTTTCTCAACCTTGGCACCATTTGCATTTTGGACCAGATAATTCCTTCCTGTGGGCAGCTGTCCTGTGCGTTGATGTGGACTTCCCAGCATCCCTGGTCCCTACACAGCGCATGGCAGTAACACACCTCCCCCCATGTCCATATCATTAAGAACATCTCCAGACATTGCTTGTGCTTAGAGTGGGAGTGGCGTCAAATCTCTCCTATTGAGAACCCCTGGGCACCTATATAAGATTGAGACATTTATGAAAGTTTCCTTCTTAACATCCTGGTACATGTCAATAGATTAAGTTGGAGGTAATGAGGTAATGAAATAATCAAATTTTACTTCTTTATAGTTTATCTATCATACTAGCAGACAGCTTAGTCCTTATTCCTCCAGCCCATGGAGGAGTGTGAGCATGTTACCTCAAAACTGCACCATAATTCCATAGGAGGCAGGAAGACTGTGTTGCCCAGAACTCCGATGCCATGTTGCATAGATGATGATGGTCCTGGGACCCAGGGACGGTTCCAGTTGCTTTGGCTTTGGTCAAGTTATGGCTTAAGCTGAGGATCCTCCAGGAGACTGAAAGCAAAAGTCCTCTTCTTTTCTTATGTCAGATTTAATCTTTAAGTTTCATTACTGCTAGATTTTCTCTGTAAAACCTCCAAGCCTAGGGATGGAGGCAGGCTTGTCTCCATCTATGTACATAAAATAGTAAAGTAAGGTACCCTGTACCCCGCTCACTCCTATCTGGCTTACTGTACACTGGATCTTTTCTGACCTTTTCTCCCCCAGCAGAACTGTGGCCCTGTTTATTGTCCATTCCTCCAGGACTTCTGTCTATGGTTAGTGACTCTTGTTACGGATTTTCAGGTGAGGAGTTAATAAATGGTAATGACTTCCAGATTAGCTTTTCGGTAAGGCTGAGTGAAGTAGAAAACTGAACAACTACGGCAGGACCACTGACAAGGACGATTATAGTCAGAAGTGCTTGTGGCACATCGTAGAGCTGTACTTTGTCGGCATCCACACAATAGAGCTTGTGACTTCAAAAGCCTGGAAAGTCCCACATTTGACGGACACAAGGTTCTGTCCAGTATCTGACACAGGGAGTGAGGGAATGAATAGCACTTTGTGGGCATTGTGAGGGATGGTGCGTGGGCTTGGCTAGGCAGATTTTCCTTCCTAAGAGAAATCTGAATTGTCTTTGATGCCCTGAATTTCTTTATCACCCGTATACCGTCAAGCCATCAGATTTCAAGTTTGTGCTTTACACCATGACTTGAATATTCTTGTCACGTCCTCACCGGAAGTTTGAAAAGAGAAGGGCTCTCTCAGCTCCTTATCCCTCCTCTACTCCCTTGATACTGCCAGACTAATTGTCTTGGGCACAAGTTTTGCTGAATCACAACAATCTCCTGTGGGCCTCCACACCTGGCTCCATTTGGTCTATCCCCCTCTATCTCCTGCCACTAATACAAGGATCCTGATTTCCAGCAGGCCAAGTTGTCTTTTTTTTTCTTTTTAAACCAACCCTGAATGTACCAAGCTCATACCTGTTCTGTGCTTTTGCTTATGTTTTACATTTTTGTGTGGGATGAAAATATTCCTTCTTGACATCTGATCATATTTTTACTCATTGTCCCAGGTTCAGCTGAAGCCCACCTCCTCTCTAGGCTATCCATAATGCATCTCTTCTACTCCATATTGATCTCCACTTGCTTTTATTCTGAAAGCATTGACTACACACAGTACTCGTTTTGGCCCTTAACAGTATATGTCTTTGTTCAAAGTGGTAACAAACAGCTTTGTGTGTATAGTTCACCTCTTCATCTTATTAGTACATCCCTGGAAGGCAAGTGTTTTGAGCTTTTTATATTTCATCAGGATATATGCTTAACAGGTACTTGGTAAAGATTTATATAAATGGCTGACCAGGCATTGGTTTTATTCTGATTCTAATCATATCGTGTGTAATCCCAGATTAAACTTAAGAAGGTTGGGCTTTCAGAATGTCAGAGGAGGAAGGTATATTTCCTTAGATGAGAAATTAAAGTTAGCGCTGTCTTGGGAAGGGATTTATCAACTAGGAATCTGTAAAAGGAAATCAGTTTAATTTATTTGGATTATGGTATTATGTGAATAATACCATAATAATTATTGGGATTATGTGAATTGTGGTATTATTAATGCCACTTTGAATAGAAAATGTATATCATATTGAGTTGGTAGTAAAAATAAATAAATATAGAAATAACAGTTGACAAGGATTTTAAGACATTTGATTTCCAAATTCTGATTTTGATTTTCTTCTTTTTAGACATCCAGATACCTCTCATTCCTTCACGAATGGACGTTTGAAAGTGCCCTTGTCAAAGATTTGCAAGCATGGAGTCCTCATCAATGCTTTCCTCCTTGAATGACGAGTGTAAATCTGACAATTACATTGAACCTCACTATAAGGAATGGTACCGAGTGGCCGTGGACACGCTGATTGAACATGGGTTAGATGCATACAAAGAATTTCTTGCCAAGGAACGAGTGTCAGACTTTCTAGCTGAGGAAGAAATTAATTACATTTTGAACAATGTTCAAAAAGTTGCACAAAGCACGGCACATGGTCCTGATAATTCCTGCGATGATGCATCATCTTCAGGGACTTACTGGCCTGTGGAGTCTGATGTGGAAGCCCCAAATCTTGACTTAGGCTGGCCATATATAATGCCTGGACTCTTAGGGGGGACGCACATTGAGCTCCTCTTTCACCCACCAAGAGCACAACTGCTTACGATTAAGGAAACCATTCGGAAGATGATCAAAGAAGCAAGAAAGGTAATATTTCTATCTCTAGATGAAAGATTTGAAACGTGGGAAATCACCAGAGTAGTATCAGTACAGCAGTCTCCAGCCATTTTGGCATCAGGAACCAGTTTCGTGCAAGACAGTTTTTCCACGGACCAGGGTAGAGGGGGCGGGAGGAATGGTTTGGGGATGATTTCAGTGCATTACATTTATTGTGCACTTTTTTTCTGTTATTCTTACATTGTCATATATAATGAAATAATCGTGCCACTCATCATAATGCAGTATCAGGAGGAGCCCTGAGCTTGTCTTCCTGCAACTGGCCGGTCCCATCTGGGGGTGACGGGAGACAGTAGCAGCTGCTCTCCAGTGCTGGCATCACTGCCTCAGATCACCAGGCGTTAGATTCTCATAAGGAACGAGCCATCTAGGTCCCAGTAGTTCACAGCAGGGTTCATGCTTGTCTGAGAACTAATGCCCCCGCTGATCTGAGAAAAGGCAGAGCTCAGACTGTAAAGTGAGCGATGTGGAGCGACTGGAGATATAGACAAAGCTTTGCGTGTTCACCCTCCATGCATCCCCTGCTGTGCAGCCCAGTTCCTAACAGACCTCAGACTGGTAGCAGCCGGTGACCCAGGGGTTGGGGACACATGGTATAACAGATACATACATTAATAAGAATCTCTACGTGTATAGACCATGCTTGTTACTTTTGGGAAATATACATACGAATATATAGGCAGGCTGTACTTCTCACATGTTGCAAGTTTCTGAGATCAGGTGTTGTGTCCCGGCTGCAGGTGGAGATTTCCTTCTCTTCATCATGTTCATACATCTGAGAGACGTTCATGCATGATATCTAAGGTGTATGGACTGGGAATGGGATGATTTGATGCATTCATAATCTAAATCATTTAACTTTTTCTTAACCTCTGAAAGGAAATTTGTGGTTAGTAAATCTTGGAAAATTTTTCTTGTTCATAAGTGCACAGAGCCCTAATTCTTGCTCTGGATATAGTTTATTTTGGTAAATAAAACATTTTGTTGTTGTTCAGTTGTTCAATGCCGTCTGACTCTTTGCAACTGGATGAACTGCAGCACACCAGGCTTCCCTGTCCTTCACTATCTCTGGAGCTTGCTCAAACTCGTGTCCATTGAGTCAATGATGCCGTCCGACTGTCTCATCCTCTGTTGCCCACTTCTCCTGTCCTCAGTCTTTCCCAGCTTCATGGTCTTTTCCAATGAGTTGGCTCTTCGCTTTAGGTGGCAAAATATTGGAGCTTCGGCTGCCGTCTTTCTAACGAATATTCAGGGTTCATTTCCTTTAGGATTGACTGGTTTGGTCTCCTCACAGTCCAAAGGACTCCCAAGAGTCTTCTCCGGCACTGCAATTTGAAAGCATCATTTTTTAGTGCTCAGGCTTCTTCATGATCCAGCTCTCACATCATTCATGACTACTGGAAAAACCATAGCTTTGACTAGACGGACCTATATTGACAAAGTGATGTCTCTGCTTTTTAACACGCTGTCTAGGTTTGTCATAGCTTTTCTTCTGAGGAACAAGTGACTTAATTTCATGGCTGCAGTCACTGTCCACAGTGATTTTGGAGCCCAATAAAATAAAATCTGTCACTGTTTCCATTATTTCCCCATCTATTTGTCATGAAGTGATGGGACCAGATGCCATGATCTTAGTTTTTTGAATGTTGAATTTCAAGCCAGCTTTGCAATTTCCTCTTTTCACCCTCATCAAGAGGCTCTTTTCTCTTCACTTTTTACCATTAGAGTGGTATGATCTACATGTCTGAGGTTGTTGATATTTCTCCTGGTAATCTTGATTCCAGCTTGTATTTCTTCCAGCCCAATATTTCACATGATGTACTCTGCATATAAGTTAAATAAGCAGGGTGACAATATACAGCCTTGATGTACTCCTTTCCTAATTTTGAACCAGTTCATTGTTCCATGTCTGGTTCTAACTGTTGCTTCTTGACCTGCATAAAGGTTTCTCAGGAGGCAAGTGAGAAAAGTATTCCCTTCTCAGAAGATAGTCTTGTTTTCCCTTCTCTAAGAATTTTCCACAGTTTGTTGTGATCTACACAAAGGCTTTTGTGTAGTCAATGAAGCAGATGGTTTTCTGGAATTCTCTTGCTTTTTCTCTGTTCCAATGGATGTTGGCAATTTGATCCGGAGATCCTCTGCATTTTCTAAACCCAGCTTCAACATCTGGAAATTCTCAGTTCACATACTGTTGAAGCCTGGCTTGGAGAATTTTGAGCATTACTTTGCTAGCATGTGAAATGAGTGCAATTGTGTGGTAATTTGAACATTCTTTGGCATTGCCTTTCTTTGGGATTGGAGTGAAAACTGACCTTTTCCAGTCCTGTGGCCACTGCTGAATTTTCCAAATTTGCTGGCGTATTGAGTGCAGCACTTTCATAGCATCATTTTTTTAGGATTTGAAGGAGCTTAACTAGAATTCCATCACCTCCACTAGCTTTGTTTGTAGTAATGCTTCCTGAGGCCCACTTGACTTCAGACTCCAGGATGTCTGACTCTAGATCAGTGACCATACTATTATGGTTGTCTGGGTCATTAAGACCTTTTTGTATAGTTCTTCTTGTATTCTTGCCACCTCTTCTTAATCTCTTCTGATTCTGTTAGGTTCATACTGTTTCTGTCCTTTATTGTGCCCATCTTTGCATGAAACATTCTCTTGGTATCTCTCATTTTCTTGATGAGATTGCTAGTCTTTCCCATTCTGTTGTTTCCCTCTATTTATTTGCATTGTTCACTTAAGAAGGCTTTCTTTTCTCTCCTTGCTATTCTTTGGAACTCTGCATTCAGATGAGTATTATCTTTCTTTTTCTTTTTTGCCTTTTCCATCTCTTCTTTTCTCAGCTATTTGTAAGCCCTCCTCAGACAACCATTTTGCCTTTATTTTATTTTATTTTTTTTGCGGGGGTGGGGGGGATGGATGGTTTTGACACTGCCTCCTATACAATGTTATAAACCTTCGTCCAAGTAGTTCTTCAGTCACTCTATCAGATCTAATCTCTTGAATCTATTTATCCCTTGAATAAAGCATAGATTTTCTTATTTATTTCCTCAGTTTTGTGAAAACAGTATTTAGTCAGGCTTGATAATGTATAATTCTGAAGTAACTTTCTGAGGTATTTAGCATGTTAGGGTGTCTGTTTTCTTTATGAAATATTTATATTGGCTTATCAATCTCAGAAATTCTATCGTAGAACTCAGACAAAACTGTAGAAATATTTTTTAATTAGCATCATAAAGCTTAGGGAGAGCTTTCTATGTACTCAGCACCATGATAGGTAGTTTGGACGTTACAACACGATTTCTGAAGTTGTTTATCGAGTTTTAAAATATATAAACAGGGACTTCCCTGGTAGTCTAGCGGCTAAGACTCTGAGCTCCCAATGCAGGGGGTCCAAGGTTCGATCCCTGGCCAGGGAACTAGAGCCCACATGCTGTAGCTAAGAGTTCACATGTGGCAACTAAAGATCCCACATGCAACTGAAGATAGAAGATCCCATGTGCTGCAACTAAGACCCGGTGCAGCCAAATAAATAAATAAAAATAATTAAAAATAAAATAAAATATATAAACAAAAGATTATGATGTTAACTCTGAAGTGTCTGTTTCTTAGTTATGGATACTATGTTGTTGCTGTTCAGTTGCTAAGTAGCGTCTGACTCTTTGCGACCCCATGGACTGCATCACAGCAGGCTCTTCTGTCCTCTACTATCTCCTTGAGTTTGCTCAAATTCATGTCCATTGAGTCAAGGATGCTATTTAACCATCCCACCTCTGCCACCCCCTTCTCCTTGTGCCTTCAATCTTTCCCAGCATCAGGTTCTTTTCTAATAAGTCAGCTCTTGGAATCAGGTGCTTCAGCTTCAGCATCAGTCCTTCCAATGAATGTGCAGGGTTGATTTCCTTTAGGATTGACTATTTTGATCTCCTTACTGTCCAGAGGACTCTCAAGAGTCTTCTCCAGCACCACAATTCAAAAGCATCGATTATTCAGCATTCAGTCTTCTTTATGGTCAAATTCTTACATTCTTACATAACTACTGGAAAAAAGCATAGCTTTGACTATTCAGACTTTTGTTGGCAAAGTGATGTCTGCTTTTTAATATGCTATCTAGGTTGGTCATAGCTTTCCTTTCAATGAGCAAATGTCTTTACTTCATGGCTGCAGTCACTGTCTGCAGTGATTTTGGAGCCCAAGAAAATGAAGTCATTTATTGTTTCCATTGTTTCCCCATCTGTTTGCCATGAAGTGTTGTGACTGGATGCCATGATCTTAGTGTTTTGCATGTTGAGTTTTTGGCCAGCTTTTTCACTCTCCTCTTTCACCTTCATCAGGAGGCTCTTTAGTTCCTCTTCACTTTCTGCCATTAGAGTGGTATTATCTGCATATCTGAGATTGTTGATATTTCTCCCGGCCTTCTTCATTCCAGCTTGAGATTTATCCATCCCAGCATCTCACATGATGTACTCTGCATGTATGTTAAATAAGCAAGGTGACAATATACAGACTTGACATACTCCTTTCCAAGTTTTGAACCAATTCTTTCTTCTATGTCTGATTCTAACTATTGCTTCTTGACATGCATACAGGTTTCACGGAGACAGGTAAGGTGGTTTTGTGTTCCTATCTCTTTAAGTATTTTCCACAGTTTATTGTGATCCACACAGTGGACCTATACATGCTATGTACATTTATGGATACTTCTCTATGTATACTATACAGTGTAGAAATTTAGAACTAAAAGGGGTTTGGGATGCAGACATACCTGGCATTGCTTTCTTTCATGTCTACAAGACACAGAGATGCTTGGGAAAGTGTGCTTTTATGAAGTTCAGATGTATTAGATTCCTTGAAACCCACAGGGACATGATAGTTTGCAAGACAGGAAACTAAGAATCTCTAGTTCTCATTAAGGAGACACAATGTTCCAAGACCAATGTCACATGCAGGCTTTTCAAAGTAAGGTGATTTTTTCCCCCTTAGATCTTCAAAGCTCAAATAAGCTGACTTTGTACTCGTATTAACCCCTTTAGCAGGATTACATTAAGAAAGCACTCATCTATTCCAGTTGTTAAAAATTAGCTGTAGAATCAGGCGCATGGTAGGTATCTAGACTTTCACTGAATAAGTTGAACTATGAGAATTTTTAAAACTGGACTATTCTACACTCTGTAAACAAATTCTACACTTGTATTTTGTAAAACAGCACAGCTCGAGAATATATATATACTCATATATAAACTCATATGTATTCCCGAGTTGTGCTGTTTTATAAAATACAACTGTAGAATTTGTTTACAGAGCATAGAATAGTGCAGTTTTAAAAATTCTCATAGTTCAATTTATATATAAATTCAATATATTAGTTCAGTATATACGAGTCCTTGTATAGGTAATATAGAGCTTCCCTTGTAGCTCAGCTGGTGAAGAATCCGCCTGCAATGCGGGAGACCTGGGTTAGATTCCTGGATTGGGAAGATCTGCTGGAGAAGGGAAAGGCTACCCATTCCAGTATTCTGGCCTGGAGAATTCTATGGACTGCATAGTCCATGGGGTCGCAAAGAGTTGGACACAGCTGAATGACTTTCAGTTCACTGTCACTTCATAGGTAATAGAACAAATACCAAGTAGTAATATTTGTGAATTTCTGTTTGGGGAGACAGTATGTTTTTGAACCACAGTGTTAACTGAAAAATGCATCAGAGAAGCTTCATATTTTTATTATGTTAATCTTTGCAGTTATTAGTTCATCAGCCTGAACCCCGGGCAGTCTCCTTTGGGGCATTGCACATCTGTGATACAAAGTGAAATTCAGGAGCTAGCTTGAGTTTTCAGGCAAGCACTCACTAGATACTGAACATCAGTCATGAGCTTCTGATGTATTTTTGTTCTAATGTGACAGCTGTTTATTTAGTAAACCTTTAAATGTAATATCCTCTGCCTGATCATTGTCTGCTGGGAATTCCCACTTGAATTAGCAAACAAGGATCTCAAAGTCCAAACTGTAAAACAATAATATGATGCTTTGCTTCTCTTTCACCAATTCCAAGTGGCATAAAATAAGGAAGAACTTTACCTTTACACTTACCCAAGGAATGTATATTGCCTTGCATACATATATCCATTCTGAATTCAAAGAAAGATAATTATTTGAACTTTATAAGTTGAGTAAAATGAAATTGACTATAAATCGCAGTAGATAACTTAGTGGTTTTCTGTTATTTTCCCAAAAGCATTGGAGAATGTGTTTGTTTCTTACCAGATTTAATACATATTTTGGCCAAATGGGCTATAAGTATATGGGCTGTATGTTGTACGAGTATTTTGGAAGTTTCTTGCTATGTCACAATGTTAATTTAAAGATTTTTGAAGGATCCAGTACTCCAGAGAAGACAGTTATTGACCACATTTTTAAACAATTTTGCACTGCTTGCCCATAGGTCCTGTGAAAAATGTTAAAATAAGAAAATAAATATTATTATGAAATCATAACTTGTCAAAACACGTTGCCTTTGAAATATTCTGCCTGCTTTTCATGACTCAGCAGCTGAGTTAGGCTCTTGTAAACCTTCAGATTCTAGCCTATTAGTTATCATAATAAACTCCTTGTTTCTGAACTATTTTCAGGGGATGAATTATCTTTACTGGTAACTGTCAATGAATTGTCATGAGAGGATGAAATGTACAAAGAGGATTAGCTTTTTTTTTTTTTTCAGATAAAGTACTTGAATAATGTTTATTTTAGAGGATGGAATAAAGTTTCTTGCTTCCACATTTCTTGGGGAAATTCTTTTGTTTTTTAATTTTATTTTTGGCTGTGCTGTGTCTTCATTGCTGCTTGCCGGCTTTCTCTAGTTGCGATGAGCAGGGCTCCTCTCTGGTTGCCTTGCATGGGCTTCTCACTGTAGCAGCTTCTATTGCTTCAAAGCGCAGGCTCTGGGGTGCATGGAGCTCAGTAGTGTGGGGTGCAGACTTAATTGCCCTGTAGGGTGTGGAAGCTTCCCAAACCAAAGATCGAACCCATGTCCCCTGGATTAGCAGGTGAATTCTTAACCACTTCTTCACCACCAGGGAAGTCTATGGAAATTCTTTTCTTAATCATTATGAGACTATGGAGCTATGAGGTAATAACAAGTAATGCAAGGAACCAGCATAGCTGAACCCAGTAACGATCTCAGAGAAGAATTTAAATTTGTTTTCACTGTTCTGTTTGCAAATGAGATAAACTGCTTATGAAATAAATGTCATTTAATAGAAAAAATCAAAATAATAAAAAGAATTCAAAAGCAGTTTTCTTAGAGGTCCAAATATTTGAAGTCCGATCATAACCACCAAACTGACCTTCCAGTCTCTTGAGAAAGGAAATAAAAATGATGCTATATCTCATCTCTCTTGTCTGGGAATATTTTGTTTTTGAACTTTGCTAATTTAGTGCATTTGCTTTATCTCTGAATCATTCTGCTTTTATAAGCAGAATATAATCTTTATAGCATTTCAAGGATTCATAGATTTATATTTATTCATTTTATTTTTGCCAGTTGTCACTTACAAGTTGTTCAGAAAGATGTTTTCTTTTCTTTTCCTTTTGCAAATTTGATTATTTGAGAATTTTCCTATGAGAAAATCCAGTTGTAGGTAGCACCTTGTGCCCTAAGAAGATCTTATTTTTATTTACTGGCTCTTTGTTAACCTCTTTCTATTTATGTCACTGTATGGTTGACATAATTATATTTGGTTCAACTTTATAAAGTCTGATAGCGTCTAGCAAGACTTTTCCCAGGTAATTATTTGTCTCTCAAAAAGTGTTCCCAAGATGATATATGCATTTATTCCTAATTACCGTGAATACCTCTTATGAAAATGTCTCCTCTAATTACTTGGAAAAGTCATCTTTCATTAAAGTCACTTTTCCTCTAGCTACTCAGTGGTAGATATCCATGAAGTCATCATTTCTGATCATCTTGAATATGTAAGTGTTTAAGCAGATGCTGCTGGTTTTTCTGTTTCTTAATTCTAGCCTCGTGTCTTCTGTGAGATGTGACTCTTACTCTTGTGAAATATGGAGAAGTCACATAAGCAAAAATCTAGTGAGAATTAGGGCAGCGTGATTCCCAAGGTGCTCAGACCTGCATCTCCTGAGTTAGATCTTGGTTGCTCCCTGAGTCACCGTTCCTGGGTGTGTCTGTTATGGCCTCAGGATCCTTAATACTAACAGAAACTTAAGTACCAGGTGGCCCCATTGCCGCAAAGTGAAGGTGGTTGATAATGGGGAGTTTTCCTGGGACTTGATGGGTGCAATCAAAGTGCTGGCGGCTTGATAGCTAACTAGTTATGGGTTGAACAAGCCATAGTGCCTCTCCAGGTATCCCCACTTATTTAATGAAAGACACAAAGCAAAACCTTTTAGGATTTTTTAAATCGAATGTTCCTATCCAAATCTCTAATAGCAGTTACAGAGTCGCGATTATTTCAGTATGTTATATTCCTTCATTACACAAGTAGAATTTACTGTGTCACCGTGTGTCACTTTCATTGCCATTTCTTTGCAGTCATATCCTGCCCAGCTAAGGGATATTTATGTGTTTATCACTGCCTTTATTATCTCTCTCCTGATGTTTCCAATGCTTATTAAGAATTTCCTCTCTGCACCCTTCCTATTTCAACACTCACCATGAATATTTCATTCTTTAAATTTGAGTCAAAATTAGTTTCTTCCAGGAAATAGCTTTTGCTTAGTCATTTAATGACAGTAGTATCCTGTGATATTAATTTAATAGCTTTTCTTTGAGTAAATGCATTATATGTGTGTGTAAATGTGTGCGTGTATCTGTGTCTGTGTGTGTTTTGAGAAAGAGAGAGAAATCTTAAGAATCTTTTTTGCAAAATTTTTTATTGGAGTAGTTACAGTTGCTTTACAATGTTATATTAATTTCTACTGTACAGCAAAGTGAATCAGCTATATGTATCCATATATCTTCTCTTCTTTGAATTTCCTTCCCATTTTAGGTCATCACAGAGCATTCAGTAGAGTTCCCTGTGCTATACAGTAGATGCTCATTAGTTATCTATTTTACACATAGTATCAATAGTATATATATATATAAATCCCAATCTCCCAGCTCATCACATCCCGCCTTCCCCTTTGGTATCCATACGTTCTCTATGTCTGTGTCTCTATTTTTGCTTCATAAATAAGATCATCTTTACCAGTTCTTTTTCCAGATTCCACATATATACATTAATATTTGTTCTTGTTTTTCTGACTTAGCTCGCTCTGTATGACAGTCTCTGGGTCCATCCATATCTCTACAGATGACTCAGTTTTGTCCCTTTTTGTGAATTGAGTAATATTCCATTGTATATATACACTACATCTTCTTTATTTTATCTGTCATTGGACATTTAGGTTATTTCGATGTCCTGGCTATTGTAAACAGTCTGCAACGAACACTTACTGGGGTACATGTGTCTTTTTGAATTATGATTTTCTCTGGGTATATGCCCAGTGGTGGGATTGCTGGGTCATGTGATGGTTCTATTTTTAGTTTTTTGAAGAACCTCTATCTTATTCTCCATAGTGGCTATCTCAAGTTATATTTCCACCAACAATACAAAAAGGTTCTCCTTTCTCCACACCCTCTCCAGCATTTCTTGTTTTTAGATTTTGTGAAAAAGTCTTTTTTAAATTACACTGACTTTACCATGTAAACTGTCATTGTGATTGCATGGGAATACTCTTTCTATGCCAACCTTAGTGCTGTTCTCCTATCTTCCATTACTACCAATAACCCTGATATTAAGTATATAATTTTTAACACAGTTACTTAAGGGAGAGGAAAGAGGAAAAAAATGCTCTTTCAGTTCAGTTCAGTTGCTCAGTCGTGTCTGACTCTTTGTGACCCCTTGGACTGCAGCAGGCCAGGCCTCCCTTTCCATCACCAACTCCCAGAGTTTACTCAAACTCATGCCCAATGAGTAGGTGATGCCATCCAACCATATCATCCTCTGTCGTCCCCTTTTCCTCCTGCCTTCAATCTTTCCCAGCATTTTTGAATCAGGTGGCTAATGTATTGGGGTTTCACCTTCAGCATCAGTCCTTCCAATGAATATTCAGGACTGATTTCCTTTAGGATGGACTGGTTGGATTTTCTTGCTGTCCAAGGGACTCTCAAGAGTCTTGTTCAACACCACAGTTCAAAAGCATCAATTCTTTGGCGCTCAGCTTTCTTTATAGTCCAACTCTCACATCCATATATGACTACTGGAAAAACCATAGCCTTGACTAGATGGACCTTTGTTGGCAAAGTAATGTCTCTGCTTTTTAATAAGCTGTCTTGGTTGGTCATATCTTTCCTTCCAAGGAGCAAGCGTCTTTTAATTTCATGGCTGCAGTCACCATCTGCCGTGATTTGGGAGCCCAGAAATATAGTCTGCCACTGTTTCCATTGTTTCCCCATCTATTTGCCATAAAATGATGAGATCGGATGTCATGATCTTAGTTTTCTGAATGTTGAGCTTTAAGCCACCTTTTTCACTCTCTTCTTTCACTTTCATCAAGAAGCTCTTTAGTTCTTCTTCACTGTCTACCATAAGGGAGGTGTCATCTGCATATCTGAGGTTATTGATATTTCTCCTGGCAGTCTTGATTCCAGCTTGTGCTTCTTCCAGCCCAGCGTTTCTCATGATGTACGCTGGATAGATGTTAAATAAGCAGGGTGACAATATACAGACTTGACATACTCCTTTTCCTATTTGGAACCAGTCTGTCGTTCCATGTCCAGTTCTAACTGTTGGTTCCTGACCTGCATACAGATTTCTCAGAAGGCAGGTCAGGTGGTCTAGTAATCCCATCTCTTTCAGAATTTCCCACAGTTGATTGTGATCCACATAGTCAAAGACTTTGTCATAGTCGATAAAGCAGAAATAGAACTCTCTTGCTTTTTCGATGTTCCGGTGGATGTTGGCCATTTGATCTCTGGTTCCTCTGCCTTTCTGAAATTCACCTTGAACATCTGGAAGTTTACGGTTCATATACCGTTGAAGCCTGGCTTGGAGAATTTTGAGCATTACTTTACTAGCGTGTGAGATGAGTACAATTGTGCGTTAGTTTGAGCATTCTTTGGCATTGTCTTTCTTTGAGACTAGAATGAAAACTGACCTTTTCTAGTCCTGTGGCCACTGCTGAGTTTTCCAAATTTGCTGGCATATTGAGTGCAGCACTTTCATAGCATCATCTTTTAAGATTTGAAATAGCTCAACTGGAATTCTATCACCTCCACTAGCTTTGTTCATAGTGATGCTTCCTAAGTCCCACTGACTTCACATTCCAGGAGGTCTGGCTCTAGGTGAGTGATCACACCATCGTGATAATCTGGGTCATGAAGATCTTTTTTGTATAGTTCTTCTTTGTATTCTTGCCACCTCTTCTTAATATCTTCTGCTTCTGTTAGGTCCATACCATTTCTGTCCTTTATTGAGCCCATCTTTGCATGAAATATTCCTTTGGTATCTCTAATTTTCTGGAAGAGTTCTCTAGTCTTTCCCATTCTATTGTTTTCCTCTATTTCTTTGCACTGATCCCTGAGGAAGGCTTTCTTATCTCGCCTTGCTGTTCTTTAGAACTTTGCATTCAGATGGGCATATTTGCTTTTCTCCTTTGCTTTTTGCTTCACTTCTTTTCACAGCTATTTGTAAGGTCTCATCAGACAGCCATTTTGCTTGTTTGCATTTCTTTTTCTTGGGGATAGTCTTTATCACTGCCTCTTGTACAATGTCATGAACCTCTGCCATAGTTCATCAGGCATTCTATCAGACCTAGTCCCTTAAATCTATTTCTCACTTCCACTGTATAATGATAAAGAATTTGATTTAGGTCATACCTGAATGGTCTAGTGGTTTTCCCTACTTTCTTCAATTTCAGTCTGAAGTTGGCAATAAGGAGTTCATGATCTGAGCCACAGTCAGCTCCTGGTCTTGTTTTTGCTGACTATAAAGAGCTTCTCCATCTTTCACTGCAAAGGAGTGTTTTAGGTTTCTTGATTGACTTGATAACTTTTATGGGCAAAATATAGTATCCTCCTTTAAAATTTCACAATTTCAAATGAAACTTTTTATCAAAGAGACTTCATGGAATCTCATGAAGGCTCTGAATCGCAGAGTCAGTTAGGGCCAGGTTGAATCCCAACTCAAACAACTGTTTGCATTAGGCTTTGTACTACAACTTCTCTGAGCTTTAGTTTTCCCATCTGTGACATGGATATGCTAATACTCCACTGGGTCCTGGTGAGAGTGGAATGAATGGACTGACATGTTTACCAGGTTACCCCCATACGTTTGGTGCATGTGGTGTTGAGATGATGACGACCACTACTTCTCTTTCTCCTCCTACTTTTCTTCCTCTTACTATATTTTTCCAGACCTTTATGTTGTCAAAATTTCATCAGCCTTTATTTTTGCCTCACTGTGATTTGGCCTTTCTTTTTTAAAAGTGAGAGCAAATGAACGACCAAGTCCAGCATCTAAGACGATAGCATCTTACCAGGAATGGCAGCCAAGGTTATTAGCTGTTGGTGAAATGACTCAAATCCATTTCTGAAGTATTGTGGTGATTATGTAACAGTGCATTAGCAAAATGCATAGCATTTTCCAAGGGTTATTGCTTAGAAGGTTCAAAATGGGAAAATATTGATTCAACATAAGTATGCATTCTGGAAAATACTACCTACTGTGAAGACAGCTCACATGTTACAAATTTTATACTCAGGATGTGCAGAAAAGGCATCCTCTTTAATGGACTGTTGTTCAGAATTGAAGAAAAAATTCTAAACCATGCTAAGATCTGAAAAGATACAGAGTTTTGGTGAAAAGCTAAGGGGGAGGACAGGGAACATTGTTGTAGACCAAGAGGGAAAAAAAAAGTCATTCTATTTCATCTCTAATTTGAAAAGTGATAATTTTTTGGATTTTTATACAAAGATTCTATATTTATAAGACAAGAAGAGCACTTTTTTGTTTTATTTTAGACCTGACATTTAGTGTCCAAAGTTCAAGTAACCCTGAATTTATGAACTATTATTACTTACTAAATATTTCTGATATTAATTAAACAAGTAATATAGGACATATTATTTAAGACTTACCCTAATTAGTCATCTTAGCTTAAAACTCTTACTTTCCAGACTGAGAGGCTATTTCATTTTTTGCTTAATGGAAGCAATTAATCTGAAATGTATGAAAAATACAAATAAAATTGTTATATAAGATCTCCAGCTTGTTTTTTATTCTAAAGTCATGTGTGATTTATGAGTTTCAGGTGTTTTGCCAGGCTATGTCTTATCAGGTAAAATCAAAAAATCACCCTTGATTTTCATTTTTAACCCATTTTTTTGGACAGTGGCAATTTGGGGAAGAGTTTAGCTTTTAAAAGAATACTTAAAATCATTTATAGGAGACAGTAAATTTATCAGAAACTCTGCCTTGGTGATATTAACCTATACCTCTATTGCTGCTGCTGCTGCTGCTGCTAAGTCGCTTCAGTCGTGTCCGACTCTGTGCGACCCCATAGACGGCAGCCCACCAGGCTCCCCCGTCCCTAGGATTCTCCAGGCAAGAACACTGGAGTGGGTTGCTATTACTAGTTGGGAAAAAAAGGTTTTAAAATTGAATTATTCAGAGTGCACATGATTTATTTGATCAAGGGAAATGTTTTAAGACCATTTTCTGCCCTCAGTTACTATCTTTTGGTATCCTTTAATTCTTTTCTTTTTACAACATGAGCTATGAGAAGCAGTTCCCCTAGGACTGCATGTGGTGTGCACATTCTTTCTACTGAACTGTGAGGGAGACTGTTATCGACCATGGCACCGAACTTAGTTCAATGTATTCTGGGATCTCTGAAGTAGACAGTTCATTTTTTAATGATAATTTCTGTTTACTCATTTTTCTTCCTGTCGTAGGATTAAAATAAAAAATAAACAGGTACTTATTGAAGTGTGTAACATTTTTCTGATACCACACCTATAGTAGTTTTTGGAATGGCAGATCTAATTGTCGTCATAAAACGTGATCCTAAAACATTCAGTTTTCCTAATGTCTCAGTGATACCAAAAGCTCATAGGGATAGAATTTAGCAGTTGTGCAAACTCAGATGCTTTTTTTGGGGGAAAGCCAGAAAAGTAATTCTGCACAAGAGAAAGGGGCAAATGATATTCCAATGGGAAGTCAAAAGAACATAGATGAAGAGGACTTAACCTCACCTCTGTGGGCATCCCTGTTTTGTTTAAGGTGATGCAAACAGAGGCTTTCCTGGTGGCTCAGTGGAGGAGAATCTGCCTGCCAGTGCAAAAGATACAGTTCAGTCGCTGGTGGTCTGGGCACACCCCGCATGCGTGGAGTAACTAAGCCTGTGTGCCACAGCTATTGGCGCTGTGATCCAGAACCCAGGAGCCGCGACTACTGAAGCCCGTGCTCCACACAGAGAAGCCACCGCAGTGAGAAGCTTGTGCTCTGAAACTAGAGACTAGCCTCTGTGGCTGCAACTTAGAAAAAAGTGCATGCAGCAACGAAGACCCAGCACAGCCAAAATAAATCAATGAGCAAAGTTATTTTAAAATGATATAAATAGATTGAGGCTTGCAGCTGATGGTGGTGATAAACTTAGGGAATCAGTTCAGACTGAAGTATCTTATCAAATGTTAACTTACATGAGAATAAAGGGACGCAACTGTCCTTTGCTTATCTGTCCTCTTCATGAGATGTGAAATGTAATGGGGTGGGGGGGTTGCTTTAGGATGTCTTTTTGAGGTGAGGGAGGTTCTCGCATCAGATTGACATTTTGTGGTTCAAGGATTTCTGCCTATTCTCCTGTAGTTGCCATAGATTCATCAGGAGACATATACTTTGTATCAATTTTTCATGTCATTTAACTAGTCACTCTTCAAATTTCTTGAAAAACATTGCTTAGCTTTTATTATCAGGACTGGAGCTAGCAACTGATTTTGAGGAAAGGGTTTGTGTTGTATAATCCAGTAACAGTAACATGTAATATTTGTGGAACCCTTATGTGTCATGTACTGTTCAGCAGTTTACATGCACTACTTTAAATTGACTTTCACACTGCCCACCTCATGAAATAGGTACTTTAATGGTCCGTATTTTAATGATGAATAATCTGCTTTCTGGTAATAGGCATGATGAAGTCAGTGGTAAGATCCGAAAGGATCATAATCGGAAAGTATGAATGGCAGCCTGTTCCCAAATGGAGGTTGTAGAAGACCTGGTGAGAGGGTCTGGCCTGGAGCGCGGCTGGTGGCCGTGAGGGAGTGCTGGTTTCTAAATGGACCTGGCACAAGGCCACTGTGGGGTTTGCTGCTGGAAGTCAGAAGTGACCGACTGGAACCGAGAGAAGACTGATACGTGGATGGGTGTAGCACCTAGGATACAGACTGTGTTAGCACACACAGGAAAGAAGCAAATTCTCTGGGTTTCACATAAAGGAGACCTTAGAAGAAGTACTCAATGAGATTGTCCTTTAGCCTCTGTTGCGTTCAGCTATGACTGCATCAGCCAGCCTTCAGCGAGCCTTAACAGGTGATCAGTGTAGCAGGCGGCTCACTCATTCTGCAGATATTTATTTAATGTAAACTGCTTGTCAAATACAGTTCTAAATTCTGAGGATACATAATGGAATAAAACCCCAAAGAAACACTGTCTTTGAATGGAGCTTATGGACAAATAGGGAGATTTAGATAATAAGCACAATAAATGAGGAGTGTTATGGAGAAAAACAGAACACAAACATGGAGGGGAAGGAGCATTGAGGGGTGGCAGGGGGCAGTTTAAGATTTTAAACTGGATTCTCAGAAGAGAATCCACATCATCAACAAGGTGATGATGGTGTCAAGATTTGAGGAAAGAAGGAATGAGTCTTGCATCTACTTGTGGGCAGAGCAGACTGGACATGGGGTAAGCTTTAGGGCAAGGATATGCCTTCTTGTTTACTAGGGGGAAAGTGTGGATGCCAGTTCCTGGACCCAAGAAAACAAAGGGAGGTGAGCAGGTGAGTTCAGAGAGGTACCATGAGGTCCTCATGGACCATTACAAGGACCTTGGTTTATGCTCCATGTAAAATGGGGAGCCACTGGAGAATTTTGGGCAAAAGAGAGACATGATCAATTTGAAATATGCTCTATTTTAAAAGGATACATCTGGCTACAGTATTGAAAATTAACTATAAGCACTCAAGAATAAGCTTGCTAATTTGCTCCAGTCGTGTCTGACTCATCCCACACACTAGCAAATTAATGCTCAAAAGTCTCCAAGCCAGGCTTCAACAGTTCGTGAATCATGAACTTCCAGATGTTCAAGCTGGATTTAGAAAAGGCAGAGAAACCAGAGATCAAATTGTCAACATCTGTTGGATTATCAAAAAAGCAAGAGAGTTCCAGAAAAAACATCTACTTTTGTTTTATTGACTATGCCAAAGCCTTTGACTGTGTGGATCACAACAAACTGTGGAAAATTCTTAAAAAGATGGGAATACCAGACCACCTGACCCGCCTCCTGAGAAATCTGTATACAGATCAGGAAGGAACAGTTAGAACTTGGAACAGACTGATTCCAAATCAGGAAAGGAGTATATCAAGGCTGTTCTGTCACACTGCTTATTTAACTTATATGCAGAGTACATCATGAGAAATGCTGAGCTGGAGGAAGCACAAGCTGGGATCAAGATTGCCGGGAGAAATATCAATAATCTCAGATATGCAGATGATATCACCCTTATGGCAGAAAGCGAAGAAGAACTAAAGAACTTCTTGATAAAAGTGAAAGAAGATAGTGAAAAAGTTGGTTTAAAACTCAACATTCAGAAAACTAAGATCATGGCATGGCAAATAGATGGGGAAACAATGGAAACAGTGGCTGACTTTATTTTTGGGGGCTCCAAAATCGCTGCAGATGGTGACTGCAGTCATGAAATTAAAAGACACTTTCTCCTTGGAAGGAAAGTTATGACCAATCTAGAGAGCATATTAAAAAGCAGAGACATTGCCAACAAAGGTCCATCTAATCAGGTCCAGCTATGGATTTTCCAGTAGTCATGTATGGATGTGAGAGTTGGACTACAAAGAAAGCTGAGCGCCAAAGAATTGATGCTTTTGAACTGTGGTGTTGGAGAAGACTCTTGAGAGTCCCTTGGACTGTAAGGAGATCCAACCAGTCCATCCTAAAGGAAATCAGTCCTGAATATTCATTCGAAGGACTGATGATGAAGTTGAAACTCCAATACTTTTGCCACCTGATGCAAAGAACTGACTCATTGGAAAAGACCCTCATGCTGGGAAAGATTGAAGGCAGAAGGAGAAGGGGACGACAGAGGATGAGATGGTTGGATGGCATCACTGACTCAATGGACATAAGTTTGAGTAAACTCTGGGAGTTGGTGATGAACAGGGTGGCCTGGCCTGCTGCAGTCCAAGGGGTCACAAAGAGTTGGACACGACTGAGTGACTGAACTGAACTGAACTCTCTGACTCTTTGTGACCCCATGGAATATAGCCCTCCAGACTCCTCTGTCCATGGGATTCTCCAGGCAAGAATACTGGAGTGGATTTCGGTGTCATCCTCCAGGGGATCTTCCCGACTCGCAGATTGAACCCACATCTCTTATGTCTCTTGCATTGGCAGACGGGTTCTTTACCACTGGCGCCATCTGGGAAGTAACCCAAGAATAAACTTAGCAGAGGCTATTACGGTAATTCAAGTGTGAGATTATCTTGTCTTAGATTGCCATGATGGTCGCAGTGCTGATCAGATTCTGGATATATTGTAAAGGCAGTAAGATATAAGGTATGAAATAAATTGAAAATATAAGATTACTCCAACATTTTTGATGTGAGCATTTGGGATGATGACGTTGTTCTTGAAGTTGGCTTCAGAGTCATCAGCTTCTTCGAATCAAGATGCAGGCAGAGACCAAGGCACAGAGACCTTTAAGTTTTCATTTTTACTACATCCCTGAGATAGCTGACTGGTGACTGTAGCCACCACTGTCTAAATAGTGACTAGGGTTCAGATTATAGTCTATCCCCAGAGTGACTGGACCTGGAGACGGTCCTGGTCCTGAGGTCATTGGTAAGGAATGGACTGGGACATAGCTGGATAAGCCAGAGATACAAATAAGTAGGTAAATAGAGCGTGTGAGATAAGAAGCCTGGCTGCCTGATAAGGCAGGAGGTTATAAAACCTTCAGAGAAGCAACCTCCCAAAGGCAAGTGTTCAGTTCAGTTCAGTTGTGTGCGACTCTTTGCGACCCCATGAATCACAGCACACCAGGCCTCCCTGTTCATCACCATCTCCCGGAGTTCACTCAGACTCACGTCCATCAAGTCTGTGATGCCATCCAGCCATCTCATCCTCGGTCGTCCCCTTCTCCTCCTGCCCCCAATTCCTCCCAGCATCAGGGTCTTTTCCAATGAGTCAACCCTTCACATGAGGTGGCCAAAGTACTGGAGTTTCAGCTTTAGCATCATTCCTTCCAAAGAAATCCCAGGGTTGATCTTCTTCAGAATGGACTGGTTGGATCTCCTTGCAGTCCAAGGGACTCTCAAGAGTCTTCTCCAACACCACAGTTCAAAAGCATCAATTCTTTGGCACTCAGCCTTCTTCACAGTCCAACTGTCACATCCATACAAGTGTTAAGCAACCACATATGCTGATCTGTTGAAGTAAGACAACAGCTGGGAAGGTGTTTGTTGTGACCTCACTTTCTTGAGAGGTCACTGTGGATCATATTTGTGGAGGAGTAGGAGATGTACCTTGGAGAGCTTGGCATTTTTGACAACAGGGAATGTGGAGGGAGCAAAGTGGGGCTGGAAAAAGGAAGGCAGAGGGTATTAAGATCAAACTGTGAAGGTCCTTCAGTCCGGCTTTGTGAGTATGGATAGTGGGAGGCCATGAAATGTTTCTGGGTGATACCATCACATCTGGTCTTGCACATATTAACATTTTGTTGGTTAGTTAAAATGTAGAGGGAAATATAAGTAGGTTGTAACAAATGTTGATATAAAGCTCAGTGAGAGGCTGATAATGGCCCAGAGCTGAAGATCTCTACTTGAAATGAGACTATATTATACCTTCTATTTCTTGCGAGGTAGAATACTATAACTGCTTAATTCAGTATCTTAAGGAAGGTGATTTGGGGGAGTTATTTTTAAATGTCTCAACTATTTGATTTTAAGTCAATAAAATTTATTTCTGAATAAAAACATAACTATATACTGTACTATATATAGTTTATATGCATCTATTAAATCTTTGTTAAGTTCAAGACACTCTACTAGGTCATACAAGTGGAAAAAGAAATGCTTCAGGTGGTTTAGAGTCTAGTATTTGGGGGATGTGGTAAAAGATTTATGGGAGATTTATAGATAAGAGCTTGAGGGTATTGGCCATTATGTGAGTGACCTATGTGTTACAAAGGGTCTGGGTTTTCTTCTACCTTTTTTACTTTATGTGTCAGAGTGATATAGAGATACTTCTTAAAGTTTCAAAGTAGAAAAATATTTTGCCAAAATATTTATTGGCAAACAGGGAATACTAGTTCAATGAATACATAGAATAAAGCTTTACTTTTTCTTATTATCAGAGTATACACATTCCTTATAGAAAATATGGTGAAAATACAAGAAAGAGTTAAGAAAATAAAATTTAGGTATTTTCTTCCCTCTAAGATATAAATAGATGGACAGGAAAGTACATGTGCACCCAAGTGTGTATTTTATATGTGTGTATAAATCTCTGAACACCCAATATTACATCTCTGACATAGAATGTTCGTATGTAATATACTTGAGATCATACTTGAAATTATGTGTACTAATTTCCTCCTAACTTTTCCACTTAGGACTTTTCCCAAAATAAAATGCTTGGTTTCCTGTGCCGATAAGCAGTGGCATAGAATGGGGGCAGTGAAGGGTGCCTGGGTGCAGGTAATAAGGAAGTTCATTGCCTCTTGGGAATTTGAAAACAGTAATAAGACTGAGTAAAAGGCAGTCTCCTTTTTTATGACACTGTGCACTGGCGGTTGTAAATAATATCAGTGATAATGTCCTGTTTCTCAGCAGGGCAGCCTCTGCTGAGGCAGAACAGGTCCTTCTGTCTAGATCCGTCCCCACCCTCCTCCCACTCCTCTGTACGTCTGTGCTGATATGATGAGAATCCCAGTAACATTCCTTTAGAAATGAAGAAAGCCTCATTACTGTCTTTGTGTAATTATTAGCTACTCAATAAGCACTCTCGAAGCTTTAAAAGCAGGGAAATCAGGGAAAAGCAGGGAAAGAAATTTTCTTTCTAAACTTTGTTTCAGGCTGTATTAATGTCTTATTAATCATCGCCTATCCATTTCCCCCTAATAAGTCAAATGAATATTTTAAGCCAGTAAATAAATGTGAACATACAAAAACACTGCCATTTGGCTAAATATCAATCCAATATGTGCTACTGGAAAATCCATAATCGTGGAAAACAATCAGTGTCTGTGTCACCGTACGCAGGCATAATCAAGCCGCCTGAAATTCAAGAATGGTTACTTAAAAAAAATAAAAGAATATGAACCCAGTGACCACGTAGCCTTTTTACCCAAAAGTTCAAAGTCACCCAACTGATTAATAACCCTCAGGACAGATTGTCTTCAGGTGTCTTGATTCCATTCCCAAACTCTTACATCCCGGGTTGCTTCTCTACTGGGAAGGAGCACAAAATTTGTTCCTGACATTGATACAATCTAGCATTTATTGACTGGTACGTGCCAGGCAGTATGGTAAGCTCTTTATATGTATTGACATTAATATTCACAGCAGTTCTCTCAGTTAGGTACCTCTGTTGCCTCCTTTCACGGGTAAAGAACAAAGAGGTTAATAAATTTTTACTAGGATTTGAAGTAGGAAGGCGATGCTGGAGCTTGAACCCAGACAGAGCACGTAATAGGCCTTGCCTATTGGTACCAGACAAACCACTGAATTCTCAGGACACTTTTGTGCAGGTCTTACTACGTTTGGGTCCTGATGATCTACCTGATAGAGTCCAGGTGGACAAACATGGCATATACGAGGCTCCTCCTGTTGAAGGTGGCTCCTCCTCACCTTTGCCCTTTATCTCCTTCCTCTTCCCTTCCATCACCTGACTCTCCAGTGTTACTTCACTGCCATTCTGCAGGCTTTCCATGGCAGCTGATTGTGTCCTGATTTTCAACATGATTATTCTCTGTGGAGCATCCCTTTGCTTATTCTTTGCCTCCCATTCGTCTTTTAAAATCCTTGTTCAGCTTCACTTGCTAAATTGAGCTCTGATCAATTCCCTCACCAGACTTGGATTAGTCATTTGCCCTATGATATGGTCATGTTTATATTTGTCCTTTGGATTTTAGATGAGCTGTGTTCTCCACTCTATCATAGGGCTCAGGGTTCTTCATCCATTGTTTTCTTCTTCTTCTTTTTTAAAGCTAGGTATTTGTTTGTTTAAAATTGATTTCTAAGAATATTTTACACCATCTGTGAATCCTTTGGGGCTCCCCAGATAGCTCAGTGGTAAAGAATCTGCCTCCCAGTGCAAGAGATGCAGGTTTGATCCCTGGGTTGGGACGATCCCCAGAGTAGAAATGGAAACCCACTCCATTTCCTTGCCTGGAGAATCCCATGGACAGAAGAGCATGACAGGCTACAGTCCAGGGAATCACAGAGTTGGACACGCCTGAGTACTCATGTATGCATGAATTCTTTGTCAAGATACATGTCTTGCAAATATGTTCTGTGGCTTGCAGCCCATGTGGCTTATAGTCCATGGGGTTGCAAAGAATCAGACACAGCTGAGCATGCACATACACACCTTTGGGTTTGCAAATCCTTCTGGTACTGATTTATATTTGTCATGAAGTCAGGGTCCATTTTAGGTTTTGTAGAAATAGTATCAAGTTGACCTAGCAGCATTTATCATCCCTTCCATGTATAACTGCAGCGCCACCATTGCGTCTCAGACGTTAGTATACCTTTTGCTTTATTCTGTTCCATGGATCTATTCCTAACTTTGTTCCAAGACTACAGTGTTTTAGTTTTTATACCTTTATAGTAAGTGTCTCTATTTGGTAGCATTACGTCCGCTAGTTTTGTTTTCCTTCAATATTGCCTCAGTTATTCTAAATCCATGGCTTCTCTGTAGGAATTTTAGAATCGTTTCAATAATTTAAAAAGAAAAATCTGAGCTTTGGATTGGGATTATATTCCATCTACAGACTATTTAAACAGAATTAAACTTCACAATACTGAATCTTCCAATTCATGAGCGAGATATATTCCTCCATTTATTTAGTTATAAATACATTCTTTCAGTGGGATTTTGTAGTTTTCTATATATAGGTATTACACATCATTTGATTTATTAGCAGTTGTTACTTTTTGATCATATTAGAAATGATATTTTGAACATTTTGTTCTAATTTTTCCTTTGCTAGTGTATAGAAATACATGTTTTTTTTTCTTGTATTTTAACTTGGATTCAATGACTTGATAAATTCATTTATTAATTCCAATAGCTTATATATAGAGTATTTGGATTTTCTAGGTATATAATTATATCTGTAACTAATGCTAGTTTTATTTTCCCTTTTTCAATCCATATAAC
>SJYT01079535.1:2500-31730 GCA_006410635.1 Cephalophus harveyi | reverse complement strand
AAAAAAAAAAAAAAAGATGCCAACTTACTATCAAAAGGTTACTTACTGAAATGAATCAGAATAGAGGAACCAGTGTAATCATCCCAGCTGGTGTTTTCAAGCTATAGTGTAGGTCATGACCACTTACGTGTAATGGGAACACACTTTCCATGAGGATCAAAACACTAATGGGCTGTTGGGGGCCCTACTCTTATATGATAACAGCCTACGCTTACCTAGTATCTACTCTGTGCTCGCAGTTTGTTGACAATTTTCGGTGTAATTTGTTGAATGAGCTTATGAGTAATGGTGACTGTTTTGTTTCTTTTCCGTGTGCCAGGTACTATTTCAGCCACTTTTCATGTATTGTCTCATTAGCAGGTGATCCTAATTAGCATCCCACTTTGCACATGCAGCAGCAGAAGCATTGAGAGGTTGTGTAACTTATTCAAGGTCACACAGCGAGTGGCAGAACTGAGATTTGAGTTCTAACAGCCACTGTGCCTCTCGTGGGTACCGCTGGAGGCTGAGAAGTGCCATTCCTGACTTTCTTTCTTATGTATCACAGCCTCTATAACATAGCAGCTCTGCAAATAAGTAGCTCTCTCACCATTGATGTTTTTTCTTCCTTCCTTTCTTTTTTTTTTTTAAACATCAAACACATTCCAGTCACCCCTTTCTCTGGAAGCAACTCTGTGCATCTTGAGTGGGCTTGTCTGCCCCTTAGGTCTCATTTGCAAGAGCCTGTCACTATTTAAATCATAACTGTCCCTTGTAAAAGTGGCTGCCCCCTTAATTCTACAAACAAGATCATATTTTAAGTGTATCAGGAGAGGCTTTCTATTGTACGTTTGTGTTGAAATGGTCTATAAATCTGAGAACATTCTTATAAGCACATAATTTTTGTGTTTTATATATTTGAATTTTTGCATATTAGATTTTCTTAGCATAGCATGATTCAAGGGAGAATGTCAACCTTTTCATTCAATTAAATATTTTCACACTCCTTTATTGATTAGAACTGAGCTGGCTAATTAGAGAGAAATGAGCTTAAACATGAGCTTACTTGCCTGTTGTGGAGGCAAGACACAGACACAGGATACAATTTGATAACATAAGCCTGCTTTTGATCAGTGTCGGATTGAATGGAGCAGATATTAAGTACAGTGAATTTGAATAAGATGGGGTATCTTGAGACTGTCTAATAACAGAAGACACATTTCACTGTTAGGAATGGTTTAAATTCAGTCCCCTTGGGTGGGTTTGATAATGCAGTCTGGAAGATTTCTCAGATTTGAACAGCCTTGTTTATTAAAAAAAAAAAAAAAAAAAATCCATTAGCTCCAAGAATAATCTTGACGGGGATGTGGTTCCCTCTAGTGGTGGTAGAGGGAGTTGCAAATTTTCTTTACTGTATATTCCTTTTTTTCCCGTCATTTACTCATTCAGTCAACAAATACTTAATGAGGATCTGCTATATATTAGGTTAGTATTAGGGATGAACAAATTAAGGACAGTTTCATTTCTAAAAATCTCACAAGGGTGGAAGACAGAAAGCCAAAGTATTATGATACACACTTAGGCACACTGTGTGTGCTTGCATGCTTTAAGTCATTTCACGCGTGTCTGACTGTTTGTGACCCTATGGACTGTAGCCTGCCAGGCTCCCCTGTCCATGGGAATTCTCCAGGCAAGAATACTGGAGTGGGTTGCCATTCCCTTTTCCAGGGGATCTTCTTGACTCAGAGATCGAACCCAAGTCTCCTGAGGCTCCTGCATTGCGGACAGATTCTTTACCACAGACCCACCAGGGAGGCCCATGATACACTATATATAAATAAAAATAACAATGTGAAGCTGCCTAGCAGAGATCAGGAGAGCTGGGGTTAAATAAGAGAAAAGATGTGATCTGAGCTTTGCGTACATAAATGTTACATTTTCCTCTTTATGGTATCTATATATGTTTGTTATAGAAAATTTAGGAAATGCAAGTGATCTAAAAGAGAATTGCACATTATTCTATTACCCAGAGACCACTAACAATATTTTGCTATGTCTACTTTATGCATTATTTATTTTTTAAGATTGTACTCATAACATTTTGTAATCTGCCACATTGCAGATGTAATTGCCATTGCCATAAACAGGTTAATATATTTTGAAATTTTTCTTACTGTGTATACGAATGCAATGTTATTACTCTTTTTCAAAGTAGTACTGGTTATTTTTCTACTTTAATTTTTTTAGATGTCCTTTAGAACACTTTTGTTCAGTTTTTTAAATCCCATTGGTATTTAGCTTGTGGGAAATATAGAGATTTATGTGGGGAGATTATATCTTTATAGTATTGAATTAGAAATATTTGATCTAAAATAGATCTATTTGTTTGGACTTTCTTTTATGTTCTCTCAATTAAATGCTATAATTTTCATCATTAGGGTCTAATATCTCAATTTGAAGGTTTATTTGTAGGCATATTATATTTTCATTGCATTACCATTTGGATCTTTCTCAACTCATTATTTTTCTAACTAATTATTAGGCATATAGGCATGGAAATGGAGCTGATTTTTAGATATTTCTCAATCTTACTGATGTTTGAATT
Organism: Cephalophus harveyi; assembly: GCA_006410635.1. Lineage (NCBI taxonomy): Eukaryota > Metazoa > Chordata > Mammalia > Artiodactyla > Bovidae > Cephalophus > Cephalophus harveyi. Next base: position 29,146 of record SJYT01079535.1, on the reverse strand, counting down.
TTAATTTTTTAAAGGTAATTGCTGTGCATTTCCATATGGACAATCACAGCACCAGAAATAATGACTATTTTTTGCCACCGCCTTCCCAGTAACTAATCCTCTTTCATGTTTCTTACTGCATTGGGAGGAACACCATAACTATGTTCAATAATATAGGGACCCTAGTCTGTTTTATTTACTTTATTCATTTTTTTTAAATAGAAGTATAGACTTACAACACTATGTTAGTTCCAGGTGTGCAACATAGTAATTTGATATTTTTATACTTTACAAAATAATCGCCATAAGTCTAGTTACCATCTGTCCCGGTACAAAGTTATTACAATGTCGTTGATTATATTCCCTGTGCTGCACATTTTATCCCCATGACTCATTTATTTTGTAATTGGAAGTTTATACCTCTTAATCTTCCTCACCTATTTCACTCATCTCCCTACCCCCACCTCTCTGGTAACCACCTGTTTGTTCTCTGCATCTGCGAGCCTGTTTCTGTTTTGTCTAATTTTTTTTGACTTTTTACATTCCACATATAAATGAAATCACACAGTGTTTTGTTTTTTTCTGTCTGACTTAGTTCACATAGCATAATACCCTCTAGATCCATCCATGCTGTTGCAAATGGCAAGATTGCATTCTTTTTCATACCACTTCTTTTCCATTCATCCATCGGTGGACACTTAGGTTGCTTCCATACCTTGGCTATACTGTAAATAATGCTGCAGTGAACATAGTGGGTGAATATCTTTTCAGATTAGTGGGGTTCTTTTTTCAGATAAATACCCAGAAGTGGAATTTCTCCATCATATAGTAGTTCTTTTTTAATTTTTTCGAGGACCCTTCATACTATTTTCCATAGTGGCGGTTCCAGTTTATTTCTGCCGGCAGTGCATGAGGGTTCCCTTTTCTCCACGTCCTGTTCTATGGTTGTTACAGTTCTCTTTCTGATAGCAGCCATTCTGACAGGTATGAGGTGATATCTCATTGTGACTTTTGCATTTCTCTGGTGGTCAGTGATGTTGAGCATCTTTTCATGTGTCTGTTTCCCATCTGTATATCTTCCTTATAAAAATGTGTATTCAGGTCTGCCCACTTTTTAATCAAGCTGCTTGTGTTTTTTTTTTTTTTTTGATGTTGAACTGTATGACTTCTTCATATATTTTGGATATCAACACTTTAGTGTATAAATCATCTGCAGATATCATCTCGAATTCAGTCATCTACATTTTTGTTTTGTTGATAGTTTCCTTCACTGTACCAAAGTTTTTTTTTTTTTTTTCGGTTGCGCTAGGCCTGCATTGCTGCATGCAGGCTCTCTCTGGTTGCAGGGCTACTCTTCATTGCAGTGCACAGGCTTCTCATTGCAGTGGCTTCTCTTGCTGTGGCGCACAGACTCAAGGCACACGGGCTTCAGTGGTTGCAGCACGCTGGCTCAGCAGTTGCGGCTCGCGGGCTCTAGAGCACAGGCTTAATAGTTGTGGGGCATGGGCTTCATTGCTCTGGGGCATGTGGAATCTTCCTGGACCAGGGATTGAACCTGTGTCCCCTGCATTGGCAGGGGTGAGGAAGAAATAGGTGAGGAAGATTAACCTCCCTCCCACCCCTATAGATTTCACAGAGCACCGGGTTTGAGCTCCCTGCCACATACAGCAAATTCCTCCTGGCTGTTTTACATATGGTGATATGTGTGTTTCAATGTAGGTGCATGTGTTACTGTATAATGTATATTGTATGTGTTGCTTTCTCAGTTCATCACACTCTCTTCTTCCCCTACTGTGTCTGCAAGTCTTTTTCTATGTCTGCATCTCCACTGTTGCCCTGCAAATAGGTTCAACAGTACCATCTTTTTAGCTTTCATATATATGCATATATAAGCCTCTTCTCCTATATAAAGGCTCTAGGTTCACCCATCTCATTAGAACTGACTCAAATGCATTCCTTTTTATGGCTGAGTAATACTCCATTGTATGTATGTGCCACGACTTTGTCCGTTCATCTGTTGGTGGGCATCTAGATTGCTTCCATGTCCTGGCCACTGTAAATAGTGCCTTTCTCATCATGCAATGTCCTCCTTTGTCTCTTGTTACGGTCTTTGTTAGAGTCTGCTGAACTCATTTACTAGTTCTAGGGTTTGTTTGTTTTTTAAGACTCCTTGGGATTTTGTACATCCATCATTATGTCATCTGCAAATAGGAACAGCTTCATTTCTTCCTTTCCAATCCATATCACTTTTCATTTCCTTTTCTCTCTTCATTGCTCTGGCTAGGAGTTCCAGGACTGTGTTGAATGGTACTGATAAGAGTGGACTTCTTACCTTGTTCCCTACCTAAGTGAGAAAGTATTCAGTCTTCCACTGTTAAATACACCCTTTATCAAATTGAGGAAGCTTTCTTAGAGTTTTTCACTATGGGTGGGTGTTGAGTTTTATAAAAAAAATTTTTTTGTATCAATAGATATGATTATGTGACTTTTATTCTTTACACTGTTAATATGGTACATGCTTGCATGCTAAGTCACTTCAGTTGTGTCTGACTCTGTGATCCCATGAACTGTAGCCTGCCAGGCTCCTCTGTCCATGGAATTCTCCAGGAAAGAATACTGGAGTGGGTTGCCATGCCCTTCTCCAGGGAATCTTCCTGACCCAGGGATCAAACCCATGTCTCTTACGTGTTCTGCATTGGCAAGCGAGTCTTTCACCACTAGCACCACCTGGGAAGTCCCATTAATATGGTGGAATACCTTGATTTTTAATTATTGAACCAAACTTGCATCCTTGGAATAAACCCTGCATCGTCATGATGTATGTCTTTTTACATATTATTGAATTGTATTTGCTGATATTTTGTTTTAAAATTTGCATCTATACTCATAAAGGATATGAATTTGAAGTTTTCTCCGTGTGTGCATGTGTGTGTGTGCATCCATGCACGTACTATCTTTGGGCAATACTGGCCTCAAAATTCGAGTTGAGAACTATTTCCTCCTCTTTTTATTTTCTGGAAGAGATTGCATGCTGCTGCTGTGGCTGCTAAGTCACTTCAGGCGTGTCCGACTCTGTGCTACCCCATAGACTGCAGCCCACCAGGCTCCTCTGTCCCTGGGATTCTCCAGGCAAGGATACTGGAGTGGGTTGCCATTTCCTTCTCCAATGCATGCATGCATGCTAAGGCGCTTCAGTTGTGTCCGACTCTGTGCGACCCCGTGGACAGCAGCCCACCAGGCTCCTCTGTCTAAGGAGTTCTCCAGGCAAGAATACTGGAGTGGGTTGCCATTTCCTTCTCTATACATGGTGTTAACTCTTCTTTAAACAACTAGTAGAATTCTGTTTCAGGTTCACTGATTGTTTCCTCTGTCCTCCTCATTCTGCTATTACAACCATCTGCTGAGTTCTAAAAGTTAGGGTATTGTATTTTTCTGTCATAATACTGCTGTTGAATTCTTCTTTCTATATGTTTTCTGAGTACATTTTTTTCATTTGCATTAACTTCTCATTGAAGCATTTATAAGATGGGTCAGTTGATTTTTGTGTTAGGTGTGAGTTAAGGATCTAGTTTTATTTCCTATATACAAATACCCAAATTTCCCTGTACTTTAAATTGAGAAGTATATCCTTTCTCTCTATTTTAGAGTTCCAGCTTAGTCATCTACCAAGTATTCTTACATTCATGGTTCCACATCCCCATATTCAGATTCTCTATTCTGTTCCATTGATCAATTTGCTTATTACCATATTATTACTTCCTTATTACCATAGTTATACCATAAATCTTCATGTCTTATACAGCCAGTTATCTTCCTTTGTTCTTCAAGTTTCTTTTTGTGATTCTTGATTCTTTGTATTTCCATATAAACCTTGGAACCAGTTTGTCAAGTTATTTTTTTAAAGTTTTGAGATTGCATTGACTCTAGCCAGTTTATAAGACCTGATATCATCAAATCATCTTCTTATATATCAATCTTTATTTTTTATTTTTTTTACTTTTTACTGAAATAATTGTAGATTCTTGGGAAGTTGCAAATATAGTACAGGAAACCCAATATATATTCACCCAGCCTTCCCCAAAAGTAACATTGTACATAACTATAGTGAGAAAAACAAACATCCTATATTAACGCATATATGTGGAATCTGAAAAAAAATTGGTATAGATGATTTTATTTGCAAAGTAGAAATAAAGACCCAGACTTGGAGAACAAATGTATGGATACCAAGGGGAAGAGGTGGAGATGGGAGAATTAGGAAATTGGGTATACACTGTTAATATTATGTATAAAATAGATATCTAATGAGAACCTGCTTCATAGCACAGGGAACTCTACTCAGTGCTCTGTGGTGACTTAAATGGGAGGGAAATCCAAAAAAGAGGGTATATATGTATATTTATGGCTGATTCACTTTGCTGTACAGTAGAAACTAGCACAACATTGTAAAGCAGCTATACTTCAGTCAAAAAAAAAAAAAAAAAGACCCATACCCCCAGGTAGGTGACCCACGAACAGGAGGCTAATTTAAAAAAAACACACCAAAAAGCAGGACACTGACATTGGTGCATCCATAGAGCTTATCCAGAGCGCACCAGTTTTACATGCACTCAGTTGTGTATGTATTATTCGTATTGTTTACTCATTAAGTCGTGTCCAACTCTTTTGCGATTTTCCAGGCAAGCATACTGGAGTGGGTTGTTATATCCTTCTTCAGGTGATCTTCCCAACTGGGGATCAAAGCCATGTCTCCTGCATTGGCAGGCAAGTTCTTTACCACCACGCCACCTGGGAAGCCCTGTGTATGTATGCTGCTGCTGCTGCTAAGTCGCTTCAGTCGTGTCCGACTCTGAGTGACCCCATAGGCGGCAGCTCACCAGGCTCTGCCGTCGCTGGGATTCTCCAGTCAAGAACACTGGAGTGGGCTGCCATTTCCTTCTCCAATGCATGAAAGTGAAAAGTGAAAGTGAAGTCGCTCAGTCGTGTCCGACTCTTAGCGACCCCATGGACTGCAGCCCACCAGGCTCCTCCATCCATGGGATTTTTCAGGCAAGAGTTCTGGAGTGGGGTGCCATTGCCTATAGTTCTGTGTAATTGTATCACATGTAGATTTTCTAATTAGCGCCACAATCAAGATACAGAACTGTTCCATTGCCTCACTGATTCCTGGTGCTACTCTTTATGGTCACACCCATTCTGATTTTTTTGATGAAAATCTTAATTTCCTTCACTCAACAATATGTCATGGAGATCTACCCATTTTAGTACATATACCTCAGTTCAGTTCAGTTCAGTCGCTCAGTCGTGTCCGACTCTTTGAGACCCCATGAATCTCAGCACGCCAGGCCTCCCTGTCCATCACCATCTCTCGGAGTTCACTCAGACTCACGTCCATCGAGTCCGTGATGCCATCCAGCCATCTCATCCTCGGTCGTCCCCTTCTCCTCCTGCCACCAACCCCTCCTAGCATCAGTCTTTTCCAATGAGTCCTAGTTCTGTTTAAATGCTGAATATAACTTCATAATACAAATATACCTTAGTATTTAACCACCTTCCTACTGATAGACTTTTCAGTTATTTTCATTTCATCACTATTTTAGACGCCATTGCAGTGACTATGCTAATACTTGCCTCCAGGTGTTTATCTGGGATAGAAATGGAGTAGTGTGCTCGCTTCAGCAGCACATATACTAAAATTGGAACGATACAGAGAAGATTAGCATGGCCTCTGCGCAAGGATAACACGCAAATTCGTGAAGCGTTCCATATTTTTGTCAACCACTTGTAGAAGAATGAAACTAAATCACTTTCTAACACCACACACAAAAATAAACTCAAAATGGATTAAAGATCTAAACGTTAGACCAGAAACTATAAAACTCCTAGAGGAGAACATAGGCAAAACACTTTCCGACATAAATCACAGCAGGATCCTCTATGATCCACCTCCCAGAATACTCGAAATAAAAGCAAAAATAAACAAATGGGATCTAATTAAAATTAAAAGCTTCTGCACAACAAAGGAAACTATAAGCAAGGTAAAAAGACAGCCTTCTGAATGGGAGAAAACAATAGCAAATGAAGCAACTGACAAACAACTAATCTCAAAAATATACAAGCAACTCATGCAGCTCAATTCCAGAAAAATAAACGACCCAATCAAAAAATGGGCCAAAGAACTAAACAGACATTTCTCCAAAGAAGACATACAGATGGCTAACAAACACATGAAAAGATGCTCAACATCACTCATTATCAGAGAAATGCAAATCAAGACCACAATGAGATACCATTTCACACCAGTCAGAATGGCTGCGATCCAAAAGTCTACAAGCAATAAATGCTGGAGAGGGTGTGGAGAAAAGGGAACCCTCTTACACTGCTGGTGGGAATGCAAACTAGTACAGCCACTATGGAGAACAGTGTGGAGATTCCTTAAAAAACTGCAAATAGAACTGCCTTATGACCCAGCAATCCCACTGCTGGGCATACACACCGAGGAAACCAGAATTGAAAGAGACACATGTACCCCAATGTTCATTGCAGCACTGTTTATAATAGCCAGGACATGGAAACAACCTAGATGTCCATCAGCAGATGAATGGATAAGAAAGCTGTGGTACATATACACAATGGAGTATTACTCAGCCATCAAAAAGAATTCATTTGAATCTGTTCTAATGAGATGGATGAAACTGGAACCTATTATACAGAGTGAAGTAAGCCAGAAAGAAAAACACCAATACAGTATACTGACACATATATATGGAATTTAGAAAGATGGCAATGATGACCCTGTATGCAAGACAGCCAAAGAGACACAGATGTATAGAATGGACTTTTGGACTCTGTGGGAGAGGGAGAGGGTGGGATGCTTTGGGAGAATGGCATTGAAACATGTATACTATCATGTAAGAATGAAGCACCAGCCTATGTTCGATACAGGATACAGGATGCTCGGGGCTGGTACACGGGGATGATCCAGAGAGAGGAAATGGGGTGAGATGTGGGAGGGGGATTCAGGATTGGGATCTCATATACACCCAGGGTGGAGAAGGCAATGGCACCCCACTCCAGTACTCTTGCCTGGAAAATCCCAGGGACGGAGGAGCCTGGAAGGCTGCAGTCCATGGGGTCGCTGAGGGTCGCACATGACTGAGCAACTTCACTTTCACTTTTCACTTTCATGCATTGGAGAAGGAAATGGCAACCCACTCCAGTGTTCTTGCCTGGAGAATCCCAGGGACGGGGGAGCCTGATGGGCTGCCGTCTATGGGGTCGCACAGAGTCGGACACGACTGAAGTGACTTAGCATACATCCATGGTGGATTCATGTCAATGTATGGCAAAACCAATACGGTATTGTACAGTAAAATAAAGTAAAAATTTAAAAAAAAATAAAAAATTAAAAAAAAAAGAAATGGAGTAGTGTAATTACTGAGTTGTAGGATAAGCCCACCTTATATTTCAATATGCAATCCAAAATTGTCCCTCCAAGTGGCTATCCCAGTTTATAATACCACCAGCAGGTAGGGGAGGATCAGTACATTGAAGAGAATGAGTAGAAGATGTTCAGGATGGAGAGAGATGGTGCATTTTTAAGTAGGATTGTCAGGATGGTTCTTCCTGAGAAAATGGAACTTAAGCATAGACCTCAGGAGAAGAAGGTGTTATGTGGCCATCTCAGGGAGAGCATTCCAGGCAGATGGAATAGCCAGTGCAGAGGCTCTGAGGTGGAGTGTGGTGGCTTGTTTGGGGCACACTGAAGAGGAGAGGAGATGAGGTTGGATTGTAGCAAGAGATGGTACCAACCGTAAAGGGGTATTGGAGGCCCGAGAAAGGCCAGAGTCAAAGGGAGATCATGGCAAGGCTTAGCAGAAGAGTGGGGTGATCTGACTTTTTTCTTTTTTTATATAAAATCAATTTTAGGTAGAATTTACATACACTAAAAGGCACTCATTTTGACTGTGAAGTTTGATGAGTTTTGGTCAAGCTCAGTGGTTATGTAAGTTGCCCACATCCAAACACTGTGGATATGGCAACACTAGCATTTGGGCCTTGGCCCATCGACTCCCAAAGGCCCTGCTTGTTTCCCTGTGCGCTCAGAGGGTACGGGCCCCACTCTGGGGTTTCCTGTCCCAGTGTATCAGGAGGAAGTGGGCACTAGGTAGCAGGAAGCCCACCCTGGGGACAACAGCATGGAGAGGCCTCGAGGGCACGGGGTGCCTGGGCCTCCCCACCCTCACCAACTGTGCTCACCAATGGGCAAAGCCCATTGCATGGTTAGTTATTCAAGAGGCATCGATTTGGTTTGGCTCTTCCTCCTGTTCTCTGGGTAATTTTAGGAAGGATAAAAGTCTGCCACTCTATTTGTTTATTTATTGGCAGTGCCGCGTGGCATGTGGGATCTTAGTTCACTGGCCAGAGATCAAACCCATTCCCCCCTGCCTTGGAAGCATGGAGCCCTAATCACTGGACCACCAGGAATTCCCCTCTACTTTCTAAATTTAATTCCCTTTTTCTACTCTTTTTTTTTTTTAATTACAGAATAAATGCTTTTCCATTATATAAAACTCAGATATCATTTCAATACAATAATAAACCTCCCTTATAATTCCTCCTCCTAAGATAACCATCCCTAAGTTTGACACACAGTCCTCTTTTTTTCTCCTTATGTACTCATATGGGGCTTCCCTGGTGGCTCAGAGGTTAAAGCCTTTGCCTCCGATGCGGGAGACCCGGGTTCGATCCCTGGGTCGGGAAGATCCCCTGGAGAAGGAAATGGTAACCCACTCCAGTATTCTTGCCTAGAGAATCCCATGGACAGAGAAGCCTGGCAGGCTACAGTCCACGGGGTCGCAAAGAGTCGGACACAACTGAGCGACTTCACTGTCTATGTACTCATATGGTACTCTATTACGATGATTCATATATCTTTAGAAAAAATAAGGTCATGCATAGCACTGCAATTTTCGCTTCACTTTCAATGCCTTTAGAGTATTTCAGTGTCAGTATATAGAGATCTAATTCTATTCTTATAAACAGATGCATACTGTAACGCTGCGTGGCCTACCACCGATTTATCTGGTGGGAAATTTTATTCCTCTCCCTCATGCTTCATGAGGGAATTTCCACTCCCAGGGTGTAACACTGTGAGTGAGCCCATGCCCCAGGTAGGAGTGACTGATCTCCCTGATGAGACTCAGAGTGGTTTACCTCTCATGGTGTAGGTAGCCTCACCCTTTCTGTGCTTTGGTCAGGGTGGCTGGCTTGGACACCTCGCAGGTGACCTGCCTCCTCCCTCCAGGTGAACTCCTGCAGGCAGGAGTCTGAAGTCCTAGGGGGACTCTTGGAGAGCAGAGATGAGAAGACCCACCTGTGGCCTCATATTTCTGTCACGCTCTCCAGTGAAGCTCAGTGTGGACTTTGAAGTACGACTTTTCCTTAAAAAAACAAAAGAACATTCTCTCTCAAGAAGGAGAGAGCAGTATTATTTTTTGTCCACCTCAAATCTCAACGTTTCTGCATTCCCCACTAATAGACACGTATGCTGTTTTGTCACAGAAAATATTGCCTTTTCCATATTTTCTTTTTATGCTACTGGAGTTGACAACAACAGGAAAGACAGCTTTTGGAAAGACACTCTCATTAGAAGTCCTTGAATTGGGACTCAGGATGAGCATTGAGGAGAACCTTCATTAGCAATGCCAGCTACAACAGACTAGACTGTAACAGTCTGCTGAGGCACAGAGAAAACTGCATTCCAGGAAGGCTTGTTTGTTCATCCATCATTAAGATCACACCTACTATGTGCCATGCCCAGTTTTAGGCAGTAGGGATAGAGAGATGGACAAGACATGTAAAGCCCCAGCTTTTGTGGAACCTGCGACACAAAAAGCAGCAAGCAATAAACAAGGAAGTGTCAGAGTGATAATTTCTGTGTGGTTTCAAAAGAGGATGATGAATCTTAATGCTTGTAACTTTTGAGAACATCGTGGAGCAGTTGTAAGAGTGTGCTTTCTGCTCTTAAAGTGTAAAAGCAGCTGTAGACTTTATTTCAGAAATATCTAGCTCTCGAGCCTGTACTCCAATAGTTGGTCTGTTGGTTAAGTGAGGAGTTTTCCATGGTGCTTCCTGTGCCATGGGTCATTCAGGAAAGGTGTCTCTGAATTTCAGCCACACAGGCCCTCGGTTCTCTTCCCATTATCCTGCACATGTCTTTTCAAGGCACTTTAGGGTTAAATATGTATTTAAAATTCCATATCTACATATAGAATTCTAAAGTGTACCGCAAAATGAGTCAGTTATACATATGTCCACTCTTTTTTTTTGTTGACGATCACACTTTTATTCACTGAATGTTCTTTCATGTCCTCTGACATCTCTTTTTTATGGGATGCTCTTTGTGTTTTATTAAATATATCCCCCCACTCTCTCCAAAATGCCAGATGTGCTTTTCCAGTTCTAGACTGTTCACTTCATTGTTTCTTCTGGGGACTTCTTTCCTCTTAATTCTGGTCCTTTTCTTCTGTGTTGCAGATTTTCCTCCAAGTTGGTGATCCTTGCCTGGTATTCCATTTTGTCCTGAAATTTTCTGTGCCAGTAGTTCCCAACTAAAAGTTAAAACTCTTCGCATCTTTGTGCTAAGTCACTTCAGTTGTGTCCCACTCTGAGACCCTATGGACCGTAGCCTGCCAGGCTCCTCTGTCCATGGAATTCTCCAGGCAAGAACTGGAATGGGTTGTCATGCCCTCCTTCAGGGAATCTTCATGACCCAGGGATTGAACCTGCATCTCTTATGTCTCCTGCATTGGCAGGCGGGTTCTTTATCTCTAGTGCCTCCTGGGAAGCCCTTCAATCTTCACTGATAGTCAAAACTGTTTGTATGGGTTCTTCCCCCTTAGAGCACACTGTTCTTTCATTACTGAAGGTGATGTGTTGAGTACCTCTTTGAAATCCTCTCACCAAAGGAGGGCCTTCTTTTGCTCTTGTAAATGACCTCCAGATGATACACTCATCTGCATGTTCAAGTACAGTCTGGATTCTGCAGAAGCTGGCAAAGTAGGTGAGGAGTGGCTCCTTACCCACTCCTGGTTGGCAGTTAAAAGCTCTGTGTGAGTCCACCTGCCAGAGAGAGTTGCCCTGCAGCAGCATCTATCCAGACCCTGTGATCCTGGTCACTTAATTTCTGGCTGTTCTGGGAGTTCTTGAAAAATACACCTGGCTCATTAGCATCCTGGGTAGTAGTTCCTACTGCTTCACATAACCATTTCATTAGGAGCCTGGCAGGATGATTTTTATAAGCTAAAGATACGTATGTATAGGCCCAAATCTCCAAAGAGGAACTGTCCTTTCTGGAAACAGGAATTGTAGCATGTTGAGAGTGTGCCGTCTGTCTTTATGGTAAAGGGAGGAAATCCAAAGCACATCTAGAGACAAAGACATTGAGAACAAACATATGGATACCAAGGGGGAAGGGGTGGGAGAGGAAATGGGAGATTGGGATTGATGTATATACACTATAGATGCTAAGCACAAAATATATAACTAATGAGAACCTGCCATATAGCACAGGGAACTCTACCCAGTGCCCTGTGGTGACCTAGATGGAAAGGAAATCCAAAAAAGAGGGGACACATGTACATGTACGAGGTCTAGTGTCTGACTCAGATGGTAAAGAAACTGCCTGCAATGCAGGAAACCTGGGCTCGATCCCTAGATCAGAACGATCGCCTGGAGAAGGGAATGGCTACCACTCCAGTGTGGAGAATTCCATGGACAGAGGAACCTGGTGGACTGCAGTCCATGGGGTCACAAGGAGTCAACATGACTGAGCGACTGACGTAGCTGATGTCACTTCGCTATACAGTAGAAATTAGCACAACATTGTAAAGAAACTATACTCCAATAAAATTTTTTAAAAAGTTAACAGAAATACCTAATAAACATCTAAAAATATTTAATTTGTCTAATAATACATGTCAAGCTCAAAATAAAGAAGCACATCCTATACCTTCATATTCTCATCTTGCTTATAGTCAAGAATTATTCTCTTGATAGAGCTTGACTTGGGGGGAAGAAAGATTAAGAAAAAAGAGTAAATAAGAGCCCTGAGTATGAGACACTGGCACAGTCACACCAGCAATTTACACTTGGCTAATTGGTATTTCTTTATCCTGGATAATTCTAAATGATAATTCCCTTTCCCTAGATTATAAATTCAGGCAAATCTGCTTCTATCTGAAAAGCTTAGGCAGCACAAACCTTCAATTATTCTGTAACTAAATGCATCACTTATAATAAAAATGTAGATGAACTAGTAATCCTCATTTCACCTTTAAAACACAAAAAGGTCTTAAATGATTAAGAATCCTTATCCAGCAAGTGAGACTGGATGGATGCCAGGGTTTTAGATCTAAGAAGATAAGAGTGCAGGTGAGTAACCTTCCAAGCTTTTATAATAGGAATCTCGTTATTGGAGTAAAAAGAAAAAGAAAATTCCAAATCGTGGTACTAACACTTGGATAACCAGTGACAGTGTAAGCGAATGTGTCTATTTTATAATTATTGTGTTGCTCTACAGCTGTTCTTAAAGGGCTTTAACGCATTTACGAGAATCTGATATATTAGACGCTGAAAAGTTTTCGTTGCAATCAACATTTAAATGTTGAACTTTTGGGGATCTCAAATGGGGAACTCTTGTTTTCTCATATATTTATTTTTTATTTCTTGTTAAGTGCATGAATCCTTCGAGAAATTTTAATGTCGACAACATACTACACTAGATTTTGCAAGATAATAACATGGATATTAGATAAAGCACTGCTAAGAAAGTGCATCCCTCCCTCCTCCCTGCCTCTGCATATTCTGCTTTGAAAGCTTTCTCTGATTGCATCAAACCACTGACATTATTATGCTATGAGAAAAGAAGAGAATTCTACAGAGGGAGGGCAAGAACCAAATCAAGAGTGATAAATTTTGTCTCATTATAAAATCCTTTCCGTGGCTATGTTTCTCTCTGCTCCACCTTAAACTCATGATTCAACTCTATTTTTCAAATGGCAATTTCTTCACTATATTTAGAACTCTACTTCAAAAAGCTGACTAGATAATGTCCCGTGTGTGTGCTGAGTCGCCTCAGTCATGACCCGCTGTTTGTGATCCTGTGGACTGTAGCCTGCCAAGCTCCTCTGTCCCTGAAATTCTCCAGGCGAGAACACTGGAGTGGGGTGCCATTCCCTTCTGCAGGGGGTCTTCCTGACTCAGGCAGTGTCTACAATGGAAGGCGGGTTCTTTACCACTTGTGCCACCTGGGAAGCTCGAGATAGTGTCCCAAAACAACTTTTATATTCATGCGAGGCATGCTGCAGTCCATGGGATTGCAAAGAGTCGGACATGACTGAGCGACTGAACTGAACTGAGGCCTTTATGAAGCAATAGTAAGAAAATTACTTTTAATTCTCGTGTTGCCCTTTTATAGCATCCCTCTTCACAAAATAAAACCAAACCAAACAACAAAAACCTCAAACTATTCTAAACAGAAAAATTAAAAACCATTGAATTTCTGCAGCTTTTGAGTAATTGAATTCTATTTTGATTTTTAATTTATATATTTTTTGGCTGTGTGGATTGTGGAAGCCCAGGCCCTCAGCAGTAAGAGCTTGGAGTCCTAACCAGTGGACTGCCAGGGAAGTCCTGCCGTTCTATTTTGAACTCAGAAAGATCCTCTGTACTCAAACTAAGTTAAAATTTAGGTGCAAGGAGACAGATGGACTTTCATACGAACAATAATAATGAGGATGATGAAAATGTTTGGATGCTCACTTTGTGCAAGCTGTATTTCAGGTCTTATCTGAGCCTCACTGAGTGGGCACCATTGTGCTTCTCATTTTGCACATGAGGAAACTAACTTGCAGAGAAAGTGGGCCATTGCTCATATCTACCCAGATAGACCTTCTCTTGGTCAAGTATACAGAAAGTAATTTATTCTTTAAACTTCTAAATGCCTGCTATGTGAGTCTGGAAAAACAGAGCAGTATTTGGGTTACATATACATAAGAAAGTACAAACAAGAACAGAAGCTTCATCGTTATCAGGGTGCTCTGTCCTATCCTTGACAGTACATTCTCATGGCATAAAGAAATGTCACTAAAGGGTTAAAGAGCTTACTTAGCTGATTTTTCTATTTCAGGCACAATTTTATTTAGGTAATGATGGCCTTCATAGCCTGAGATAGAAAGCATCTGGCATTCTGCCCAGAACTTGCCAAGGGTTCAAGTATTAGGGAAAAAATTTATGGTTTAGGTTAATTTGGGATCTTGGCTGGTGTCCACGGCTTATATAGCTTCTGAGCTGAGAGTGGGGGAGGGGTGAGCTGAACTTCACCTCCTTCCTTTAGTAAAGGGAGTGTGTGAGGAGAAGGGAAAGGGATGATATTAAGCAAAAAAAAAAAAAATACATATTAGTGAAATGAGCAAAATCAGGACCTCAGTCACCAGGTGCCTGGAGAGGCCTAGGCAAGCTACAAGCGACCCTGGAATCAGGACACAGGAGAAGGTTGGTGAGAAGGAGCCTGTGCCTGAGCACCAGAGAGGGGTGCTTGCTCAGGGGAGAAGTGCTCAGAGTTGGCGCAGCCCTGCTGCTGGGCAGACTGGAGGGGAGCCAGTCTCCTGCAGGAGGCCTCCTCTCACTGGGCTGGAGAGTTTAAAGGCCTAGAGCAGAGTGACCCTGGAGGCCCGGACAGAGGTGTCTCCCCTACCACAATGCAAACACCAACTGGTGTGTGAGGTGGGGATGTTCAGTGTTGTCACCCCAAAGACTTTAATATGGAATAAATGATTTCAAATGGGAATCGTGTTTTTTGTTTGTCCGCTGCTAAGTTGTGTCCAACTCTTTGTGACCCCATGGACTGCAGCACTCCAGGCTTCCCTGTCCTTCACTGTCTCCTGGAGCTTGCTCAAACTCATGTCCATCGAGTTGGTGATGTCATCCAACCATCTTGTCCTCTGTCATCCCCTCCTCCTCCTGTTTTCAATTTTTCCCAGCATCGGTGTTCAGTCGCTCAGTCATGTTCAACTCTTTGCAATCCCGTGGACTATAGCAAACTAGGCTCCTCTGTCCATGGGATTCTCTAGGCAAGAATACTGGAGTTGGTTGCCATGCCCTTCTCCAGAGGATCTTCCCAACCCAGGGATTGAACCCACATCTCTTAGGTCTCCTGCATTGGCAGGCGGGTTCTTTACTACTAGCACCACCTAGAAAGCTATCAAGATCTTTTCTAATGAGTTGGTTCTTCGCATCAGGTGGCCCAAGTATTGGAGCTTCACCTTCAGTATCAGTCCTTCCAATGAGTATTCAGGACTGATTTCCTTTAGGATTGACTGGTTGGATCTCCTTGCAGTCCAAGGGACGCTCAAGAGTCTTCTCTAACAGCACAGTTCAAAAGCATCAATTCTTTGGTGCCCAGCTTTCTATATAGTCCAACTCTCACATCCATACATGACCACTGGAAAAACCATAACTTTGATTAGATGGACCTTTGTCGGCAAAGTAGTCTTTGCTTTTTAATATGCTGTCTAGGTTGGTCATAACTTTTCTTCCAAGGAGCAAGCATCTTTTAATTTCATGCCTGCAGTCACCATCTGCAGTGATTTTGGAGCCCAATAAAATAGTCTGTCATTGTTTCCATTGTCTCCCCATCTATTTGTCATGAAGTGATGGGACAAGATGCCATTATCTTCATTTGGTGATTATTGAGTTTTAAGATCTTCGTTTTTTGAATGTTGAATTTTGTCAGCTTTTTCATTCTCCTCTTTCACCTCCATCAAGAGGCTCTTTAGTTCCTCTTCACTTTCTGCCATTAAGGTGGTATCATCTGCAAATCTGAAGTTACTGATATTTCTCCCTACAATCTTGATTCCAGCGTGTGCTTCATTCAGCCCAGCATTTCACATGATACACTCTGCATATAAGTTAAATAAGCAGGATGACAATATACAGCCTTGACGTACTCCTTCTCCAATTTGGAACCAGTCTGTTGTTCCATGTCCAGTTCTAACTGTTGCTTCTTGACCTTCATATAGGTTTCGCCAGAGGCAGGTAAGGTGGTCTAGTAGTATTCCCATCTGTTGAAGAATTTTCCACAGTTTGTTGTGATCCACACAGTCAGACTTTAGTGTAGTCAATAAAGCAAATGTTTTCCTGGAACTCTCTTGCTTTTCCTATGATCCAGCAGATGTTGGCAATTTGATCTCTGGTTCCTCTGCCTTTTCTAAATCCAGCTTGAGCATCTGGAAGTTCTTGGTTCACATACTGTTGAAGACTGGCTTGGACAATTTTGAGCATTACTTTGCTAGCATGTGAAATGAGTGCAACTGTGCGGTAGTTTGAACATTCTTTGGCTTTGCCCTTCTTTAGGATTAGAATGAAAACTGACCTTTTCTGGTCCTGTGGCCACTGCTAAGTTTTCCAAATTTGCTGGCATATTGAGTGCAGCACTTTTAACAGATCACATAGGCAGAAAAAGAAATGGAAAAAGGCAAAATGGTTGTCTGAAGAGGCCTTACAAATAGCTATGAAAAGAAGAGAAGCAAAAGACAAAGGAGAAAAGGAAAGATATACCCATTTGAATGCAGAGTCTCAAAGAATAACAAGGAGAGATAAGAAAGCCTTCCTCAGTGATCAATGCAAAGAAATAGAGGAAAACAATAGAATGGGAAAGACTAGAGATCTCTTCAAGAGAATTAGAGATGCCAAGAGAACTTTTCATGCAAAGATGGGCACAATAAAGGACAGAAATGGTATGGACCTAATAGAAGCAGAAGTTATTAAGAAGACGTGGCAAGAATACACAGAATAACTATACAAAAAAGATCTTCGTGACCCGGGTAACCACAATGGTGTGATCGCTCACCTAGAGCCAGACATCCTGGAATTAAAAGTCAAGTGGGCCTTAGGAAGCATCACTACAAACAAAGCTAATGGAACTGATGGAATTCCAGTAGAGCTATTTCAAATCCTGAAAGATGATGCTGTGAAAGTGCTGCACTCAATATGCCAGCAAATTTGGAAAACTCAGCAGTGGCCACAGGACTGGAAAAGATTCAGTTTTCATTCCAATCCCAAAGAAAGGCAATGCCAAAGAATGCTCAAAATACCGCACAATTGCATTCATCTCACTCGCTAGTAAAGTAATGCTCAAAATTCTCCAAGCCAGGCTTCAACAGTACATAAACCGTGAACTTCCAGATGTTCAAGCTGGTTTTAGAAAAGGCAGAGGAACCAGAGATCAAATTGCCAACATCCGCTGGATCATGGAAAAAGCAAGAGACTTCCAGAAAAACATCTATTTCTACTTTATTGACTATGCCAAAGCCTTTGACTGCGTGGATCATAACAAACTGGAAAATTCTGAAAGAGATGGGAATACCAGACCACCGGACCTGCCTCCTGAGAAATCTGTATGCAGGTCAGGAAGCAACAGTTAGAACTGGACATGGAACATGGACTGGTTCCAAACAGGAAAAGGAGTACGTCGAGGCTGTATATTGTCACCCTGCTTATTTAACTTATATGCAGAGTACATCATGAGAAATGATGGACTGGATGAAGCACAAGCTGGAATCAAGATTGCTGGGAGAAATATCAATAACCTCAGATATGCAGAGGACATCACCCTTATGGCAGAAAGGGAAGAAGAACTAAAGAGCCTGTTGATGAAAATGAAAGAGGAAAGTGAAAAAGTTGGCTTAAAACTCAGCATTCATGCACGAGTGAATGACTAAATAAGTACATCGATGAGGGAATGGAGGAAGAAGGAAGGAAGGAAAAAGAAAGAAGAAAGGAAGGGAGCCCTTATTTGTACTTTGTGTCAATTTCTATGGATTCCCCATAGACATTCCCATCCTGCCTGGTTTTGAACTATCAGTGTGAAGTCACTGTACAGAGTTGATAAGAGATGCAGAGAAGTGGCTCTCTTGGGCCAGTACAAGCCAGCCACAGCCTGCCACTGGGTCTGCCCTCCTCTCAGGAATCTAGTTGGTCTTCATCCATAAAGTAGAGACAACTGCTTTAAGGTGACTCTGTGTCCCTCCTCCTCCACTAGTGGCACACTCACCACAGGATACAAAACTGGAGCTTGATATGCTTTAGAACTTTGAGTATTAATCAGAACTTTCATAATGTTGCTAAATTCTTTGGTGGTTTTATATCAAACAAAACCCCCTGGTTGGGCTTCACCTGTGTCAGAAGTTACTTGTAGTTACTAGGAGGATAACAAAATATAATTTAAATATAATTTTGCTACTAAAACATATACTAATTAAAATACACTAATGTCTTTTGAGTAGTTCTTGTGGAATACCAACAATGTTTTAAAGCTATTTAACTACACAGATTGTTTCAATGACATTTTCTGGATCAAAAGTTCTAAAAATCCATGATAATTCTGGTTTTTAATTGGGGGAGAGTTGCTTATATCTTTAGAGTTAATGCAATGTTGAGACAGTAAATATTTGTTTAAAGACCTTACAGAAATTGGAGTTCAACATTAAAGTTATCTGTAAGCCTCAAAGTCCTGATTGGTCTCTTTTACCTCATTATTCTCTATTACCTCACTGCACCCATTTGTTCTCCTCCTCCTAAGCTTTGCACCACAACCTGAGAGTTGGACCCTGTGATTGCATCAGCAGGCTCCCTGGCCTCGGCTTGAGTCTGGCAAATGGGAGGCAAAAGATTGGAGGGCAGGAGAGGATTAGTCCAGATATTTCTTCTTCCTTCCTTGCTTGCTCTGGATCCACATCTTGGGCAGCAGGTGGGTCCTTCCATGAAAATACTTCCCATTGGATGAACTTCTTCCCCAGTGACACGCTTTCCTTTCTTTGTCTCTTCCTTCCAAGGGCGTCTACTGGGCCACACACTGTTGGCCAGCCTCTGGGTTCCTGGCTCTCCTTCATTTGTTCCCGAAACCCTGCCTCCCACCCCACACCCCGACTCTGAAATCTCCCCGTCACTCAGGTCTGTTTATTTGAACCATCTGGGGTGAATTCTGCTTTCTGCTGAGTTCCTGCCCTGATACGTTCACATTGTGCTCCTTCATTTGTAATTTCCATTCATTGTGAATGTCCTTCTAAGAGCAGTGTTCTGTGTGTTTGTGGTTTGTGTTCTTTACCTTTTGAAAAGATTTACTTAAAGCCTGTACAATATGAGCGGCAGCCAGTCAGACCAGATGCTCACTTATGTGATGTTCTAGTACCTTCTGGGTGAATAGTAGCCTTTTTTTTTTTTTTTTTTTTATACAATAAAACTGAATTCCAAGATATTGGGGTTGAAAGGAAATTAAAAAAAAAATAACTGATGAGGTCTAAAATAAAATGCATTAGCTGATTCTGCAGCCAAGGCAATGGCCTTCAGTTTTGATTCTGTTATTTCCTTTGAAGTGGATTTTTTTTTTTTTGAAACTGAGTTTTCCTCTGCTCTCTTTTTGAGATGTGGCAAGTTTATAAATCCAGGCCCCGGAATTAGAAAAAAAAAAAAATCATAAAGCAATAGTACCTAAACTTTAGTGAGTGTCAGGGTCTAGAGAATTTGTTAGGCCAAGGACTACTGGGCCCCATTCCCAGCCTTTCTGATTCAGTATGTGGTATGGTAAGAAATATGTTTGGTCTTTTTTCTCTGGTTCCTGGAACAGAGCTCCCACAAGCTTTTAGAGTTTTTTGAGCAATAGGAGTGTCTTGTTGTTCGTAAGGAGCCCCTTTTGAGTGCACCAGCATTTATGTGAGTTAGTGATGGGATGGCTGATGGGGCTGCTTATCAGAGAGACCAAGCAGCAACTCAAGGCTGGAGCTTTCAGCCCAATCCACTGGCCTCTGGGAAGCGGGTAGGGGAGCTGGAGATGAAGCTGCATCAAAACTTTTGAGCAAGAAAATGTGATGATCTTCAGGACTGGTGAACCACCCAACTCCATGGGACAGAATCTCTGCCTAGGGACCCTCTCAGCCCTCACCTATGTGCCTCTTCATCTGGGTGTTCACCTGCATCCTTTATAATAATCTGGTAAATGCAAGAAGATGTTTTCCTGGGCTTTGGGAACCATCCCAGCAAATCATCAAACCCAAGGAGGAGGTTGTAGGAACTCAGATTTAGAGCTGGTTGGTCAGAAGCACAGGGGACAGCCTGAACTTGTGACTGGTGTCTGAAGTGGGAGCCGTCTTGTGGGACTGAACGCTTCACCTGTGGAGTCTGATACTATCTCTGGGTAGACGGTGTCAGAGTTGAGTTAAATTTATAAGATACACAATCTGTGTCCCTTAGACTTGGAGGACTGTTTGGTGGTGCTGGGAAATACACCAGAAGCGGGTGTGAGGTGGGATCTGAGGAGCGGCATTGCTAATGTGTTTCCAGGTGATGCTGATGCTGCTGGTCCAGGGACACACTTTGTGAACCACTGCAGTAAATAAACTGGATCACAGAACAGACGGTTCTCTGGTGGCCCTGCAGATTATTCTCCATGTTGCAGTTTATATTGGTGTTCTGTGTTGCTTGTGAGAGAAGGGGAGATAATAAATCAGCTAAAAAAATGTTTGTTTTTCCCCTAAGTATTTTTCTCAAGATTTTTATCTCTCATGCATTATTTTATGTTCACAGTGTAAAGAACCCTTGGAAGACAGTTGTCTTGGGTCCTTTCCTAAACTCCTAATGGGTTTTATTTCAGTTTCCCAAGGTAGTGACTGTATATATTTTCCAGTTATATAGATGTAACTTATTATAAAAGAGTTAATTCATTTGCAGTTACAAAGACATATTTGAATGATTTTAATTCCTTATTCGGAGAAGGCAATGGCACCCCACTCTAGTACTCTTGCCTGGAAAATCCCATGGATGGAGGAGCCTGGTAGGCTGCAGTCCATGGGGTCCCTAAGAGTTGGACACGACTGAGCGACTTCCCTTTCACTTTTCACTTTCATGCATTGGAGAAGGAAATGACGACCCACTCCAGTGTTCTTGCCTGGAGAATCCCAGGGACGAGGGAGCCTGATGGGCTGCCATCTATGGGGTCGCACAGAGTTGGACACAACTGAAGCAACTTAGCAGCAGCAGCAGCAATTCCTTTTTGGAAATGGTCTGTTTCCACTGTCAGGGAGAATGGGTCAGGCACGTAAATCTAATAAATATATTTTAGTGCTTAACGACTTTTGTACTTCTTACTAGCATCAAAGTGCAGAAGAAACTAAGAAAAGACACAGTGTTTCAAAGAAAATAGTGGCTATGCTATTGTAATACTAGTTGGACTTATGTCAAAGCAGGATACCCATAAATCAAGAGAATTTCTAGATTTCATAAATTTCTTTTTGTGAGAAAAGAATATGCCATACCAAAATAACTGGGTTTAACCTGGCATTATAGTTATTGTTGGATATATTAGGAGACTTAAGATAGAAAACTGAAGCAAAGGAAAAGCTCATAAATTTTAGCAAAATCGTAAATGCTTTAGGAGTTTTCATGTTCAAAGTCAGCTCACAGCTGGAGAATACTAGGAAGGTAACCAGGTTCTTAACATGACTCGCATCAACCTGACTCCCATCAACCTGACTCCCATCTTGGAAGATGGATTAAGTTGCTACATCTGGGGCCATGGCCCAGCCTACGTGAATTAGGACACACTTCTTAGTGGTATTCCAATCTGACTGCTCAGAACTAGATTTGAGTTACTTTAAAAATATTGCTTTAAACACTCTGACATAAATCATAGCAATATTTTCTTTAGATCTGTCTCTTAAGGCAAAGGAAACAAAAGCAAAAATAAACAAATGGGCCCAATTAAACTTAAAAAGCTTTTGCCCAGCATAAGAAACCATGGACAAAACAAAAAGGCAGCCTACTGAGTGTGAGCAAATGTTTGCAAATGATATGATATTAATGATATTAATCCAATAAGGGGTTAATATACAAAATATATAAACAGCTCACACAGCTCAATAGCAAAGTGATACATAACCCCTAAAAGATGGGAAGACCTGAAAAGGACATTTTTCCAAAGAAGACATACAAATGGCCAACAGGCACATGAAAAGATGCTCAAATTGCTCATCATCAGAGAAATGCAAATCAGAACCACAAAGAGATAGCACCTCACACCCGTCAGAATGGCTGTCATCCAAAAGACCACAGATAATAAATGTAGGCAAGGATGTGGAGAAGAGGGAACTCTCTCACATTGTTGGTAAAGTGGTGTAGCCATTATGGAAAACAGTGTGAAGATTTGCAAAACAACTAAAAATAAAACTACACACGATCCAGCAGTTCCATTCCTTGGATATATTAATATAGTTAAAGAAAAAACATTAATTCAGAAAGATACTTGCATCTCAGTATTCACAGCAGCACTATTTATAATAGCCAAGACATGGAAGCAATCTAAGTGTCCATCTACAACAGATGAATGGATAAAGAAATTATATATATTTACATATATATATACACACACACACACACACACACCACTTCTTCCATTCTTCCATGTAAGTGTATACATACACACATACATACAATGGAATACTACTCAGCCAGAAAAAGGAGAATTTTCCACTTGCAAAAACATGGGTGGACCTAGAGAATATTATGCTTAGTGAAATAAGTCAGACAGAGAAAGACACAGTATGTAATCACTTATACATGGAATCTTAAAAAAAATTGAATATAACAAAACAGAAACAGATTCACAGATATAACTAGTGGTTTCCAGTGGGGAGAGGAGCAAGGTAGGGATATGGGATTACTATGTATAAACTATTATATATAAAATAATAAAACTGTAAGGATGGTTGGATGGCATCACTGACTCAATGGACATGAGCTTGAGCAAGCTCCAGGAGATGTGGAAGGACAGGGAAGCCTGGCATGCTGCAGTCCATGGGGTTGCAGTGACTGTTATTCAGTCACTCAGACATGACTGAGTGACTGAATAACGATAATACAAGGCTATATTTTACAGCACAGAGCATACTATCAATATTTTATAATAAATGAAGTATAATCTATAAAAAGTTTGAATTACTGTCTTGTATACTTGGGCTTCCCTGGTGCTCAGATGGTAAAGAATCTGCCTGCAATGCAGGAGACCCAGGTTCAACCCCTGGGTGGGGAAGATCCCCTGGAGGAGGAAATGGCAACCCACTCCAATATTCTTGTCTGAAGAATTCCATGGACAGAGGAGCCTGGCGGGCTACAGTCCATGGGGTCTCAAAGAGTTGGACATGACTAAGTGAGCAAAACACACATACTTGAAACTAATAAAGCAACTATACCTCAACACACACACACACACATATATACACATAGATATATATGTTGCTTTAAATTGTCATCGTCTTCTGAATGACACATGACTGTCCTTGGCTGATGGAAAGGCCGTCCTAAAGTTGAAGCCTCATAAGTACAGTAGTGGCAAACTGGTAAGCCAGGTATGAGCAACTTTGACACTAATATTATTCCAGGGAAGGAATAATATTCCCTAGTAGCTCGACTGAAGAGTCTACCTGCAATGCAGGAGACCCCAGTTCGATTCCTGGGTTGGGAAGATCCCCTGGAAAACAGATAGGCTTCCCACTCCCGTATTCTTGGGCTTCCCTGGTGACTTAGCGAATAAAGAATCCACCTGCAATGCAGGAGACCTGGGTTCGATCTCTGGGTTGGGAAGGCCCCCTGGAGAAGGGAATGGCTGCCCACTCCAGTATTCTAGCCTGGAGAATTCCATGGACTATATAGCCCATGGGGTTGCAAAGAGTCAGACACGTCTGAGTGACTTTCACACACACACTTACTCCAGGGAAGGTAACTAAGGCACTTTTAACTGGAGGCAATACTCTCAAATTCCTTCCTCTACAGCTTGACTTGGATAATGAGCTTTTCTCCTTACCTAGTAAGAGCCCCCAGGCTCTTGATGACCACTGTGGTCAGTTGGTCCTGCGTATCTAGTATCTACCCCAGTTCTCCTCCTTGATGTGACTATTAGCTAGCTCTTTTCTATGCATACGAAAGCATCTGTTCACATGTTTAAAAGAAGCTCACTCTGGTAATGTGAGCTTCCCCTGCTGAGCAAAACACATAAATACGTGTCTGCAGGGAAAAATAAATGCTTCTTGCTGTAAATGGAACAAAAAGAGGAAAATGATGTGGAAATTTCACACTGCCTTGTACTGTTTATATTCAGGCAAAGCAAGTTTTATGCAATACATAAAGCCAGATTCAAAGTTGAGTTGGCATGATCTGAATGCAGGCACGTTATTACTGTCTAGTCTATATCACCTAGTCCTGATACCTGGAAGCATTTACATGAAGTTTTTGAACCTTACAGTATGCTAGTATTGGACTGCTGATGTCAATATTAAAAAAAAAAAAAAATCAGCTTATGCATGAAACAGGTCTTTGTAATTTTCTTAAAGAAAGCATTCTGCAGCTCTTTTATATCAATTCTAAATAATATATCTATAAATCTGAGGACAGTCTGGTTTCTCTTACAATCAGTGCCAGGCTAACTTCAACAGTGCCTCAGTTCTGTGGTCAAATGTCTCTTCATCACACATTTCAGATGGCGATATCAAGACAGATCCCTTTTGAAAGAGTCTACATGGGTCTGTGTGGTGGAAGAACTTACCTACCACGATATCTATTGGAACTATTTAGAACTTTTTTTTTTCTCTTAAGTCATATATCAATACTTGTTCTATTGGGTTGGCCAAAAAGTTTGTTTTTCTGTAACTATGGAGAAATTCAAACTTTTTGGCCAACCCAGTAACTAGTGTTGGTAGATTCTGGTAAGCATGCTTGCTTTGAGTACTGGATGTGAAAGAAGCTCATTGAAGTGGTACATTGTAAGTGCCATTTATATATATATATATATATAGAGAGAGAGAGAGAGAGAGAGCTGAAGACAGAGCTCTATGTATCTATACTGTATGAGACATTTATTATGAGGAATTGGCTCACTCAATAATGGAGGCTGAGATGACCCACAATCTACCAAATGCAAGCCAGAGGTCCAGGAGAGCTGCTGATATAATTCCAGTCTGAGCAAGAATCAGGAGAGCCAGTGGTGAAACTCCCAGTCCAAGGGCAGAAGGAGACCAGTGTCCCAGTTCAGCAGGCAGGCAGGACGAAAAAAGGGGTGAGTTCTTCCTTTCTCTGTCTTTTGTCCTATTTGGGCTTTTAATGGATTGAATGATATCTACCCACACCGGGGAAGGCAATCTACTTTATGGAGCCCACCAATTTAAATGCTAATTTCAGCTGGAAACCCCCTCACAGACAGACCCAGAAATGTTTAATCTGGGCAGTTCATGGCACAGTCAAGCTGACACATAAAATTAACCACCATACTGTCCTTCAGAACTGAAAATGAAAGTGATTCTCAGATAAACAGAGCCTGGGGGAACTGATATTAGACCTGACTTATACTAGAGAAGTCCTTCCAGCTGAAAAGAAATGATGCCAGCCTGAAATTCAAATCCAAAGAAAGGAATGAAGACTATAAACAGTGGTAAATTTGTGGGTAAATATAAATACATTTATACATTTTTCTTTTTTTCTCTCAGAACTGAAAATGAAAGTGATTCTCAGATAAACAGAGCCTGGGGGAACTGATATTAGACCTGACTTATACTAGAGATGTCCTTCCAGCTGAAAAGAAATGATGCCAGCCTGAAATTCAAATCCAAAGAAAGGAATGAAGACTACAAACAGTGGTAAATTTGTGGGCAACTATAAATGTATACATTTTTCTTTTTTTCTCTTAAGACACACTAGATTGTTTAAAAAAAATAACATTGTGTTTTGGGGTGTATAACATATATAAGATAAAATGGCACATTTGTATGCCATATCTATATGTTTTATAAACTACCTAAATATAAATACATAAAATGTAAATATATTAAAAATAAGTATATAAATAGCATCTATAGATGTACAGATGTAAGGAAAGAGAAGGAAATGGAGCTATAGTATAGCAAAGTTTCTGTGTTTTACTAGAATAACAAATATTATGAATTAGATTGTGATCAATTAAAATGTATTATATTGTAATCCCTATAGAAACTACTAAGATAATTCAAAATGTATAGTTAAATCAGCAGAACAATTTAAATGAGACAATAAAATTTTTGTTTAACATAAAAGAAGACAATAAGGAGGAACAGAGTAACAAAAAAGATTTAGACATGCAGAAAACAAATAGAAAAATACCAAGTATAAATCTAACCATATCAATAATTACATTAAATGTGAATGAACTAAACACTTCTGTCAAAAGGCAGATACTGGGGACTTCCCTGGCAGTTCCTTGGTTAAGATTGTGTGCTTCTATTTAAGGGAGAATGGGTTCGATCCTTGATCAGGGAACTAAGATTCCATATGTGGTACGCTCCCCACCCCACAAAGGCACATGTTGTCAGAATTGATAAAAAAAGAAAGATATAACTATGTTCTGACTACAAAATCAGACTTCATATTCAATAACTCAAATGGGTTGAAAGAAAATGGTGAAGAAAGATATAACAGGAATTGCAAGAAAGCTGGAATGGTTACATGAATATCACACAACCTGATGTTAAAACTCAAAGTATTGCTGGAAACCAAGAGAGACATTTCATAATGATTAAAAGGGCCAATACA
>SJYT01079528.1:133476-149729 GCA_006410635.1 Cephalophus harveyi | reverse complement strand
GATGAATGGATAAACACAATTTGGTGTATCCATACAATGGAATATTTTCAGCCTTAAAAATAAATTCTAGCATACATTCCAACATGGATGGAACTTGAGGATATTATATTTAGTGAAATAAATCAGTTACAAAAAGACAAATACGGCATGATTCTACTTATATGCATGTGTGCCTGCTAAGTCGTTTCAGTCCTGTCTGAGTCTTTGCAACCCTATGGACTGTAGCCTGCCACCTCCTTTGTGTATAGGATTCTCCAGGCAGGAATACTGGAGTGGGCTGCCATGCCCTCCTCCAAGGGATCCCCCCGATCCAGGGATCAAACCCATGTCTCTTATGTCTCCTGCATTGGCAAGCAGGTTCTTTGCCTCTATAACACCTGGGAAGCCCTTTTACTTATATATGATTAAGTAGTTATATCCACCAGAGAAGGCAATAGCAAGTCACTCCAGTACTCTTGCCTAGAAAATCCCATAGATGGAGGAGCCTGGTAGGCTGCAGTCCATGCGGTCTCTAGGAGTCGGACACGACTGAGCGACTTCACTTTCACTTTTCGCTTTCACACAATGGAGAAGGAAATGGCAACCCACTCNCAGGTGGTCTGGTATTCCCATCTCTTTCAGGGAAGAGTAAATCAAAACCACAATGAAATAACATTTCACACCCATGTTGACAGTTACTATCAAGAAAAAAAAAATCACTAGTGTTGACTGTTGGCGAGGATATAGAATAATTGAAACCCTGCTGCTGGTCTAGTCAGTTCAGGTCAGTTGCTCAGTCATGTCCGACTCTTTGCCGCCCCATGGACTGCAGCACATAGGCTTCCCTGTCCATCCCCAACTCCCAAAGCTTACTCAAACTCATGTCCACTGAGTCAGTGATGCCATCCAGCCATCTCATCCTCTGTCGTCCCCTTCTCCTCCTGTCTTCAAGGCAGGAGCATGTAGAAGTGCAAAATGGTGCAAATCCTATGAAAAAAGGTGCAAAATTAAACATATAATTACCATGTGACCCAGCAATTCTGCTTTTGGGTAAATACCCAAAAGAACTGAAAGCAGGGTCTCAAAAAGATATTGTACACTCACACCCATAGTAACATTACTTACAACCATGGTAATGTGGTAGCAACTAAAGTGCCTGTTGATGGATGAATGGATAAACACAATTTGGTGTATCCATACAATGGAATATTTTCAGCCTTAAAAATAAATTCTAGCATACATTCAAACATGGATGGAACTTGAGGATATTATATTTAGTGAAATAAATCAGTTACAAAAAGACAAATACAGCATGATTCTACTTATATGCATGTGTGCCTGCTAAGTCGTTTCAGTCCTGTCTGAGTCTTTGCAACCTTATGGACTGTAGCCTGCCACCTCCTTTGTGTATGGGATTCTCCAGGCAGGAATACTGGAGTGGGCTGCCATGCCCTCCTCCAGGGGTTCCCCCCCATCCAGGGATCAAACCCATGTCTCTTATGTCTCCTGCATTTGCAGACAGGTTCTTTGCCTCTATAACACCTGGGAAGCCCTTTTACTTATATATGATTAAGTAGTTATATCCACCGGAGAAGGCAATAGCAAGCCACTCCAGTACTCTTGCCTAGAAAATCCCATAGATGGAGGTGCCTGGTAGGCTGCAGTCCATGGGGTCTCTAGGAGTCGGACGCGACTGAGCGACTTCACTTTCACTTTTCGCTTTCACACAATGGAGAAGGAAATGGCAACCCACTCCAGTGTTCTTGCCTGGAGAATCCCAGGGACAGTGGAGCCTGTTGGGCTGCCGTCTATGGGGTCGCACAGAGTCGGACACGACTGAAGCGACTTAGCAGCAGCAAGCAAGCCACTCCAGTACTCTTGCCTAGAAAATCCCATGGATGGAGGAGCCTGGTAGGCTGCAGTCCATGGGGTCGCTAGGAGTCGGTCGCGAGTGAGCGACTTCACTTTCACTTTTCGCTTTCACACAATGGAGAAGGAAATGGCAACCCACTCCAGTGTTCTTGCCTGGAGAATCCCAGGGACAGTGGAGCCTGTTGGGCTGCCGTCTATGGGGTCGCACAGAGTCGGACACGACTGAAGCGACTTAGCAGCAGCAGCAGTTATATCCACAGAGACAGAAAGTGGAATGGTGGTTGCCAGGTGTTGAGATGGGGAGGGGACTGGGTAGTTACTACTTAAAGAGTACAGTTTTGGTGTTGAAAGATGAGTTTTGGAGATGGGTGGCCATGGTTGCACAATATAAATGTATGTAATACCACTCACTGAACTGTATAATTAAAAATGGTCAAGATTTAATGTTATGTTACATACATTTTATCACACTAAAAATATATTAAAGAAAAAAGCAATGAAGGAGAAAGGGACAATTTTTAAGCAAAGCATGAGATGATGTTTTTTCTATAGTGTAGGAACATCATTTTGTCAGCAGAATGGAGAACAGATTGAAAGAAAGTAAAACAAAAAACATTACGAGAAGGCATAAATACAGACCTGAACTTGGACTGTGTTTTTGTGAGAGAGGAGAGTAACGCTCAAGGGATTTTTGTTTGAGATAAATACTAGCACATGCTGAGAATTTGAGAAGTGATATACTAGGAGAGGTAGATGGAAAGTCTTAGGATCCGGTCTGGTAACTTTTCCAATGGGGAGAAGACAGGAAAGGGAGCCAATGAGGAGGATGCGGAGTCCATGGTTTGACATGAGTGTGATGAGATATCATCCACATGAAGTTCTCTGCTGCAACACCAGGCATGGACACTTAAGTCTCCTGTCCAGAAGTGTCTTGGCTTGAAGAGGAGCGTTCCAACACTGTTGGTAGAAATGTAAATTGATGCAGCCACTATGGAGAACTGCATGAAGGTTCCTTAAAAAACTAAAGATAGAGCTACCATATGATCCTTCAGTCCAACTCCTGGGCAATATCTGGGCAAATTCTAATTCAAACATATACATGCACCTCTATGTTAATAGCATCACTATTTACAATATCTAACACATAGAAGCAACCTAAGTGCCCATCAAGAGATGAATGGATAAAAAAGGTAATGTACATACATATAACTGAATACTATGCAGTTATAAAAAAGAACAAAATAATGCCATTTGCAACATGGATGCAACCAGAGATTATCACACTCAAAGAAGTAAGTTAGACAAAGAAAAATATTATATGATATAAGATATATGTAGAATCTAAAAAGATGATACAATGAACTTATAAGACAGAAACAGACTCATAGATAAAGAAAACAAATTTATGGTTACCCAAGGGGAAAGGGCCAGCTCTCACATTTGTACATGACTACTGGAAAAATCATAGCTTTGACTATATGGACCTTTGTTGGCAAAGTGATGTCTCTGCTTTTAAATATACTGTCTACTTTTGTCACAGCTTTTCATCCAAGAAGCAAGCACCTTTTAATTTCATGGCCACGGTCCCTGTCCACAGTGATTTTGGAGTCTAAGAAAATAAAGTCTGTCACTGTTTCCACTTTTTCTCCATCTATTTGCCATGAAGTGATGTGACCAGAGGCCATGATCTTAGTTTTTTGAATGTTGCTTTAAGCCAGCATTTTCACTCTCCTCTTTCACCATCATCAAGAGGTTCTTTAGCTCCTCTTCACTTTCTGCCATTAGAGTGGTATCATCTGAAGACCCGAGGTTATTGATGATTCTCCTGGCAATCTTGATTCCAGCTTGTGATTTATCCAGCCTGGCATTTCACATGATGTACCCTGCACAGAAGTTAAATAAACAGGATGACAATATACAGCCTTCACATACTCCTTTCCCAATTTGAAACCAGTCCATTATCCTATGTCTGGTCCTAACTGTTTCTTCTTGGCCTGCATACAGGTTTCTTAGGAGGCAGGTAAGATGGTCTGGTATTCCCATCTCTTGAAAAATTTTCCACAGTTTGTTGTGGTCCACACAGTCAAAGGCTTTAGTGCTGTCAATGAAGCAGAAGTAGATGTTTTTCTGGAACTCCCTTGCTTTCTCCATGATCCAGCACATGTTGGTAATCTGATTTCCTATTCCTCTGACTTTTCTTTTTTTTTCTTTTATTTTAATTTTATTATTATTATTATTTGCTTTACAATACTGTATTGATTTTGCCATACATTGACATGAATCTGCCATGAGTATACATGAGCTCCCAATCCTGAACGCCCCTCCCACCACCCTCTCTGCCTTTTCTAAATCCCACTTACACATTTAGTTCTATACTCGTGTACTGTTGAAGCCTAACTTCAAGGGTTTTGTGTATTACCTTGCAAACATGTGAACTTAAAAAACGCTTACTTCTTGGAAGAAAAGTTATGACCAACCTAGATAGTATATTCAAAAGCAGAGACATTACTTTGCCGACTAAGGTCCATGTAGTCCAGGCTATGGTTTTTCCAGTAGTCATGTATGGATGTGAGAGTTGGACTGTGAAGGAGGCTGATCGCTGAAGAATTGATGCTTTTGAACTGTAGTGTTGGTGAAGACTCTTGAGAATCCCTTGGACTGCAAGGAGATCCAACCAGTCCATTCTGAAAGAGATCAACCCTGGCATTTCTTTGGAAGGAATGATGCTAAAGCTGAAACTCCAGTACTTTGGCCACCTCATGCAAAGAGTTGACTCATTGGAAAAGATTTTGATTCTGGAAGGGATTGGGGGCAGGAGGAGAAGGGGACAACAGAGGATGAGATGGCTGGATGGCATCACGGACTCGATGAACGTGAATCTGAGTGAACTCCGGGAGTTGGTGATGGACAGGGAGGCCTGGCATGCTGCGATTCATGGGGTCACAAAGAGTCGGACATGACTGAGCAACTGAACTGAACTGAACTGAACTGTATGAACTCTGAACTTTGTCATTGCCTTTCTCTGGGGTTAAAAAGAAAACCGATCTTTTCCAGTCCTGTGGCCACTGCTGATTTTTCCAAATTTGCTGGCATATTAGTATAGCACTTCAACAGTATCACCTTTTAGGATTTAAATAGCTCAGCTTGATTTTCATCACCTCCACTAGGTTTGTTCATAGTAATGCTTCCTAAGGCCCTCTTGACTTCACACTCTGGGATGTCTGGCTCTAGGTGAGTGACCACACCATCATGGTTATCTGGGTCATTAAGACCTTTTTTGTACAGTTCTTCTATGTATTCTTGCCACCTTTTCTTAATCTTTTCTGCTTCTGTTCGGTCCATACAATTTCTGTCCTTTTTTGTCCCCATCTTTGCATGAAATGTTCCCTTTGTATCTCTAATTTTCTTGAAGAGATCTCTAGTCTTTCCCGTTCTGTTATTTTCCTCTGTTTTTTTGCATTGTTCACTGAGGAAGGCTTTTTTATCTCTCCTTGCCATTTTTTGGAACTCTGCATTCAGATGTTTATATTTTTCCTTTCCTCCTTTGTTTTCTGCTTCTCTTTTCAGCTAAATGTAAGGCCTCCTCAGAAAACCACTTCTGATGCTTTTGAGTTGTGGTGCTAGAAAAGACTCTTGAAAATTCCTTGGACAGCAAAGAGATCAAGTCAGTCAATCCTAAAGAAAATCAGTCCTGAATACTCTTTGGAAGGACTGATGCTGAAGCTGAAGCTCCACTATTTGGTCACCTGATATGAACAGCTGACTCATTGGAAAAGACTCCATTGCTGGGAAAGGTATAGGGCAGAAGAAGAAGAGGGTGACATAGGATGAGATGGTTGGATGTCATCATTGACTTGATAGACATGAGTTTGTACAAGCTCCAGGAGATAGTGAAGGACAGGGAAGATGTACATGCTGCAGTATATGGGGTCACAAAGAGTTGGACATGACTTAGCAACTGAAGAAAAACAAAGGGGAAATGTGGGAGAGGAATAAACTAAGAGTTTGGCATTAACAGTTACACACTACTATATTTGAAATAAACAACAGGGACCTACTTTATAGCACAGGGGACTATATTCAACATCTTGTCATAACCTATAATGGACAAGAACATGAAAAAGAGTATATATTGTTTTAATATAAATTTATATTTTGCTGTACACATGAAACTAACACAATATTGTAAATCAACTATACTTCAATTTTTAAAAGTTTCACCTTGAAATGAATACTTGAAAATTTTGAACCTACAGATGGTAAACATCTTAACATGAGTGAAAGAGCCCACAGAGTTTCAGTGACTTACCTTAGATGGTCTGGAGAAGCCAGAAGGATGATGGCATCGCCTGGATATATATATATATATATATATATATATATATACTATATATATATGTGTGTATATATATATATATAGTATATATATATTTATCCTTTCTTTGGGATTGGAATGAAAACTGACCTTTTCCAGTCCTGTGGCCACTGCTGAGTTTTCCAAATTTGCTGGCAGATTGAGTGCAGCACTTTCACAGCATCATCCTTCAGGATTTGAAACAGCTCAACTGGAATTCCATCACCTCCACTAGCTTTGTTCGTAGTGATGCTTCCTAAGGCCCACTTGATTTCACATTCCAGGATGTCTGACTCTAGTTACCACACCAGACACACCATCATGGTTATCTGGGTCATGAAGATCTTTTTTGTACAGTTCTGTGTATTCTTGCCTTGTTTCCTCTGTGTATTTTGCCTGTGTATTCTTGTTTGCATAAGAGTTAACAATTCAGGAGCTGATAAATATCCTTGGAGTCAAACCTGCAGAAAAGTAATAAGCAGGACACACCCACAGTGTTATGATTGGTTCAGGACTCTGCGGTTTAGAGAGGATCATGCCAGCAGAGGGAGGGAATTACTTCTGAGCCTGGAGATGCAGAGATTGGCAAGTCATATCAGCAAATATTATAGAGCACTCACCTCTGCCCTTAGGATTGCCTCCAGGGATAAATACTGTGTTGCTGATGTCACAAAGGACTTCCCAGAGAGGAGAACCAGTGTGCTGGTGTCCAGAAGAGAGACAAGCAGGACTTGGAAGCCCTAAAGTAGAATGAGATTGGCTCAGGCCTTCACATATTTAAAGAGCAGGTATATGGAAGTATAGGAGGGAAGACATTTTCATTTATTGTAAGGCAGAATTTGAAGGCCGGGCATCCTACAGGTGACGTGATTGTCTTCTGGAGCAGTGATCACCTTTTGAAGACCAATTCAAATTCCAGCAAGGAGCCTGTGAGTGAACAAGGATCTTATCAACTGTTTGCATGACTCCTCCAGGAAAGAACCTAGTCCTTCACCCCACAAACATCTTTTTCAAGATTATATCAACAAAATGATGCAACCTAGGATAAGGCTTTTTTAAAGGACTTTCTAAATTTACAGTTACTTTTTAAAAGGTCAACATTTGTGGTGGAAGATGATTTAGTAGTTGCAAACAACAAATATCAAAAGACAAGGATTCTAATTATTCTTTTTTCTGATCTCATATTTCCTGTTTCCCTCAAGGAAATGATCACACAATAGTATTTTATGAGCAATATTGGAGTGGAATAATAGAACTACTGCAATTACAGTTCTATCTCTTTTCTCCTGTGTGATCTGAGCTGTAAGACTTTTAATCTCATTTGTAATTTGGGGATAATGTTTATGACTTGCCTACTATTTAAAAAAAATACTAAGAGCTATACAAACAAAAATTACTATTTTAAAGTGTGAATTTATAGGTGTGAAATAAATGACTTTTCCCATTTAGTAGGAGTGGAATTTTTTAAATATATTTGAGAGACTTATAAAAGTGCATACTTGGGACTTCCCTGGTGTACAATGAATAGGAATCCACCTACCAATTCAGGGGACATGGGTTTGATCCCTGGTCTGGGAAGATTTCACATGCCTCAGAGCAACTAAGCCTGGCACCACAACTACTGAAGCCTGTGTGCCTTGAGCCTGTGCTCCACAAGAGAATCACCATGATGAAAGCCCCATGCACTGTTGCGAGAGAAATGACAAAGAGACACAGACACACAAAGGACAGACAGAGACACAACTCCGGCCGGAGGAACAAATCTGTGCAAGCCCCCTTGCAGTTTATTTTTACAGTCCAGTTCTGGGAAGCAATCCAAGAAGTGAAGCACTGCATTCTTTTACCATATAAGTACAAAATTACGATTTCAGCACAGAGGGAGAAAGTGACCTTCACATGTTTACTAAGAAGCCTGTCTAGGACCCCAGCTTCCTCCTACTCGTCAGGGAGGGTGTGAGACTCCTCGTATGTGAGCAGGTCCTTAACCATTAAGGGTTCGTGTACAGGCTCCTTGGCAGGGGGGACTTGTATGCAAGGATCCCCCTGCCCAGGCAGGAGGCCCCGTGTGCGGGCACTCTCATGCTTCCCTATCTGATCCATTCTCAGGCCACTGCTGGTCTCCCACAATGCACTGCAACAAAGAGCATCCTGCTGCTTGCCACAACCAGGGAGAGTCCTTATACAGCAACAAAGACTTGGCACAACCAGAAAGGAAGCGCGTACGTTAAGAGAATGTACATCCTGCTGCCTACAGAGTTTTCACAATCACAGATGCTGGAGTTCCAAAAGGTCAAGAAAACAATGTTTTCAAATAGTTTCACTAATTGAAATTCTTACTGGAGACACTGGATGAGTTTTTACTTTTTCAAGAAATGACAGGTACAGTATATAAAATTTCAGTAGGGGAAAAAATTGGCCTCTTTAAGACAAATTGGAACTTTCAAATGAAAGGAATCCTGTTTGGAAATATAGAGGGGATTTGTTGGAATATGTGAGTCAATTACTCAATGGCTTTCTGGGATTTACAAACAAGATTAAACTTATAACTGTAGGGGAAGCAAAATTTGCCACCTCAAAATGTCTCTATGGCAAGTGAACTATTTCGAACTCAAAACAGCAAAGACTGAAAAGACTCAGGAGGAATCTATGACCTACTGCCATCTGCCCAGGAGCTTCCCAGGTGGTGCTAGAGGGAAAGAATCCACCTGCCAATACAGGAGAAGTAAGGGACACAAGTCTGATTCGTGGTTGGGAAGATCCCCTGGAAAAGGAAATAGCAACCCACTCCAGTATTCTTGCCTGGAGGATAGCATGGACAGAAGAGCCTGGAAGGCTACAGTCCACAGGGTCGCAAAGCGTCCAACAGGACTGAACATACACACACATCTGCCTAAAGAATGAAGGTAAGAGGACCTGATCCAAGAAGAGAGGAATAATCATTAGTATGAACTAGTGTGTGGATGGGGGGAACCTAGCAAAGTCTGCTTTTCAAGTACTATTCTCTGTGTCCCATTGTCTCTGCCTAGCCTGGCAAAACTTTTTTACTAAACATATGCTTTCCATCTCCTTGTGAATTTCCTTCCTGCATTTTGAAGTCCCAAACCACTACCCCTCAACCTAACTACTTTATTTTCAAACAAAGGATAAAGTGAGGATTTTGGCGAGTAACTCAGTTTTCCCCACACTCTCTCATGTATGCATGTTATTATATTTTTGCTTGATTTTCCCATGTTAATCTGCCTCGTGCCAATTTAATTCTTAGACCAACCAGAAGAACATAGAAGGGTAGAGGAAAATTTCTCTCTCTCCCTGGCCAAACAAAAGCCAGATGACAATAGCCAGGGGCATTATCTTTATCTTGGTTAAAATTTAGCATCACAGAAAAAGATATAATCCCAGAGTATCCCTGTGGAAGATAGAGCCACAGTAGGGAAGGAGTTACAAAGGAGAACTTATTCATACTCAGATTCTAAGACAAGAATTTAGAAAGCAAACTAAGTACAGGCAGGAGTAAGGAACTGGCTGGAAGCAGTGAGAGTATGCAAATATCTCAGGGCAAGTAAGACTGAGTCAGGTGCAAAACTGGAATAGATGGGAGATAAGTGATGTCACCCTTTAATAATAATCCTAAATCCAGTATTTACATGACTAGAGCTTCAGAGATTTCAGTTTCTTGGAAGAAAGTGCAGTAAATGTGAAATTAAAGAGTTAGAATTCCATACCAATTGGATAAAAGTTTCTCCTAGGTTAAAGCATCTGCCTGGAATGTGGGAGACTGGGGTTCGATCCCTGGGTCAGGAAGATCCCCTGGAGAAGGAAATGGCAACCCACTCCAGTACTCTTGCCTGGAGAATCCTATGGAGGGAGGAACCTGGTAGGCTACTGTCCATGGGGTCACAAAGCGTTGGACACGACTGAGCGACTTCACTTTCACTTCAATTTAAACAAACATTTGAATATATAAATTTGCTATGTACAAAACAAATAATGTGAGTCATTTCTCATTATAACACTATATAAAATGCATGGCTATAGAACCTCCAATATATACCCACAATTTAGCACCAGACATGCCAAATTTCAGGCACCATACCCCTGAAGATTTCTAATTTCTGGAGGTTTTGCCCTGATTTATTTCTTGCATGATCAGAAACTCTTATAGCCATATCTCTTTCATGACACTTATAATTTATTCCTCTGGAGTGGTCATTTAGTCAACAACCAGTCTCCACAAGGCTCAATACTGAAATAGGTGTAAAGACTCATACATACGGGAGGTGCTTTGTTTTCCAGCAGTTTAATGTGGGAGATGAATTTCTAAGTATATAGCTAAAACGTTAAAGGGAGAGGTACTTATTTTTAAGATAATAATAATCACTATGAGAACATAGGGAGTAGAGGTTAAGATTTCTAAAGCAAAGAGAGTAAAAATACAATACATGATAACATTAGGTAGGATGGTGAAAGTAAGCAGGATGTGTCAGATGTCCAGTGCGTGAACCTGTGTACACAAAGAGTTGCCAGTTAAAGAATGTTACCTGTTTGGTCTTGGCAAGTGACTTGAAGCCAACTGAGCTATTATGAAGAACAAAAAACGTAAAATGAAGTTAGAAACATAATTTCTGTATATGTTAAGAATATTGGAAATGGTGAGTAAAGGAAGCATTAAAGCAGAATATTGACTCAATCAGAATATTATTTTAGAAAGATGGATTGAAGCTTTATGTGCCCAGAGGAAAATAAACTAAGCAGTAAATATTTGCAATGATTTGAGTGAGACTTAGAAACATTGGCAATGAGGAAAGAAAGAAAAGGTGATTCCACATCTGCAGTGTGAGGAATGTTAAAGAGTTAAATGCAGGGAGAAGGCAAGGAGAGCTTCTAAGATTCTAAAGAGGCAATGTGATGGGGAGGTAAGCTTTCATATCTCATGTGCAGGACCAGGACTAAGGTCAGGGGAGAAAAGAACTCATCTTTGGCACTAAAAACTCAGTAATCAAGATATATAATTGTTTACTATTTTTGAAAATCAATATTAGTATTGATATATTATTATATATAATATAATATTTGGATTAATCAATATTAATCCAAAATTATAATGACTCAGCATTCTCCAGAGAAACAGAATCAACAGGATATACATGAAAAGAGAATAAGAATTATAAGGAACTGGCTCACAAAATTATGAGGCTGACAAGTCCCAATGTTTGCAGGCTGGAGATCTAGGAACACTGGTGTTACAGTTTCAGTCTGAGCTCACAGGACTGAAAGCCAAGAGCACTGATGCCATGGTTCACGTGTGGAGGCCCGCAGACTTGACAGCAGAGAGAAGGGATGTTCAGTTCCAGTCCACAGGCAGGAGAAAGCTGACGTTTAATTTTCAAAGGCAGTTTTGTTTAGTTCTGCTCTGTTTATTCACGTTCTCAACAAATTGGACGAGGCCCACCCACATTAGGGAGGGCAATGTGTTTTACTCAATCTAATGATTTAAATGTTAATGTCATCAAAAAACACCCTCACAGAAACACATAGAATAATGCTTGATCAAATATCTGGGCACCCTGTGCCCAATCAAGTTTTCACATAAAACTAATCATCATAATAAATGGAATAGAAGTATTTTATATATATTACTCAATTTTCTTTTACCTCAGGCTCCAACATAGCTTGGCATGGCACTGCTCATGTTCTCTTAATGTTCCCTACTTGGCACAATATTCCTTGAAGGAAAGTACCACAGAATATCAAACTCTATTCCTTCAGTGTTTGCCATACGCCATAAACAAAGTAAGCACAATACGTGTGTATTTACCTGGTATTATGATGGTAGTCAATTGGTGTGGGAAAGCAAGAGTTTTCCATCATGCTATCAGCCACATAAATTTAATAACAAACAACTTAGAATACCCTTTTTCCTTTTGGATATTTCAACCAACATTGTGTAACTATTTAATCATTAGTACTAGCTTTGCAAATGAATGGAGCCTAGTGATTTTCTTCTATTTTCTGTGGATGTAAGTTCAGTAGCTGCAACCACAGAAATGGCAGTCTAGAATAATGGAAAGAGATTCCCCGATTACTGCATCTCTTACTACATGTTATGAAGATTGTTATCCATGCTATGCAGATTAGAAGACTAGGTCTCAAGGATTGTAATTAACTTGATCTTGATGCATGTTTCAAGGGCAATGGTGACATGACATGGTGCTAATCCTGTCCAAGTTCCAACCTTGACATAGTTCCATTACTGCCCCCACGGTAATCTCCCTCAGAAAGACAGAAACCTAAACCATCCAGCATCATTTTCTTGAAATGTAATATACACTTACTTTTAAGACATCTGTTAACTGTAAACAACTAGTTTCCAATTTTGACTTGTATAGTTACACCAAAATGCCATGAAAATAATGACTTTTAAAATATCTGGATGCAAATCAAGTGCCTTTCTCCAATAAATTAAACGTTACCCGAAGTCAAGGTAAAATAACCAGCAATTCAATAGCATTGTTCTAGTCAGGAGAGGTAACCATAGCAACATAATTATCAATTTACAAAGTTCTTCATTCCTCCATTTTGATTATGAAAAGGCAATTTGATTGAATTAGTCTTTATGCATTTTTTTTTACAATCTGGCTTTGTACTGATATGTGTGTTAGCCTGCCAGGCTCCTCTGTCAATGGAATTCTTCAGGCAAGAATACTGAAGTGGGTTGCCATTCCCTTCTCTAGGGGATCTTCCCAGCCAGTGATCAAACTTGAGTCTCCCACATTATAGGCAGATTCTTTACCATCTGATCCACCAGGGAAGCCCCTTCTATTGATATTAGCTTTTTATTCAAGTCAGGAGTATCTTTTCCCCTATCCACATATATTCTGAAGTGAAAAATTTTTCTAAAAATTCTCTCCAATCTGTCTCAGGACTCTGATTGCCTGACAGATAATTTGGTAAGATAAGATAATTTGAAAATAATGATTTTTAAAATTATTTCAGGACTCTGATTGCCTGACAGATAATTTGCTAAGCTTGCCCTCTTCATCCTCTTCATGTGAAACATGGGGACAAATGTGTCAATACAATTTTAGAATATTAACTGATGAATTTTCCTGCAGGATTTCTTGTTATCCTCTGACCTTCCTCTTCACCAGATAGGCCATGAGTCACACTTTGTTTCAAGGAAATATTTTTACAAAATGAATAGTCTGTAAAAAGTGAAATTGTCAAATATCTGCCTTTAATTGTTTAAGTGGTAATTCAGGCATAAGACACAATGGATTATATAAGTGGGATAGAAAGTAAGGCATCTTTAATTTTTGTCATGGCCAGAGATGGAGAAAGCAATGGCAACCCACTCCAGTGTTCTTCCCTAGAGAATTCCATGGACAAAGGAGCCTGGTGGGCTGCAGTCCATGGGGTCCCAAAGAATGGGACACAACTGAGCGACTGAACTGAACTGACCAGTGGGTTTGATTCTATTGCAGAATCTTTCTTCTGGTCCTATTTCTAGATTTTTCATGTTAATACTCAGACACTGTGCATAAAGTTGCTGTAGATTGGGGTGATGTCCTCTTCTTCCACAGAGCATTGTCTCTATTACCTTGGCAGGCAGCTGGAGTTAGGGCAGGTCACTTTGATCCTATCAAGGAGTCTCTTGACCTAATATCAGTTTTCAGATTTTGAAAATCTCAGCCTACTTCTACTTCACTCCTGCTCTGAAAGCAGGGGTCAGGAGATAGTTTGGGGTATCTGCAAGGCCCCTCTTCCTGGGTAGCCCTGAAACCCAATTTTATGTCCTCAGAACCATGAGATTTTTAAATCTCTAATCACATTTTTTTCACAACATTCTGCTAAATGTCTTCATCTCTCACTTAGTTCAGTTCAGTTCAGTTCAGTCACTCAGTCCTGTCTCTTTGCAACCCCATGAATCGCAGCATGCCAGGCCTCCCTGTTCATCACCAACTCCCGGAGTTCACTCAGAATCACGTCCATTGAGTCAGTGATACCATCCAGCCATCTCATCCTCTGTCATCCCCTTCTCCTCCTGCCCCCTGCTGGGAGCCAGCATGGGGAGTCCTGCCTGTGGCAAAGGTCATGAGGAAGGGGGCCTGGCAAAAAGCAAAGGCTGAGATCAGGCCTCAGGGGTACACCTGGATTTTCCTGAGCATCTACCCCCAAAACCAGAGTCTGCCTGCTTTATTGTACTGTGCTTTCCACTCTTCTGACATAACAGGGGGCTATCCCTGATCACCTTTCTCTGGAAAGAGTTAACTTAGAGCTCCAACTGGTCTCCTGCATATTAAAGGAGTGTCTCAGCTCAAATCCCTCTGATGGCTCTCTAACTTGCCTGACAGTTAGAGACTTTTATAAATGTGATTGTTTACAGCCCCCCAACCACAAGAGGCATGAAGCTTAAAGCATCTTAAAGATATAGAGCTTTTCTAAAGAGCTAAAAATTATACTGGTGATGGGTTTCACTGTTGAGTCAATGACCAATGCCAGACCTCCATAGTCTTCATCTTTTAGGCACCTGGAGGATATTAATCAATGTGATTGGGATATAGAAAAAGGAATATAGATAGTAGTTTTGATGTTAGCAACACTAGACTTTTGAGTTAGTAAACTTTCTCTTTGTTATAAATCACTGTACTCCTCTTGCTTTGTTATAAATCATTGTGTCCTTGCTATGTAAGAATGCAACCTTAACTAGTGTTTTCTGAGAGTGGCACCAGACTTTGTAGAGAACAACACTTTTAAGGGCAAATAAGTTTTCTGGTTGGCAGACCCTTATCTGAAAAGGGCCGTAAAATGTTAATAGGCTTCCTGGTCATAAGATGATGTAAATCATCTAAGACTTGTGTATACAGCTAGGTATACAGAGAGAAAGCCTGGTCTCAATAAGAGTCAGGGCTGCTGACACTGCATAACTTTGTATTATCCATTGATCTCTATGTACAACCAAAAGCATAAAAGGCTTTCCTGAACAATAAAGGATGGGCAAGTCACTGGAAAGACTGGTTTCCCCTGTGTGGTCTTTACTCCTTCTCTTCTTTTCTGGCTGAATTCCCATCTGGGGCATGGAGGCTCACCATGTCTACTTACTTGCCCTGGCTTCTAAGACCCACGTGAGAGGAAGCCCAAGGTGGGGCACCCTCCACTATTCAAGCAGGTGCCGGTGGCCTACGTAGATGGTGCAAACCTCTTGTCTAGAGGTTTTATTAGCTTTCCATGTAAACCAAGTTATTCAGCCTCTTTTCTCCATTTATTTTCCTATTACACTATTTCTTTCTAATCTCCCTCCATATCTTTAATTAAACAATTAATTTCTAAGATGCC
The DNA here is from genome assembly GCA_006410635.1 of Cephalophus harveyi. Taxonomy (NCBI): domain Eukaryota; kingdom Metazoa; phylum Chordata; class Mammalia; order Artiodactyla; family Bovidae; genus Cephalophus; species Cephalophus harveyi. The sequence continues at coordinate 134,191 of SJYT01079528.1, read as the reverse complement.
AACTCCGTCTCCCCTTCGAATTACCCTAGATCCACTGAGGCTGGACCCCAGCAGACCCCAATCCCTCCCAGCATCAGAGTCTTTTCCAATGTGTCAATTCTTCACATGAGCTGGCTAAAGTACTAGAGTTTCTGCTTTAGCATCATTCCTTTCAAAGAAATCCCAGGGCTGATCTCCTTCAGAATGGACTGAATGGATCGCCTTGCAGTCCAAGGGACTCTCAAGAGTCTTCTCCAACACCACAGTTCAAAAGCATCAAATCTTCGGCGCTCAGCTTTCTTCACAGTCTAAGTCTCACATCCATACATGACCACTGGAAAAACCATAGCCTTGACTAGACGGACCTTTGTTGGCAAAGTAATGTCTCTGCTTTTCATTATGCTATCTATGTTGGTCATAACTTTTCTTCCAAGGAGTAAACGTCTTTTAATTTCATGGCTGCAGTCACCATCTGCAGTGATTTTAGAGCCCTGAAAAATAAAGCCTGACACTGTATCCACTGTTTCCCCATCTATTTCCCATGAAGTGATGGCACCAGATGCCATGATCTTCATTTTCTGAATGTTGAGCTTTAAGCCAACTTTTTCATTTTCCACTTTCACTTTCATCAAGAGGCTTTGTAGTTCCTCTTCACTTTCTGCCATAAGGGTGGTGTCATCTGCATATCTGAGGTTATTGATATTTCTCCTGGCAATCTTGATTCCAGCTTGTGTTT
>SJYT01079528.1:81903-129962 GCA_006410635.1 Cephalophus harveyi | reverse complement strand
TGTCACCTACTGAATACCCCAAACACACAGATCTTGGTTTGCAGATAAAATTCCCCACTGAAAGGAGCCAGGTCTGACTAGGAAAAGTATAAGCTAAGCTTTTTATATTTTGTCCATAAATCTGAGAAATGCTAAAGATATAAATGAATATAGCCAAATGATAGCCTATCACTACTTCTTTTCTCCTTAATATAAAATGCAGTTTATAGTATGTTTTAGTTATAGCAGTTATATAGTTATATAAATAGCAGTTATACAGTTATAGCAGTTTATAACATAATTTCCTTGCCAAAAATGTTTGCGTGTAATACAGTCTTTTGACCTAATTCCAGTTTATAGGAAAGAGAGGAGACATAATAAAAAATAAATGGCAGCCCAAACAATATATACACACAACAAGAATAAAGCAAATGCAGCAAAAATAATACAGATTGTGATTTTTTTAATTTATTGTTTTAATTAATTTATTTATTTTAATTAGAGGATAATTACAATGCTGTGTTGGTTTCTGCTGTACAACAAGGCAAATCAGTCATATATGACACTCCCTCTTCAACCTCCTTCCCACCCCCACATCCTGGATTTTTGTTTTATCATTCCTTTAATTTTTTTGCATTTGGGGAAAATCTTACAGTAAATATTTAGGGAACATAAATAAATTACCCTGGAATTATCTCTTGCATATCTGAGCTCATTGTGACGTTCAGCAGAAGTCGCTGGCTACTCGTCTGGTGTTTCACTAAAGGAGACATTGTTACATCACAAGTGCGGCTGCTCCAGTGGCAGAGAGCCCCATTCAGACTTCCTTTTCTATACTTCAGTCCCAGGTCATGTTTTCACTGTCCAGAGAGAAAGCATCTTGGAGTAGACACCCATTCTGCTATGCTTCAGGGAATCCCAGTCACTTTCAGAACAAGGTCCAAACCTGGAACAGGTTCCTGGATTACATATTTTCTTGTGGCTACACTCTCCCCAAAACGGATGATGCTATAACCAGACTGAACAGCTTTCTTGTCCCCGAAACACTTGCTCCTTCACACCGTGGTGACTCTGCTCATGCTTTCTGATCTAATGAAAAGTCTTTTCTTGCCCCCAATGGATTATTTCTCTATAGCATGTAAAACTAATCAAGGATGTCTCTGCCTTGAGTTTATGTGCTCACTGGGTAGCACTTTCATTTGCAATTAAAAATAAGCCTATCTCTTTATTTCCTAAATAATAACCTATTTGAAAGTAAGGACTTTGTATTCTTGGCATGGAGTATTAAGTATGGCACTTATGCTTAAATTTTATTATTTAGCCCAAATATTTACTTAGCACACAGCAGACAAGCACTCTGCCAACCATTGGCCACTGTCAACAAGAATGAATAAATGAATGAGAAGATGCCCTCACACCTGCTTCAGAAAGTTGCACTTGGAATCCCTATTACTATAATTATAACAATGAACTTGCATGCTCAGTTGTGTTCAACTCTTTGAGACGCCATGGACTGTAGCCTGTCAGGCTCCTCTGTCAATGGGACTTTTTAGGCAAGAATACTGGAGTGGGTTGCCATTTCTTTTTCCAGGGCATCTTCCTGATCTGGGGATTGAACCCGAGTCTCCTAAATCTCCTACATTTCACCAGGTAGGTTTTTTACCAGCTGAGCCACCAGGGAAGCTACATTATAAGAACAAAAAATGAGAAAGCCACATGCTTCACTGTGAGAGCACACAGTGTTTTGGTACTTTAGTACTCATAGCTGCCATATGCAGCTTCCCAGGTGGCGCTAGTGGTAAAGAACCCACCTGCCAATCCAGGAGACATAAGAGACACAGATTCCACCTCTGTGTCAGGAAGATTCCCTGGAGGAGGGCATGGCAACCCTCTTCAGTATTCTTGCCTGGAGAATCCCATGGGCAGAGGAACCTGGCAGACTATAGTCCATAAGGTTGCACAGAGTCAGACCGGACTGAAGCAGCTTAACACAGAGTTGCCATATCCAGTTTCTCAACTACAAATGGGATTCACATGCAGACGACTCACAGAGACAATGAACGATGATCTGAAATCGACACACTTGTAAAAATGGCGTGTAAAGCCACCCCAGCAAAGTGCCTGTTTCCACAAAGCCTTCTCTGAGTAGCAATGCTGATCATATCCAGTTTCTCAACTACAAATGGGATTCACATGCAGACGACTCACAGAGACAATGAACGATGATCTGAAATCGACACACTTGTAAAAATGGCGTGTAAAGCCACCCCAGCAAAGTGCCTGTTTCCACAAAGCCTTCTCTGAGTAGCAATGCTGACTCAAAGACGGGATGCTGCCTTCAAGAGCACGGAAAGTGATGGATGTGCTTAACAAACACAGTTGGCAGTGAAAATGCACAAACGCAACATGTTTGGGCCTTGTTTGTTCCAGCAATAGCCCTTCTTCCCTGCAGTGTTTTGAGCGTAACTATTCTCATGATTCTCGCCATGGTATTTTAGAATCTTATTGCTATGTTTTCCATCACACTGTCCAACTGGCATTTTCACAAGCCATCATTTGCTCCTGACTTCTTTTTTTTTTTATTTTTATTTTTATTTTTTTTTCATTTAAGGTCATGTTTCTTTATTGTTATTTCTTTTTTTTTTAATTTTACTTTTACTTTATAAATTTATTTATTTTAATTGGAGGCTAATTACTTTAAAATATTATATTGGTTTTCCCATATATCAACAAGGGATTCACATGCAGACGACTCACAGAGACAATGAACGATGATCTGAAATCGACACACTTGTAAAAATGGCGTGTAAAGCCACCCCAGCAAAGTGCCTGTTTCCACAAAGCCTTCTCTAAGTAGCAATGCTGATTCAAAGACGGGATGCCTTCAAGAGCACGGAAAATGATAGATGTGCTTAACAAACACAGTTGGCAGTGAAAATGCACAAACGCAATATGTTTGGGCCTTGTTTTTTCCAGCAATAGCCCTTCTTCCCTGCAGTGTTTTGAGTGTAACTATTCTCATGATTCTCGCCATGGTATTTTAGAATCTTACTGCTATGTTTCCCATCACACTGTCCAACTGGCATTTTCACAAGCCATCATTTGCTCCTGATTTCTTTTTTTTAATTTTTATTTATTTATTTTTTTTCATTTAAGGTCATGTTTCTTTATTGTTATTTCTTTTTTTAATTTTATTTTTACTTTATAAATTTATTTATTTTAATTGGAGGCTAATTACTTTAAAATATTATATTGGTTTTCCCATATATCAACATGAATCCGCCACAGGTGTACACGTGTTCCCCATCCTGAACCCCTCTCCCACCTCCCTCCCCGTACCATTTGGACATTCCCTTTGCATTGCAGCATGAAAAGGTCCTCTAATTCAAGAGACCAGGTGTGGAAAAATCAGGCGAAATGATGTCTTCAAAGAAGGCAAAATGATACTTTGCTATGTTTAAGTCCCACTTTTATATAAAGTATGATGGCCTTAAAAAAGGCAAGACATGACTCCTACCCCAAGCCTGAAAACAACTGCAGGGTAGTTAAAAAAAATAGATGATATTTAAATGATAGATGACTAGATGGAGTGCTGACACATAGTAGACCGTAATAAACAATCTAACATGAGACTATAATCAAGCCATGAAAATATAGGAGATAAAGGATTAACCTAGCAAAGAGAAATTGTGGAAGGCTGGGAGGCTTTTTAAGATTATTTTTACGTCTTCCTATATTCAGTTTAATGAAACTTGTGCCATGGAAATAGTATCAACACAAAGAAGACAGCTGCGATTAGGAGGCTTAGTTCTGAAATGCTTAGTAGACATTGGGTTATTTTGGGGCAACTCACAGGACAAATCTCCTTCCAGGCCACAGCCCTATTCCAGCTATAGGACTGTCAAAACTTTACATAAAAACACTTAACAGAAAATCAAATTCCATTCTCTAATTTGAAAATAACAAAACAATGATCAGAATAGTGGGTGAAGACAAGACGTTGTGTTGTGTAGGAGTGTGTGTAGTTTTCTTTTGCCTTGTTCTACAACGATAGAGCTACAGTTTATGACATCCGCAAGGCAAATGGGACTAATTCTCATATTAGGGACCCAGTACACTCTGGAATCCAGAGTTTAAACTAAAAGTCATTAAACAAAAACTTCTGTGAGGTTTTCTGTTATGAGGTTGGCCTAGATGTTATTATATCAGTCCCTCCTGCCCTCCACCCTACTCTTGAACAGTCAGGCCCAGAGACAACCCAGTTCATATTGGGAAGATTTAGGAAAACCTGTACAGCCTCAGAGAACATGGTAATGAGTTAATTTCATTGCTGGCCTCATTCTTCATAAATGAAGTTCAGGCAGGTAACAGCAGGAGGCTGAAGAGGTATTCCAATTTCTGAGATCTAAGAAACCACTGAAAATGTGTCTACTAGGGAAAAAGACTTAAAAGAATAAGAAGGATAATTTGAGCAGAAAAGCTGGTTGGAGGGCCCAATTCTAATAAGCCAAGCATGCCCCAAATTATCATATATAAGATATGAATAACAAAATAAGCAAGGTTGCCAGCTTTTAAAATGCATTTTAAGTTCTAGATACTTTCCTTACTCCTTCAAGGAAAGCATTATTAAACCCAAATTCTATATAAGAAACACTGAGGTTCAGAGTTGAATTCTTGTGCCTAAGGTCTCCTGACTGGTAAATACAGGGTAAGGATTCAGTCTCAGATCTCATGCCAAAGGGAGTTCTTCCTTTTTCTTATGAAACTTTGCATCTTATGAAATTATGTGTGAATGTGTATATGTCAGCTCATGTGTGTGTAGACTTCTGTGAATATACATATACACCTGTGTACATGTTTCAGGTGATGTGTTAATACATGAATACAAATCAAACTCTAGCTAACTGGTCTACAAAGATATTCTAAGTTACTATAGAATGATTACAAGGCCACGAAGTCCAGCTACTAATTTTGCAACTTACTAGCTGTCCTATTTCAGCCAAGTTGTTTAAATTCTCTGTGACTCAATTCTATTGTCTGTGAACTGAAGATGCCGATCGCACAGGCTATTCTGATTAAATGAGTTTTCATATCTAAAGTGCTTAGATGTAAGTACTTTATAATTGCTATATGTGGCACAGTGTAATAGCTATATGTGTGCTAAGCAACTCTGTGGATTGTAGCCTGCCAGGCTCCTCTGTCCATGGGGATTCTCCAGGAAAGAGTACTGGAGTGGGCTGTCATGCCCTCCCCCAGAATTGCTATGTCATCATTAGCTGTTGTTATCATCATTGCTATTATTGATGTGTTTTGTTTAAACTGGTTTCTGTTTCTTTCCTCCTGTGTCAGATGTGCCCAGTCACTTTGGTCGTGTCCTACTCTTTGCGACCTTGTGTACTATAGCCCACCAGGCGCCTCTGTCCATGGGACTCTCCATGCAGAAATACTGGAGTGGGTAGCCACTCTGTTATCCAGGGGGTCTTCCTTACCCGGGGACTTAACCCCAGTCTCTTAAGTCTTCTGCATCGGCAGGCAGGCCCTGTACCACTAACTAGCACCACCTGGGAAGCCCTTCTTTTCTCCCTGTCTTTATTATTTAGATAATTATTTGGTTTCTTGTTTTATTTTCATAAGGAAACACCAGCAGGTTTTGTAAAGCCAAATTTATCAGAATCAATGATAGAGTCAACCACTTCCCAGAATAGAAATCTCATATATTGCCCAGAATAAGGCTTCTTCACAATTGGCAGACACCGCAGTAGGGTAACACAGTGTCACAGTGCTATATGCTTATGCCACTGTGGGCTTTTGTTCACTCACCAAAGAATGGATGGTGATCACAAGGAAGAGGAGACGTCTGTCCACACAGTGTCCACAGTGGTCATCTCACAGAGTGTGATTAGCCGAACTTCCCAAGGCCCGTTGCCAGACTCACAACTGACCGAGCAGTCACAGGCCATTGAGTTGAATTTGAACAGTATAAATTCTCATATGTATGATTCTAGAGTCCAGCCTATCAACTTTTATCTCCAGCTCATAAAACCTTGCAAACCTATTTTCTACTCAATTAACTATTTACTATTTTCAGTTTCCCAATAATCCAAAGTATTTCAACAGCTTCCTCTCAATGTTTTCCTCATGTGCATTTGAACAGTGGGGTTCCTGGGACTCTGAAAAGGACTTGTTGAAAACTCACAGTAAATCGATTTCAGTTTTATGATGTTAAAATAGGTCTTAGCCAGTTGAAAATCATATTCTAAGCAAAAGTGAGTTTTGTAGTTTTCAGAACAAAAATCATTTTTATATGGAGCAACCAGTTCTGGGTGCTCAGAAGGGTGCCATAAACTGCTTAAGCAAGGTACAATGCAAAAAAAAAAAAAAGACAATTATCTCAGGTTAATTGTGCAGTCTATCTTGAAACTTGTGGAAAGCCCAGCTTGAAATCTTTCACATGTAGTATGGCAGTCTTGACAGGTATGAGAAGTTCATTCCTAACTTAGCCAATACACACACATACATAGTGTGTACACATAAAGACATGTTTATGTACACATACTTATGCAAGCTCACACACATATGTGTATGTGAACTCACAACTAGGAAGGGGACGTAGAACATATACCCTTTCCCTGCTTTGCCACAATGAATTCCTGAGATATTCTGCTTATACAAGTTGATTATTTTTCTAGATCACATCTTTGTCCTTCTCCTATCTCCTCTATCATAATCACAGAAAAGTCTCAAAAACGATTTTCACATCTTTTTAGGAGGTCAAAGTTACTAACAGATTGGACTATATACAAATTACTATTTTGTAACCCAAAATGGTTGTAGAAACAATTTCATATTGTTCAGCCTAATATATTGCTGACTTTAATTTATTGAAATATAATTTACATGTAATAAAATGCACAGCTCTTAAGCCTATAGTTTGATGGGGTTTAACAAATGTACAATCTGTGCAGCTAAGATACAAGTCAGTGTAGAAAACTATTCTGTCACCTCAGAAAAGTCCTTGTTTCTCTTTGAGTGGATCCCCTGTTCTCCACCACTGCCGTTACGATTTTTATGAACACAGTTTAGTTTTGTTTATTCTATGATTTTGTAAAAATAAAACAACACAGATCCCTTTACATCTGGCTTCTTTCATTCAGCCTAACATTTCTGAAGTCCACAGATGTTATTGTATGTGTTAGTAGACATTCCTGGCTATTGCTCTGTTAATACTCCATGGAACAGACAATTTACAGATCTTTATTCTACTATCAGTGGGAATCTAGACTATTCACAATTTGTGGATACTATATAATAAATAAATGCTGCTATGAACATTCTTGAAAACTTTTATATAGACATATGGTATCATTTTTTGTGAACAAATACTTAGGTATGGAATTGCTGAGTTAAGAAGGTATCTACTGACCAGAGCAGCAGCACCAGTTTTCAGATGGATGTCTACCTTCCAATCAGCACCCTGTTGGAGCTGTCACTGCCAGACACCCACACCAACACTAATTACTGTCAGTCTTCACAACGGAACATTCTAGTGGGTCTGAAATGGTATCTCACGGAACTTCCTTCCTGCATACTTTTGTCAAGCACTATTCATGTGTATGTATGTATATTTTTTCCGGTATACCATTCAACTGAGATTCAGAAAATGGCTAGTTGGTTTCTGCATGTGACTAAAGCAATAACATGCACATTCAGGAGGTGGACACGGGAGAATCAGTATTTCCACACATGAACTGAGCCTAACCCAAGGGAGGTCTGCAGAATAAGAGAAATAAAGCAGAAATGAGCTAGGATAGAGTATCATGGGGACCTCAAGGTTCCAGTGATGTATTCAGTTCCGTTCCTAAGTCTCAACTGTTTTTCTGAGGGTGTGCTTCTTCACTATAAGTTCCTTCTCTTCCCTAAACACATTCAAGAAAGTTTTTGTTGTAATCAATCAAAAGCAACTTAAAGAATGTCAAAATTATTTGACTATTAGTTTTTTCATACTATTGCATGTGTCCATCTTTTACTTTCTGCTTATTGGGAGTTTCAGAAAAGATGTTTCCTGAATTTAACAGCAGGCTCTCTTTATTGAAAAGAAATTAAACCTACATATATGGCCACACACTCCCTTCAGTCTGTATGTAGCATTCCAATTATCTTCAAAGAAACAATGTCTCTTTTGCAGATTTTTAGGAAATAATACACTTTGTTGAAATAGATTGAAAAAGAATGAGTCTGAAAATTAACATTTTTAGGTCCTAAAATTTTAATGTATTTTGTTACTTTTTAAGTATAATTAGTCATTTTATTGCATAATGGGATAGTTTTGTAAATTTTTTTAGTTTTTAATATTTTATATCTTAACTATCTGTTAACAAAGATAGCTTTATTTCTTCCTTTCCAATATGTACCCTTTTAAATTTTTTTCATGTCTCATTGCATTAACTAAGATTTCCACTGTGATATTTAATAGGAGTGGTAAGAGGAGACATCCCTACCTTGTTCCTGATCTCAGGGAGAAAGCATCTAGCTTTTCACTCTAAGGTAAAATATCAGCTTACAGGTATTTTTTTTGTAAATATTCTTTATTATATTCAGGAAGTTTCCTCTATTCCTAGTTTACTAGGAAGTGGTTTTGTGAATATGTATTAAATTTTTGTAATTTTTTTCCTTCATCTGTTATTGTGATCATATGATTTTTATTAGAAACACTCTTAGCCAAAATCTTATATTATTGTACAAGATCCCTATTGTGACAGTAAGATGTGGAGAGAAGGAAAACATTATATGGTTCTATATGAGGTCTCGGTCTTTATAATAAGTCTGAACTGGGCATTTTCCTTCTCCCATATAAAGGCTAGATGAGGCTGGAATTAGGTATTTACCACCCCCAAGATAGATTAGGTTTGACTAAAATCCAAGTAAATTGGGCCCTAGTAAAATAGTTCCCCATGAAAATAGGCCTTATTAAGAGAACAGAAAGTCAGGGTGCATTTCACAATGATTGATTTTCTTTCCCCCTGCCTGAAACTCTGGGGGTTTTTTCTTCTGATCTTCACTGTGAGAATCTGGAAGGAATTATGGAGGTAAACTCATAAGAGTGGGAACCCTACAAAACTGAGTCTCCTGGAGTTTCTAACTCGACCACACTGATCCTCCAGTGCTATATGGATCACAAGTTGAAGCTTCTGGCTTTAGCCTGGGGCTCTGCTCCTGGACTTCTCTATTTGATTTTCCATATCTTCATATCTTTCCAGTTTGGGGGGCATCAGTTTTACCTGTGACATCAATTTTCTGATGGATATAAAATGAGTTGTTGATTTTCAGTTTGCTCAGCCCTTCCTTTTGTTGTGAGGTTGGGAGTGATGCCTTCCAAGCATCTTCCATGTCAGCTTGGAACCCAGAAGTTCTCTACTTTCAGTCAATATCTAGAGCTATGCCTCATAACACCTGGACATATTTTGGCAAGTTGGCATTTCTGATTGTTTTTTCAATAAATCAACTCTGCTCTGAAGGAAGAGTTCTGCATCAGCCTCAAACCCAGGTCTTTGTCTTTTATTCACACACCAACTCTGATGAGAATATAACATTAAATCTTAGAAAGCGACCATTATTTTGAGATATGCCAGTGGAGTAAAAGGTTTGTTTCTGATCAGTCATCCCATATTATTAGAGTGCTATTAGGGGCAAGGCATTCTAAGATCAGAATGATGTCGACAACCTATCATGATGAAGTAAAGAATCTCTCCTAATGCTGGAGTGAGACATTGGTCACTACACCCATAATAAAATGCTGATTTCTTGATTCAACAAATCTCAAGTCAGTGTTCACTACAGATGCTAAATTCCTGGATAGTGAGGACCATGGTGGCTCCTCTATGCCCTGGACTTAGTATTAGAATGGCACAGAACAGCTGCTCAAAGCAATTTAAGAGTTACATAAATGAAAAAATAAATAGGGGAATTTGTATATCCAATTAAAAGCATCTGAAGTTTAGCCTAATGACAGAGCCTTAGAATTCTAGAAATTGCAGAAAGGCTGTCAGCACATGTGTTTCTGCAGTAACTTCATTTGGAAGGGGACATTTAGGAATAAGTGAATTGACACAGTAAGTTGCCATTATTCAGAATGACTGGATATCCCAGAGATCTATGCAGATTTTAGTAGAATACAGAAGGTATTGTTAGCTTTATCAATATGGGAGAAAAGAAAGAATGAATTTTTCAATTCCAAAGCTAACATATGCCCATCAGTCAAAATTGAGCTGAAACAAGCAGATACTGCATCTGCTATCCACTTTTAGAAATCTGACTTACTCTGCAACCAGGTGTTCTATGCTGGGGTCTATGGATGGGCTTTAGGAGTCCTTGAATCCCCAGATATTTTGTGCAAATATTTTGGATGCACGTGTTTTTATGCAAGAAGTATCATGGCTTTCATTAGCTGCTGAGATGATTATGTAATGTGGAGAAACAAAAATAGTAAAAGAAGCAAGGGGATGCCTAAGAGCTAGTCCCCACCTTCAGAAGCTTCTCTGAATGTGAGTAAATATCAGATAGCAGAGAATATATATTCTGAGAAAAGAGAGACAGACAGACTGACCTGCACACATCTTATGTCGAGCACCATGCAGCCTCACCTCTTCATTTTCCCAGCCTGATTCTTAGGGATGAAGCAGAACAGACCTGACAATTAGCAGACAAAGGTTTTTAGATTTAAGTCTGTTTGAGATAGAATATCATTAGTATTCATTTATGTAGCAGATAATCAATCCTTCCATTTCTATTTTGATGCAAAGTATCTATTGAATTCATTAAGCTATCATCAACTAATGAGCAATCATTGTCATTAAACAGCTGCATCACAGAAATAATAGAGAGAAAAAATCCAAGATCCGTAGTATTTTCATTTTCACCGTAATTAACACAGAGGCTCTTCTGAAGATGCCAGATCCCTGGCATTTCCAGTAACATTTCACGGAGGCTGACTCCTTCCTGCTTTCTTGCTCCCACAATCTCTCACACTCCCTCTTCTTTCACCTTTACCCTCTGGGGTGAAAAGGAGTCAACATCTCTTGACTCTCTTCACTTAGCAAAGGGTAAGCCTGCAAAGAGAATCAAATATAACAGACATTCAGCATAGGACTTAAAGACTAAGACGGAAGGTGTTTTTGCAAAGTCAGAAGGAGGTGGAAAATCATCGTGCCGGAAAGGTCAACGCATCCTTAACCATGGCAGTCAAATGTTGGCTCACTAATTGGACCATTTGCCTCCCAGAACCATGCCAAAAGTTGCTCAGCCACTGTTCTCAGACCTTTAAACAGCTCAACTGGCAGGTGGCTTAAAATGGAAAGATGATGTTAATTAGTGCTAATTGATTTCACATCCTTTACATTTGCTCATCTACAGGATGCCCTCTGTCCTGATAGGGGAGGAGGGTTTTGTATATGTGGGTGGTAGCAAGAAAGCCCTAAATTAATTAAGGAAAAAAGTCCATGATTTTAGAAGGAAAAACAGTGTCCAAGGATTCCTTTTCTGCTATTCTGACTTCCTGAATTTCACAGTCTTCTGCTGGGACAGTTTCTTGATATGCCTTTGAGAATTCACCACGGGAAGCCAAGGTCTGTTCCTGACAGAAGCGGGAAACCACAGAGCTCAGCTTCAGCCACCACAGTCTTTGATTATTAGACAAAGCTGTCTGTTTCTTGGGAAATTAAAACGTGTATGCTATGCATGTCTTGTTTATATACATTTCTCCCAGAACATGATATTTTAAAATTAACAGCTTAATATGTTATAAAACTCACACTCATCACAATCCTGATTCTTCCCTCTTATGTGATTGAAGACGTGAGTACCCAATTTTTTTTATCCTTCTAATTCTCACATTCATTAACAGCAGTTTTTCCCCTAGCAAGATTCTGCACAGAGCAAATGAATTTTGTGTATTTGACAAATGTTTCTCTCTGGCATGACTAAGCTCAAAGACAGCATCACAAGTGAACACCACTGGGAAAGATATTCCAGAGAAAAGTAATGCAGAGATGGTTTCCGTATCTAAAACATTTGAAGAAGCTAAAAACTCATTAGGGATCCAGCAACCTGTCCCCCCAAACCATCCAGGCCTAATTCCTTTCTCAGTATCCCATTATGTTGCTTATGAGGTCTCAGACATGGGAGCTGGCTAAAGGTTCATGAGCTTTGAAGCCTTCATCTTAATGACGTGGGGCTCAGTTGCTGTGCAGAAGCATGTTAAGATAGCTTTGGGAGAACATTATTTGGTAGATATCTGAAAAGAACTTTAGAAAACATCTATCTCTGGATAAAAATTGTTTTACCTTCCTTCTACTATTTAATTTTTTAAAATATTGTTTATAACCATAAGTAAAATCTATTTTCATTGTAAGGAGGAAAACCTGTAAGAAATATACAGAGCTCACAACAGCAAAATAATGGAGAATAGGGAAATGAATGACTTAAAATGTTAACCACACAGGACTCTGCCAGTCTAACAGCCTTCAGTGAGCAAAGGCTCTTCAGTCCTGGGCAAACAGGAATGACCACCATCCTTTGTTTCATCCTCTGTACTGAAAATGTAAGCTTGTTCCCAGCGTGTGGCTGTCTTTTATTTTTGGGACTTGCAGCTTGGCAACCAATCTGCTCAATGAACTGTTCTTTTGCATTTCTTTTTTTAAATTAATGTATAGTTGATTACATCATTACAATATTTACAATATTATTAGTTTCAGGTATACAGGAAAGTGATTCAGATATATATAATACAGATAACACACACATATACATATATGTATATATATAAGCTTAAAATTATTTTCCATTATAGGTTATTACAAATATTTAGTATAGTTATCTGTGCTATACAGTAGGTCCTTGTTGTTTACCTATTTTATATATAGTAGTGTGTATGTGTTAATCCCGAAGTCTTATTTTATATCTCCTCCCTCCCTTTTCCTCTGGTAACCATGAATTTGTTTTCCATGTCTGTGAGTCTCTTTCTATTTTATGAATAAGATCCTTTGTGTCATTTTTCTTTTTTAGAATCCACATATAAGCAATATTAATCCAACTGTGCTAAATGAGACATTCAACTACCTGGACAAAGTTCCACTTGTTCAGTTGCTAAATCCTGACTCTGTGACCTCTTGCACACCAGGCTTCCCTGTCCTTCACCATCTCCTGGAACTTGCTCAAACTCATGTCCACTGAGTCAGTGATGCCATCCAACCATCTCATCCTCTGTCGTCCCCTTCTCCTCCTGTCTTCAGTCTTTCCCAGCATCAGGGTCTTTTCCAATGAGTCAGCTCTTTGCATCAATTGGCCAAAGTACTGAAGCTTTAGCTCAGCATGAGTCCTTCCAAAGAACGTTCAAGGTTGATTTCCTTTAGGAGTCACTAGTTTGATCTCCTTGTTGTCCAAGGGACTCTCAAGAGTCTTTTCCAGCACCACAATTCGAAAGCATCAATTCTTCAGCTGTCAGGTCCAACTCTCATATCCATACATGGATGTATGTGACTACTGGAAAAATCATAGCTTTGACTATATGGACGTTTGTTGGCAGAGTGATGTCTCTGCTTTTTAGTACAATATTTATGTTCGTCATAGCTTTTCTTCCAAGGAGCAAGGGTCTTTTAATTAGTGACTGAAGTCACAGCCCTCAGTGATTTTAGAGCCCCCAAAAAATGAAATCTGTCACAGTTTACACTTTTTCCCTATCTACTTGCCATGAAGTCATGGAACCAGATGCCATGATCTTAGTCTTTTACATTGAGTTTAAAGCCATCTTCTTCACTCCCCTTTTTCACCCTCATCAACAGGCTCTTTAGTTCCTCTTTTCTTTCTGCCATTAGAGTGGTATCATCTCCATATCTGAGGCTGTTCATATTTCTCCTGGCAATCGATTCCAGGTTGTAATTCATCCGGTCTGATATTTCACGTGATGTATTCTACACAGAAGTTAAATAAGAACGGTGACAATATACATACTCTTTTGACGTACTCTTTTCCCAATTTTGAACCAGTCCATTGTTCTATGTCCAGTTCTAACTGTTACTTCTTTATCCACAAACAGGTTTCTCAGGAGACAGGTAAGGTGGTCTGGTATTCCCATCTCTTTCAGAATTTTCCAGTTTGTTGTGATCCACATAGTTAGAGGCTTTCTTGTAGCCAATGAAGAAGAAGTAGATGTTTTTCTGGAATTGCCTTGCTAGCTTGTTTTATGATACAACAGATGTTAGCAATTTGATCTCTGGTTTCTCTGCCTTTTCTACAACCAGCTTGTACATCTGGAAGTTCTCAGTTCACGTACAATTGAAGCCTAGCTTGAAGGATTTGAAGCATCCCCTTGCTAGCATGTGATATGAGCACAGTTGTACAGTAGTTTGAATATTCTTTGACATTGCCCTTCTTTGGGATTGGAATGAAAACTGACCTTTTCCTATTCTGTGGCCACTGCTGAGTCTTCCAAATTTGCTGGCATATTGAGTGCAGCACTTTAACAGCATCATCTTTCAGGACTTTAAATAGCTCAGCTGGAATTCCATCACTTCCACTAGCTTTATTCCTGTGCTTCCTAAGAACCACTTGACTTCACACTGCAGGATGTGTGGTTTCACCACTTCTGTAAGATGTTTTGCCCACTGAAATGAACAGATGTGTAATGATCAAGACGCTTCTAGGTAAAGCAGCAGAGTAGGTACAAGTCTAATTCTCACCCTTTCAGATAACCATTGAAATAATAGCATAAAACAGAGAGAAAACACTTCTAGATGCTAGAAGTCAGAAAGGTGAGACAGGAGCCCATGGCAGCCCTATTCACAACAGCCCAGACATGGGAACAGCTTAAATGTCAGTGACAGAGGAGCGGATAAAGAAGATGTGGTGCACACATACTGTGGAATATTATTAACAGTCATGAAAAGAACAAAGTAATGCCATTTGCAACAACATGGATGAACCTAGATGTTATGATACCAAGTGAAGTAAGTCAGACTGACAAAGACAAAGATATGATCGCTCATATGTAAAATCTAATATTTTAAATGATATAAATGAACTTATTTATAAAACAGAAACAGTCTCACAGATGTTAGAAACAAATTTATGGTTACCAAAGGAGAGACCTTGGAAGGAGTAATAAATTAGGAGCTTGAGATTTACATACATTCACTGCTGCTGCTAAGTCACTTCAGTCATGTCCGACTCTGTGTGACCCCATAGATGGCAGCCCACCAGGCTCCCCCGTCCCTGGGATTCTCCAGGTGAGAACACTGGAGTGGGTTGCCATTTCCTTCTCCAATGCATGAAAGGAAAAAGCGAAAGTTAAGTCACTCAGTCGTGTCTGACTCTTCGTGACCCCATGGACTACAGCCTACCAGC
Organism: Cephalophus harveyi; assembly: GCA_006410635.1. Taxonomy (NCBI): domain Eukaryota; kingdom Metazoa; phylum Chordata; class Mammalia; order Artiodactyla; family Bovidae; genus Cephalophus; species Cephalophus harveyi. Next base: position 114,587 of record SJYT01079528.1, on the reverse strand, counting down.
CTCCTTCATCCATGGGATCTTCCAGGCAAGAATACTGGAGTGGGGTGCCATTGCCTTCTCCACATACATACACTGCTGCTGCTGCTGCTAAGTTGCTTCAGTCGTGTCCAACTCTGTGCAACCCCATAGACGGCAGCACGCTCAGTTGTGTCCGACTCCTAGCGACCCCATGGACTGCAACCTACCAGGCTCCTCCATCCATGAGATTTTCCAGGCAAGAGTGCTTGAGTGGGGTGCCATTGCCTTCTCCAATACATACACTACTATATATAAAACAGATAAACAAGGACTTACTGTATTTCATAAGGAACTCTCTATTCAGTATTTTGTAATAACCCATATGAGAAAAGAACCTGAAAAAGAATGAATAAATGTATGTGCATGAATCATATGCTGTATACCTGGAACTAACGCAATACTATAAATCAGCTATATTCCAATAAAGTTTTTTAAAAATAAGTATATAAATAAATTTTGATGCATACTGTGCAGGTGGGGCAGAGTCTAAGAAAGGAGAAAACAGCTCAGGAAGGAAGAAAGAGAGGCCAGAGCCGGAAGGGAGGGTCTGGACAGCGTACCTGGACCCAAGAACACCTCCGAGAGTGGTCGACCTGGGCTGCACGGGAGTTGCCCACAAGACATTCTGACAGATGTATCTAGAAATGGCTATGCCCCTACCACACTGCTATGCCACACCAGAGCCACAAAGATGCCACACAGAAATGAAGATTCTGAACTGAAAATTAAATATACCATAAATTTAAACATTTTCCTATCAATAAAGAAGCTGGATAAAAACTGAGTCCCTGTTTGAAGGGCATAGACTTTTTTCTTTAAAAGTATAAATGGAGAAGGAAATGGCAACCCACTCCAGTGTTCTTGCCTGGAGAATCCAAGGGACGGGGGATCCTGGTGGGCTGCCGTCTATGGGGTTGCACAGAGTCAAACACGACTGAAGTGACTTAGCAGTAGCAGCAGTAGACTTATCCTTAAAAACAGCTATGAGAGACTTCCCTGGTGATCCAGTGGTTAAGACTCTGTGCTTCCAATGCAGGGGGACAAGCTTGATCTCTGGTTGGATAACTAAGATCCCACATGCCTTGTGGCATGGTTAAATTAAAAAAAATAAATAAAATTAGAACAAAAACAAAGAAAGAAATGCTTTTAAAAATCTTTAAAATAAGGGCCAAAATGGAGAAATTGATACAGGGATCTCTGTAAAGTTTCTTTAAGAGAAACACAAGGAAATGTCACAAATTCTGAATCCACATCTTTTAAGGCCCTGTAATGTATAGGAAACCATACAGACAGTCATGGAGATGAAGCTATCCCAGGTCAGAAAAGGCCAGCAGAAATGAGAAGACGTGGTTGCTGAAATTCAAAACGAAACAAGGGCAAGGACTGTTCAATTCGATATTCAGAAGCTGAATAAGCAAGTATAACAAGAGTGTACGAAATTATCCTAAACGTTGTGATAAGGATCTAAAAGTATTAATGCATACATAAACAGGAAAAACAGAGGCAGAAAATCCATCCCCAATATAAAGGAAAAGGTAAAAAAAGAAACAGTAAAACAATAATCAAGGAACCAAGTGCCACTCTCCTGACCCAAAGCCTTCAGGGGCTTCCTTTCTTTTCTAAAGGAAATCCACAGCCCTGGCCCAGCCCACAGGCCACCCTTAGGAGACTTCTGGTTCCTCGGGGACCACCTCCCTCCCTCCCCACATCTGTGGTGGCACTTCCCCTCTGGGGCTCACCCCCTACCTTCCGGGGCTCAGCACATCTGTTCCCTGACCAATGACCTCACTTCCTCCTGGCTCCCTCAGAGCCTGAGCCCTTGCTCACAGACATCCTGCTGCCAGGCTCGGCTCTGAGTCTCCGCATAGCACTGCTCTCAGAGAACTTATGATGGATTAGTGTGATTGCTTATCTCCTGTCTCTTCTCAGTCACCCAGGAGGGCAGGCAGGTCTTCTTTTTATTCACCTGTGCGCTTTTCCTAATCAGACACAGTTTTGTACCCAAAGGGACCTCAGACAACCTCTGGAAACATTTTCGGTGAACACCACTTGGGGAGAGAAGGGATGTTACTGGCATCCACTTGGTGGAGGACAGAAAAGCTGCCAAACAGCCTAAAATCCACACGACAGCTCCTACCCACAAAGAATTGTCCAGTCCTAAGTGTTCACAGTACTGAGGTTGACAAACCCTGGCCTAGGTATCTCCAGCCCCTAGAATGTAACAGGTACACAGTAAATACGGTTGAACTAATGGATGGATGGAATGTTAAATGGATGGGTAGGTGGATGGATGGATGGATGGATGGATGGATTGATATGTGGAAGAGTGAATTGAAGCTAATTTTGTTGAGCTGAATATGGTCTATCAAGATCAAAAAAGATATCAGAAAAGGATAACAGATTATTAATTTAATGGAGGGAAAACAAGTATGTATCCATAGACATCCTGGAACTTTTAAATTATGAATTTTAAAATAATTATAGGCATTGAGGTAGGGAAAAAGTGGCCAGTGGATAAACAGACAAATTTAAAAAATCAAAATGAGTCTCAGATTCCTTTCTAACACAGTTGCCAAAAGACAACCTGTAGATGTCTACAGATTTTGTATGAAATGACCAGGAGTGATGTGTTTCACTCCTGGTGAAGTGGTGCCATGTAGGGATGAAATGCTTTAACATTCCAAAGGGGTAATTTTTCAAATATGTGTTCTGGTTAAACAAGATATAAATTGAATAATTCAAGATTGGGAGGTGCTGACCCAGAAGATTGTCCCAGAGAAGTGATAAAATTAAGTATAGGGCTGTGTGTCTGAACATTGTGAACAGGCAATGAAACTTAAATGCAAATGTAAAAAGTAACACTTGAATGATAAAAGTAGAGAAAATTTTGGGGGGAAAATCTACATATGAGATAAAAATGAAACTGAGATTGAAATCATTTAAATATTAAAAGCATTACACACATCAGAAGAAAATAAAGTTAATATCAACAGATTTCAGGAAAGAAAACAGCATTCTAAATATCAACACAAACAGAAAAAGGGAAAAGGAAAAAAAATGGCAAACCCGATTAGACAAAATTTTAGGACTGATGTGAAAGTACATTTTACAGGAACAAATGGCAACTCATAAACTAGAAAATACAGTAGGAGCATATGTTTGTGTGTGTGTGTGTGTTTGGGAGTATACCATAGCATCCCTTAACCACTGGAAACAAAGCCTCTTAAAAATGAATAAGAAAAATATGTGTATCTCTGAAGAAAGCTAAACAGAGGAAATAAATGCACACATAAACTCAAATGGCTTCTTAAAATGTTCAACGTCTACTAGTAATATACTAGGTCCCCATACTATTTTTCCTCCATAAGTGAAAACTTTTATAACAATTGCAATAATCATTTTTCTCAGTACTGGGGAGTGCAAGGCAATGGGCACTATCATATTCTTCTTATAAAAGTATAATTTAGGACAAACTGCCTGGAGGTCAATTAGGCAGCATGAGGAGAAAGCCTCAAAAAAAGCAGCACACACTTTAATAAAGGAGTTTTATTTCAAGTAAATTGTCCTAAGAAATCAATCACAGATGTTTAAAAAGATGCATGAGCAATGCTGTTCTCCACAGCATAACTTATAACAGTGAAAAATTGGAAACAATCTAAATGGCTGCCAATAAGAAATTGGATTTTAAAATATGGAACATATAAACTATGATGAAATTCAAGAGAATGATTAGCAGCCATGTACAAGAATACCAAATGAAATGGGAAAATGACAGTGAGAGGATTAGACTCAAAATAATGTACAGTGTGACCTAAATTGGGTTAAAATATGTGCAAATTTAATGCTAATTTTACATATAAAATATGTTCAAGGAAAAGGGCTGAAATCAAATATGACATTATGTTATTGGAGACTAAGTCAACTATACAAAAGAAGAGCAAAGTGGAAGGACTTGCCCTGCCAAATGTTAAGACACACTTGAAGTCTTGGTAAAATGCATGTGTATACTAGCCCTCAAGAACAGTCTGCAGGACAATGAGTCAGGTAGAGACATCAAAGATGGATTGATTTGAATATGAAAGTTTAACACTTGGTAAAGATGCCACCAGAATTAAACAGATAGAGTATGGGTGGTTTAAGAAAATTGGCTCTTTAAATGAAGAGAAATAAAGATGTTTACCCAACTAAAGTCAAATATACAAGTGTATTCTGGCTATATTAAAGACTTCAAGTTAAAAGTAAATTTTCAAAGTTAATAGGAAATATTGTAGGAGAATATTTTTCTGAATGAGAATGGAGGAAGACATTAGGAAAACTGCAAACCTTATCAAAGACCATGGTGAATTTCATTATAAAGTTTCATTAATTCTCTTAGATTTCAGCAGCTTTATTGAGGATTAATTGGTGGACAAAGTACTATCCTTTTTAGGGCCACAGAACTGGAAAAGGTCGGCTTTCATTTCAATCTCAAAGAAAGGCAATGCCAAAGAATGTTCAAACTGCCTCACAATTGCACTCATCTCACATGCTAGCAAAGTAGTATTCAAAATTCTCCAAGCTAGTCTTCAGCAGTACATAAACTGAGAAATTCCAGATGTTCAGGCTGGATTTAGAAAAGGCTGAGGAATCAGAAATCAAATTGCCAACATCCACTGGATCATAGAAAAAGCAAGATAATTCCAGAAAAACATCTGTTTCTGCTTCATTGACTACACTAAAGCCTTTGACTGTGTGGATCACACCAAACTGGAAAGTTCTGAAAGAGATGGGAATACCAGAACACCTTATCTGCCTGCTGAGAAGCTTGTGTGCAGGTCAAGAAGCAAGAGTTAAAACCAGACAGAGAACAACAGACTGGTGCCAAATAGGAAAAGGAATACATCAAGGCTGTATAGTGTCACCCTGCTTATTTAACTTCTATGCAGAAAACATCATGAGAAATGCTGGGCTGGAAGAAGCACAAGCTGGAATCAAGATTGCCCGAAGAAATATCAATAACCTCAGTACGCAGATGACACCACCCTTATGGCAGAAAGTGAAGAAGAACTAAAGAGCCTCTTGATAAAAGTGAAAGTAGAGAGTGAAAAAGTTGGCTTAAAGCTCAACATTCAGAAAACTAAGATCATGGCATCTGGTCCCATCGTTTCATGGCAACTAGATGCGGAAACAGTGGAAAGAGTGAGAGACTTTATTTGAGGGGGGTGGGCCTCCAAAATCACTGCAGATGGTGGCTGCAGCTGTGAAATTAAAAGAGGCTTGCTCCTTGGAAGAAAAGTTATGATCAACCTAGATAGTATATTAAAAAGCAGAGACATTACTTTGCCAACAAAGGTTCATTTAGCCAAAGCTATGATTTTTCCAGTAGTCAAGTATGGATGTGACAGTTGTCTCATAAAGAAAGCTGAGTGCCAAAGAATGGATGCTTTTGAACTGTGGTGTTGGAGAAGACTCTTGAGAGTCCCTTGGACTGCAAGGAGATCCAACCAGTCCATTCTGAAGGAAATGAGTCCTGAATATTCATTGGGAGGACTGATGCTGAAGCTGAAACTCCAATACTTTGGCCACCTGATGCAAACAGATGGTTGGATGGCATCACCGACTCAACGGACATGAGTTTGAGTAAACTCTGGGAGCTGGTGATGGACGCGGAGGCCTGGCTTGCTGCAGTCCTTGCGGTCACGAAGAGTAGGACATGACTGAGCCACTGAACAACGAATGTGGCTTTAGTGATAAAGAACCTGTCTGCCAGTGCGGGCAGACCTAAGAGACACAGGGTCTGGAACATGCCCTGGAGGAGGGCGTGGGTAACCCACTCTAGTTTTCTTGCCTGGAGAGTCCAGGGCAGGCTGCATTCCATAGGGTCACACAGAGTCCGACACAACTGAAGCAACTCAGCACACGTGCACCTTTTTTAATGTGTGCAATCATGAGTTTGAACACATGCAATTGCACATGATATCACTACCATCAAGGGGAGAGACATACAGCACCTCCCATATTTCCCTGGTGTCCCTTTGTATTTGTTTTGTGATAAGAACACTTGACATAAAATCCGCTTTCTAAACACATTTTGAAGTGCACAACAATGTTTTGTTAACCACCAACACTGTAGTTAACACAGCAGATTTACTTGTCTAGATTACTTGAAACTTTGTTCCCATTCAACATATTTCCTTAAAACATCAAATTGGGGGAAGATATGCCCACATGAAAGAAATTAATCTCTTGAATAAGCAATAAAGTATTGCAAATAATAAAACAATTACACTAATTTTTAGCAAAAACTATGCAGATAATCACAATTGGCTTTGTAATCTTAAAAGTCTATAAAATGTGAAAAGACATTCAAAATTGAATATGTGGGTGTGCGTATGTGTGTGTGCAGTCAATCTCATCCAACTGTTTGTGACCACGTGAATTATAGCTCACCAGGTTCCTCTGTCCATGGAATTTCCAAGGCAAGAATACTCGAGTGGGTTGCCATTCCCTCCTACAAGGGATCTTCCTGACCCAGGGATCGATTTCACATCTCTTGCATTAGCACCTTTGCACCACCTGGGAAACCCTCAAAATTGAATAGTAATCAAATAAATACAAATTACAGCAAAAAATAATGTATAGCTACATACAAAGTAGATCTGGAAAACTTAGGCCAACAGGAATGGAGTTACATATATAGAAGAAAAACAGTGTTCACTACTGGGAAAAGTTAGATTGCTAAAGACCTTCTTGAAAACAGTTCAACAGCACTGAGTCAAGTCAAAAATGCTTATAATCTACAGAATGTTCACTGCTGTGCATGATTCCTAAAGATATGCTCACACATTGATGAGAAAATATGCAAAGAAAGTGGGAGGGGCTTTACAAAGTTGCCAGGTATAGTTTTATAATAATACAAATAGTGAGACTAATGGAGAAATATTGAGTTGCAATCCAAAGTATACAACTTTAGCAACAACAGACAAAAGAATTTAAGACAAAATGCATTTACAGACATAAAGTATCAATACACAATAAAAGAGTAATAGAATAGCTGGATAAATTGGCCATTGGTTTTAGGTGTGCGTTTATATTCTCTGTTTAGCTTTCTTCTGAAATACTCATATTTTATCTCACTCATTTTTAAGAGATTTTGTTTCCAGTGTTGACGGGATACTAAAATATACTCCCAAATACACACAAACATATGCTAAGAAAGGACATGCTGAGGAGGTCAGAGGAGGTGGCGTTCAGGCGAGTCATATGTGTGCAAGCTGTGGCAGGAAGTAGGGCAGAAGAAGACTGGCCACACACAGGGGCAGCGGAAGAGCATCAGGAGGCGAGGTCAAGGGTGACCGCAAGCACTCAGGCTGCGATTGGCCCCGCTTTGAAGGAGTGACAATGAGGAGGCAAGAATGACTGCTTCAGAATGGATGAACAAGGTCCACAGGGAACTGCATTCAATATCTTGTGATAGGTCATAATGGAAAAGAATATTTTCAAAATAATGTCTATATAGATACAAAGGAGTCACTTTGCTGTACAGCAGAGATTGGCACAACATCATAAGTCAACTGTAATTCAATAAATTTTTTCTTTAAAGAATAACCTCAAGATGCTTGACCTGAGAAAACAGAGTTATTTCTAAGTGGTGAAGAGGGGAACGCTTTAGGGAAAAGGGTCTTAAGCTTGGTTGTGAACAGTTTGAGATATGTATCCCTCATCCAAGTGGAGATGTGAGTTTGCTGTTGAATCTAGATTCTAATATAAACTTGAAATGCCATGTGTACATAGTACTTGGAGATGGTTCCTAATGCCACGAGGTTCTGTGAGATCTCTGGGGAGGTAAATAGAGAATTATCAGGAGAAGAGTCCAAGCAGCGAGCCCCAGGTACCCCAACATTTTGAGATAAGGACACAAACAGAAACCAGCAAACCTGATCCTGTGAGAACAGACCACACGACCTTGGTTAGGAAGAAAACCAAGTGAACACAAGTACAAAGATTTAATTAGGACAACAAATTGAAAGACAGAAACATTATCTAATTCACGTTCTGTGAATTTCATGACATATAAAGGGCCATGTGAGTTTTTCTTCCTTTAATTCATTTACCTGCTCACAAAGAAATTTACTTTGCATTTTTTGTGCATGCTTTATTTGTCTCTATATGAGAAGCCACCTGTTTAGATAGAAAATAAGTTCTCTTTAAAATTGCTTTATTATTCTTTATTTACTTATTTATTATGATTATTGATATATCTAGAAAAATAAAACTATTCATACCTTTGAATAATTGATTCCATCTCTCAAAACCAACTCATATTACGGAGAATAGAGGTACAATATCCATAAAGAAAACTGAGCACCAAAGAACTGATGCTTTCAAATTGTGATGCTGGAGAAGACTCTCAAGAATCCCTTGGGTCATCTCAGTGCGGGAGGGGGGTTCAGGATGGGGAACACATGTATACCTGTGGCAGATTCATGCTGATGTATGGCAAAACCAATACAATATTGTAAAGTAATTAACCTCCAATTAAAATAAATAAATTTATATTTTAAAAAAAAAAAGAATCCCTTGGACTGGCAAGGAGATCGAACCAGTCAATCCTAAAGGAAATTAATGCTGAATATTCATTGGAAGGATTGATGCTGAAGTTACAGTACTTTGGCCACGTGATGTGACGAGCCGACCCACTGGAAAAGACCCTGATGTTGGGAAAGATTGAAAGCAAAAGAAGAAGAGGGTGGCAGAGCATGAGATGGTTTGATAGCATCACTGACACAATGGATATGAATTTGTGCAAGCTCGGGGAGATAGTAAAGGACAGGGAAACTTAGTGCGCTGCAGGCCACGGGATCTCAAAGAGTCAGACAGGACTGAGGGACTGAACAACAACAGTAGTTCTCACTTCAGCATTATATCTCATAGTGTAAAATTGAAAAGAAAACACAAATGAAAAAACTCAAAGGAATGGTAAAGTAAATTTAGAAATCCACACATTAGAAATTAAAGAAAATTGATTGTAAAATCTATGCTGTACAGGAAAAGCCACTAATAGAAAATGTAAAAAGCCTGAAAATACATTGAAACATGTATACTATCATGCAAGAAACAAATCGCCAATCTATATTCGATACAGGATACAGGATGCTTGGGGCTGGTGCATCGGGAAGATCCAGAGAGATGATATGGGGTGGGAGGTGGGAGGGGGGTTCAGGATTGGGAACTCATGTACACCTGTGGTGGATTCATGTCAATGTATGGCAAAACCAATACAGCATTGTAAACAAAATAAAGTAAAAATAAAAAAAAAAATTTTTTAAGCCTGAAAATACAGAAAGAATGATTATGATGATTGTGTACACATGGTCCCTCATTCATGCCTCTGTTTGTGACCCTTGGACTGTAGCCCACCAGACTCCTCTGTCCATGGGCTTTTCCAGGCAAGAATATTGGAGTGGGTTGCCATTTCCTCCTTCAGGGGATCTTCCCAGCTCAGGGATCCAATGAATCCTTGTCTCATGAGGCTCCTGCATTGTAAAAGCCCTCCTTTACATAAAAAATTGGGACAAGAGGCACAGAAAGTTTAATGTGTTTAGCTCACATGCTAAGAGTTTCTGTTACAGTGTTAAGATGTCTGGTTTTTGCCTCTTCCTCCTTTAGTAATTTATCAACTTGTATCTCTACAGCTGAGATGCAATTCCATGACTTTCAAATTCAAAGTACATTATTAGCTTTAAAAATTCTGTGCTTAAGAGCTGTGTTCAGTGACGATGTAGCATAACAATTGAGCCTGGGTCATATCTCACAAGAAAGGCTGCATAATTAAGTCATTGAATACAACATGAAAATACTCTGTTCATAAATCAGTATAACGGTTGGACTGTGATGTTTCTATTCTACAGTCAGGAAGACGCCCCAAAGAACATAATAGCTTATACATGGACAACACCTCCCAAGCAGTCATGTTCAGGCATAACAATTAGGTACAGGAGAGGCTCCGTCTCCAAGGAGACAGCTTCCACTGCTGTTGTGTCCAAGCCCAGTGGAATGTTTGAGCAAAACCTCTGATATTTATATTTCCAATAAAAATGGACTTAAATGCTAACATCTTTTTTAGCTACATAAAATGTGGAATTCCTGATTTACTTAGATGTAAGTAATTTGAAATATCAAAGTTCCAAGAATGACAGAAGAGCATGAAGCATAAAAATAAAGGGAGAAAAAGAACCAATTTCATACTTGGTATTCGCAAAAGCCTTGACAGCCTCTAAGGTCTTAATTGACAGCATTTCTCCTTCTATAACTGAAAATGGCAATGCTAAGACGTCCAAGTCAATTCAAGCAAAAATACAATGGAGTGCATGTAGAACTTGAAATCTATCTGAGGGAGACAATGCAATCATTCTTACTAAACCCACAGCTTATTTTCGAGTAAGCTCTGGCTTAGTGGATGGAGAGTTATTTTATGAAATAGGAGCTTGAATAAAAAACAGGAAAAAGTAGATAATGAACGCATGCCCTAGAAGTGGGTTTGCCAGAATCAATTTTTTTCTAGACTGGAAAGTGATCCCCCAGGCCAATTCCCCTAAAATGTGTAATGACTCTGCTTTCTTCTCTTTCCATGTGAGTGTCTAGGAATGGAAGACTAAAGCATTAACAAGTGGGGAAAAAAATCACAAAGTGATTCCAGGAAGACTTACGTTAGATGCTTAAAATAAAGTAGATTTAAAGATTTTCCTCCAACGAGTACAAAAGTATTAGTCAAGTGTAGTGCATAGCATATGAGGCTTAGTACAAAAGTATCTTAATATTAGGATTTGATCCCTTGATCGAACTTTTACATCTGGTTAGAGTAACTGGGAGAAAAATGACTCTGGGAAACATAATTAGAAAAGGAATCTTTGGAAGTATAACTAGTACAAACAAAACTAAGAAGGGTAGAAAACCAGGATCACCAAACAACAGAAATCCAGGTATTTTCAGGAATCATGAGAGTAGGAATTTAATCATCATCATCATCATAATAAACAATAACAATAGTAATTGTAGCTCTGATCCATTGGGCGAATACTATGTAACAGGCATCACCCTAAATGGCCTGCTTGAATTGTCACTAAATTCTCACAATGACCCTGTGAGGTGGTTAATATTATCTCATTTTGAGGTGACAAAATTGAGACATAACTAGAAGCTTCTTACCAAAATCCACAACCTCTAAGTGGCAGGAAACCTCACTCAAGCATGATTGCTGTCACTCACAGCGACTCATTCAATGGCACGAACCAGGAGATTTGGTTGGCTCCCACCATGCTTTCCATTCCACCCCTACATTCAAGGCCCAAAGCCTGGAGTGCAGGGGGGACGCTGAGACATGGAGTGTTGGGAGCAGGCCTCCATAAAGGTCATAAGGCTCAAGACCATTTTATGCCTACCTTATGAGGTTATACCAAACCTGATACACATAGGGCATTTCACCCAATTCGTTCTGTTGGTTACCAAAATGTGTTGTGAGTTGAAGGTAAAGAGTTGTTATGTTTTTTCCAAGCGAGGCTTTATTGGGGGCCCTGCTGCAGCAAAGAGGCAGTGTAAACAGACATCGCTTCCCTTGCTGGCCCACTCCCTGCCGGGAACTAGCTTGTTCCTTAAGCGGGCTGAGGGTGGGGGTGTGTCCAGGGGCAGGGCCAGAGGTGGCTTAGGTGGTTTGCCCATCCCCATGATGGCCTCGTGTGCAGGGGTCACACATACCTTCTTTTGCTCCCAACACCCTATTTTTGCTCCTGGCTCTTCAGAAGTGGTAATAGAGATTCTTTGATCTTTCTGTATCTTTGGTCCAGAATTTGCCCCACTGTCCATGCACAATAAATTTTAGTACCCTTTGTATTTCTTTGTATTTTGTTGCTGGAGGAGAGCTACAAGCATTGCAGAACTGCAGCAAAGGGTCACAGGGTCCACCCTGTCTCATTTCCCCTTGAGAGACTCTACATCCTTTTTAAATGGCAGTATAGTTGATTTACAATGCTGTGTGAGTTTCAGGTGTGCCCCAAAGTGATGTGTGTGTGTGTGTACATTCATGTGCTCAGTCACTCAGGCATGCTCATCTCTTTGCGATCCCATGGACCGCATGCCCACCGAGTTCCTCATCCATGGAATTTTCCAGGCAAGAATACTGAAGTGGGTCGCCATTTCCTCCTCCAGGGAATCTTCCCCACCCAGAGATTGAACCCAAGTCTCTTGCATCTCCCACATTGGCAGGCAGATTCTTTACCACTAGTGCCACCTGGCAAGTCCTCTGGCAGATTTTCAGACTCTTTCCCATTAAAAATTATTACAAGATACTGACTATAGTTCCCTGTGCTATACAGTAGGTCCTTGTTTGTTATCTATTTTGTATATAGTACAGTGTATCTGTTAATTCCAAGCTTCTCATTTATCCCCCCTTTCCCCTTTGGTAACCATAAGTTTGTTTCCTATGTCTATAAGTCTATTTCTGTTCTGTAAATAAGTTCCTTTGTATCACTCTGAAAGATTCCACATACAAGTGATAACATGATATTGGGCTTTCTCTGACTTACTTCACACTTAGTGTGATATTCTGTAGGTCCATCCATGTTGCTGCAAATGACATTCTTTCATTCCTTTCACAGCTGAGTAGTAGTCCATTGTGTGGATGTATCACATCTTCTTTATCCATGTATCTACCACAGATATTTAGGTTGCTTCTATGTTTTAGCTGTTGTAAACAGTGCTGTTATAAATATTAGGATGCATGTATCTTTTTCAAAGTAGATTTTTCTTCTTTTCCAGATAAACACTCGGGACTGGGATTGTTGGATCATATGGTAATATTATTTTAAAAATGTTAAGAAACCTCCATCCTGTTCTACATAGTGGCTTCACCAACACAGATTCATTCTTCACTGCAGAAAGTTGATTTTATGCTCTCTCTGTGACACACACAGACAGCCAATAAGCGGAGCACACCAGCCCCTAACTGCCTCTGGCTAAATCCGGAGTGTGAGCGATGGCAGATAAACCAAAGGGCTAGGGGCAAGCACACAGAGCTTTGTCTTTCAAGGGGAAACACTGTGCTTCACAAAAACGTTCTCATTCCCTGTTCAAAAAATCCAGGAAGAGGGGTATGACGAACTCCCGTTTATAGTTGAGGGCATCCTGTTTAGAGAGACTGAGAAGCTGCTCAGGATGACACAGCCAGTCAGTGGACCCAGCATGATTTCCACCTGGTGTCCTTTGCTGCTAAAGCTCACACCTTCACTGCCCCGATCAGGCAGTGTGTGTACCTGTCAGCGGTTGCAGACGATTGCTCCTCCATGCTGTCGGTGTGGTGGCTGGGCCATCTCCTACACAAGGGCTCCAATCCTAATTTACCAGTTTAGTTTCTTTTCTACAAGGAGAAGCTGGCAATGCCATCCCTGAATGCCCACGCATAACCCGGATGGTCCCCCAAGAGCCCGCAGAAAAGCAGAGAGAAAGAAAACTGGAGCCGACCAGTTCCAGTGGACAAATGTATTTCCATTCTCCCAGAAAGAGCTAGTGCATATCCATCCCTCCTGCTCCCTATCTGCTGTCTTGGCGCCCAACACCTACTCTCTCACTGTGCTCTTTGATTACTTCTGAGACTTCGGAGCTGTATTTACATTTATTTCTCAATTCTATCTGTGATGCTGCTTTTAGACTACAGGGTGTTAACACAGACACAAGCTTGAAACCAAAACTGAAGCCAAAATTTTCACATATAAAGGTTTCTGCATCAAAGATCCCGGAGAGGTAAAGATGGATGTGCAATTAAGGATTTGAACTACGGGTTAAATCCAGCTGAGAGCTGAGAGGGTAGGAGTGGTGGAGGACTCCAGAGGAATTATCTTGGTGGATTTCATCATGGCCAACAATGAAAGCAAAGTAACCCAGCCAGCCATCTGCACTTGAGAGTGATGCTGACCTCAAGCCATGAGAGGGAAGAAAATGCCAATAAAATGTTGAAAATTGTTAGAGGTAAATTTGAATGGAGCTTATATGCCAAACTGCATTAGGTCTGAAGGGCATCTTTTTCTCTCTTCTCAATTTCTCTCTCCTTCTGGCCTTCCAGTTGGGCTTTTTAAATTTAGCCATAATTATATCTTTACACTACATTTTCCTGTAATCTAATTTCTCCACTGCTGTTTAGAGCTCCTAACAAAAAGTCTCACTATGCAGTTTAAAGAGAAAATGGCATACCACCCCTCCCACTTGCTGACAGAGATTCTAGATCAATGCACCCACTGGTAGGCTTAGCGCTGGGGAGCAGAGACCCTCATGGAAACACAATGCTATGATTTTGGATGCGGAGCCCAGAGAGTGTCCAGGTGAGGGGAGCTGCGCCCTGCATTGCCTCCACTCCCTGTACTTCTTCAGTGGGTCTATTGCTGACTTGCTCAATTTCAAGGAAAACTAGATCCAGCCAACTCAGAGTGTCCCATGTGGCCTTCTGATTCCACCAGACACAACCGATGTTATAGCTCAGTCTGATTCAGTGAGAGAGAAAAACCAACTGCTCTCCCCACAGCGAAAGTCCGTGCAGTTATTTCTTAGCATCTTCCCTATCATTGCAACAAGCATCTAACCGCTCTCCTCTGCCCAGCCTCTTCATGCATTCGCTTGCTCCAGAGCATTTTCTCAGCCTGTGTCATACTTTGTTGGAAGCTCTGACCATCATTCTCATCCTCACAGTTTGCCAGGTTATCAGCCCCTTTCAAAAAAGAGACTACCTGGAGCAGCTCTGTTTAATAAACATACAGTGAGAGTCACACATGTAATTTTCAATTCCTATTCGCCACATTAAAGAAAAAGAAAAAAGAGGAACTGGTTTTAATCCTATATTCTGTTTAATTCAGCATATTCAAAGCACCATTTCAATATGTGACATGAGCCACTCTTCACATGCTTAGCATCAGGCGTGGCGGTGGCTTCTGCAGGGGCAGCGCAGCCTAGGAAGTGCCCTGCTCCCAGGTGGGAGGGACTTTTTGTCTATCACCTGGTAGGTGTCATCATCTCACCCACCACGGGGAAGCTGGAAACCGGGGAAGCTGGAAACCGGGGAAGCCGTGTGACCTGACCACATCACCCAGCTTGTAAACCACAGAGCTGGATTTGGAATTCAGATTTGATCCCAAAGGGCATACATTTCCCATTTCAACACGTATCCCCCGAAATCCAAAAAAGACAGACTCACCAACCTGGTCCAGGGCCCAGTCATTTCAAAAACACAGCAGTACTCCAGATCTTCTCCTCACCAAACCACAAAGTAGGCATTAGTTACTCCCTCCAATGTCTCCTTTACACACACACACACACATGCACAGAACTGTCTCGGTAAACCTACTTGAGCCACTTGAAGAAGCGTCTCAGCTACAAGTTTGCCGCTTCACTTTGGCTCCCTCACCTGTCCTGCTGTTTCTCAGCACCCTTAATGCCTGTGTCACGTGCTTTATTTTTCTACCCCTCTTGTGAAATATTTTGGATGTCTCTGGTCACCCTTTTATACCATATCGAATGTTTTTTTGCTTGTTTTTTCCTCAGGACCATGCACTTTGGTACATCAAAAAGCAGGGTAGGGGACTCC
The DNA here is from genome assembly GCA_006410635.1 of Cephalophus harveyi. Classification (NCBI taxonomy): domain Eukaryota; kingdom Metazoa; phylum Chordata; class Mammalia; order Artiodactyla; family Bovidae; genus Cephalophus; species Cephalophus harveyi. Next base: position 98,965 of record SJYT01079528.1, on the reverse strand, counting down.
AGGCCGGCAGGACTTCAACAAGTAAGCTATCAGGACCAGGACACAGGGCTGCAGGCGCTTACACAGAGTAAGGCTGAACCAGGCTGAGTTTTGCATACTGGATTCACAGGGAGCCCTGCTGTTAGAACACAGGGATAAGGCAGGCTGCTTCCCTCCTCAGAACTTGTCTTTGTGTCCCTAGAGCTGCAAGATAAGTTTCAAACCACTTGCAGGCCTTTGCTATCAGATCTGGCCCAGATGGGGAGACAGACACAGGGAATCTCTGCTCCATGTGCAAAACCTCTGAAGTTCCCAGATCTGCCTTCAGGTTCCACAGCCAACTCAGGGCCCAGAGGCCAAACCTAAGGATAAGGTGTGTGCCTACTTGGAGGGTTTGAGTATGAAGGAGTTAACCTTTTAAAGTCATGGAGATAAACAGTATACATGTGTAGTATTAATACATATATCAAATAGTATGTAATATAAAAAGCCTCTTGATGAAAGTGAAAGAGGAGAGCGAAAAAGTTGGCTTAAAGCTCAACGTTCAGAAAACGAAGATCATGGCATCTGGTCCCATCACTTCATGGGAAATAGATGGGGAAACAGGGGAAACAGTGTCAGACTTTATTTTTGAGGGCTCCCAAATCACTGCAGATGGTGGCTACAGCCATGAAATTAAAAGACGCTTACTCCTTGGAAGAAAAGTTATGACCAACCTAGATAGCATATTCAAAAGCAGAGACATTACTTTGCCAACAAAGATCCGTCCAGTCAAGGCTATGATTTTTCCAGTGGTCATGTATGGATGTAAGAGTTAGACTGTGAAGAAAGCTGAGCACTGAAGAACTGATGCTTTTGAACTGTGGTGTTGGAGAAGACTCTTGAGAGTCCCTTGGACTGCAAGGAGATCCAACAAGTCCATTCTGAAGGAGATCAACCCTGGGTGTTCTTTGGAAGGAATGATGTTAAAGCTGAAACTCCAGTAGTTTGGCCACCTCATGAGAAGAGTTAACTCATTGGAAAAGACTCTGATGCTGGGAGGGATTGGGGGCAGGAGGAGAAGGGGACGACAGAGGATGAGATGGCTGGATGGCATCACTGACTCAATGGACATGAATGTGAGTGAACTCTGGGAGTTGGTGATGGACAGGGAGGCCTGGCGTGCTGCAATTCATGGGGTTGCAAAGAGTCAGATACGACTGAGTGACTGAACTGAACTGATAGTATATGTGTGCATATAAACATGCATGGTACATGTCTTTAAAAAATTCTCAAATTTCCATAACTATTTCCATTTCCAAGATAAGCCAACCTTTTTGACATTAGCAAGAGTTTAATAGATGATATTTCTAAAAAAGGCAAAAATGGGAAAATCTGATTTTACCGCACTGCAATTTAATTCTTTCACAGACAACGGGTCTATTGATTTTCCTCTATACAATGAACTAAACAATTCTAATATTCAGTTGATAGTGAAAGCACTGAAGAAATCTACTACAAAAGTGCCAGATATTTGATCAACTTCAAATGAAAAGCAATATAAGAAAACTAGAAAAACCAGATAGGCTGTAAATTCCTTTCTCTCTGAAAGACTGGCTGGGCAAGGAGAGTCTTCTGGGAGAAGATTCAATTTATAAAATAAAATATAAATATTTTTATTGCTTTCTGCTATAATATCTGATTATGACCAAAGATGGCAATATGTCCCATATCAAGAGATAAAGAATAAAAGAATTGGGGGAGGCAGTCTGATAAAAAAAAAAAAAAAAAACTAGGAAAATGCAAAAGTGTGGAGGAGGGAAGGAAAGAGAGAGAGAGAGAGACGCTTTCAGTAAAAAGAGGCTGCATTCTTTCAGTCCTAATAAAATACTAGATGGTAACTTGGAAAATAAAGAATATGGTGATGTAATTAATAGAAAAATTTTAAACAATGAGTTACAACTTTGTAGTTGAATGCAGCCCAATAGGACGCTAGTTTAAAAGAAAATAAGAGAGAAAGTAAACTTATTTATATCCTTAAGATGTACTTTAATTCTTTCAATTAGTTGATTTGAATGACAGTTATGGATAACTATTGAGTTATAGATGTCCAGCTCGAGAATGCAAGAAAAACCTGACTTATTGGTTCTTTTAGAGAAAAGACAGTAATAATCTCCCCCTCCTTTCTCATAAGCTCTGATGTCTTTGTGAAGTATCTCTGGCTCCATCTTCAGAGAAGCAATGTGTATGCAACTTTGAAGGAGAGACTGATGTGGGAAAGCCCAGACTAGTTTATCGAAGCAATTCCACACACTGCCTCCCTTTGCAACTTAGCCAAAATTCCTGGACTGCTGAAATGGCAGAGACAGACTTATTGCCTAAAGATGGTTTTTTATGCTGAAATTATTCTTGCAAATTGATCATATATTTATTTCCAGGAGGAATGCCCAAGATATTTGGAAAGGAATCCTCCATCAGGAGATATTAATGGACCAGGGGCATGCCTCTGGAGTTTACTTAAGTGTCTTATGGAGAAAAAACCAGCAAGGCAGATGTACTTGGTGGATGGGCTGTATAAAGTGCCAAATGCCTTTGGATGGTTATTCACCAGCTTTGAAAGATAAGGGCTGAAATCTCAGGAGCCCACTCCAATTTGGAATTAGAAAGCTTCCTTCTAACATTCTAACCAGACATTTGGTACCAAGGATGTGCTGGCGGCCAGATGAAGGGCCCGCTGGAGCACAGACTGATAAGAGCAGTGGGAGGGCCAGGAATCTGGAATGCCCCTCACAGGACCGATGTAGCTGACACCTTGACAGCTCTCCGCCTTCAGCCAGCCTGCGAAATAGCCACAGGAATCCATAGGAATCAGAGATTTTGAGACAAGAGACACGGTGTTGTTCAAGGTCGAAGAGTAAGAGAGAATAGAAATTTCAATTTTCTTTCCCCCCCTGAGGCCTATGTCGAAGCAGATTAAAACTGTTAAGCTCACAATGACCAGGGTAGCAGGGTGTGAGCGGTGCCTGGTCTAACAGCCCAGGGAACTTTTATAGGATATCTTTAAAAAGCCATTCCACAGCACTTCACTAGACTCTTACAGGCAGTAATGAAAGTGCCTGAATGCTGTACTATTTTCAATAACTGAAATTTAAATCCAAGGGAGTCAATATTATGTTATTTATATTTATAAGTAAAAACTAATTAAAGCTACGTAAGTTTTTAGCAATGGGTCTGGGAATGTAATCGAGTGGGTTTCAGATTTAGCAGGCCATTCATTGAGTTCTCAATAAAGATCCAAATGAAGAAGGAATCAATGGCTTCTGGGTTTGAGCCCATTTAGCCCCACTGTTTACCCGCAGGCAGGGGGGAAGCCTCAGGTTCTGTCTTTTCTCTGCCTTCTTCTCTCTCAGCTCCTGAAAAACATGAAGATATCTTTCTTTTGAAGCCACTGGTAGGAGCTCTCAGAGATGGTGCTTAGATTCAGCGTGTTTCCATTTCTCCAACTGGGTCATTATTTTTGGGGAATCTGAATGGTGGCAAATGCCAATCATGGGACATGATGAATGGGAAGAATTAGTCACTTGATGTTCGGGTCACTTTTAGCTTCATCTTTTTTTCTTCTTTAATGCTGCCTAGAAAATACTCCAGTTCTATTTTAAAGATACTTTGCATTCACAAAAGGCCATGGCACATGCTTGCTGCTGGCTGCTGTGAAGGAAAATTCAAATTCTGGCAAACTGCTGCTTTCATCTGGTCTTTGAACAAAGACACTCTATTGAAATTCTGATTGCATCTTGGGCAAAATAAGACATGCCCCCAAATTTAGAAAATAAATTTAGCGTATCGCTTAACCTCTGTATGAACAGCTAGTATTCCCAGGGAAAGGCAGAGTCCCTGTGCCCTCACACATCCTGGAATTACGATAAAACACAGATCAAGAGCAGCTTTTCTCCAGAGATGTTGTGCTCTCCACTACAGGAAGCAAGCTCACCAGATCTGGCCAACTGAGCTCCAGTGGCACCAGGCAAGTTGGTATCACGCTGGGGAAAGGTGGGCGTGAATCTCAGACTGACACATTTCATCTTTGCTTACTGGATTCCCACCAACTAATCTAGCTTCTCCTGTAGGAAATATGCACATAGATTCAGAACAAAATAATCATTCCTCCCTGCTTATTCATTTTTACATCTGCTTTACAAACAAGTGCCATCAAGGACACATATTTCCTTGATCATGTCCTGTTGCCCTTGGCCCATGAGAATGCCTGGCTGTGTCCACTCACTGGACTCCCTCTGCCGCTTGTTTGGAAGGACTCAGTGATGACTGGTGATACTGCCCACAGGCCTATGACTCTTGAGAGTTCCTTGGACTGCAAGGAGATCAAAGCAGTCAATCCTAAAGGAAGTCAACCCTCAATATTCAGGAGAAGGACTGACACTGAAACGCCAATCCTTTGGCCACCTGATGCAAAGAGCCGACTCATTGGAAAAGATCCCGATGCTGGGAAAGATTGAAGTCAAATGGAGAAGAGGGCGGCAGAGGATGAGAAGGTTAAATAACATCACTGACTCAATGGACATGAGACAACTCTGGAGTTTGAGAAAACTCCAGGAGATAGTGAAGGACAGGGAAGCCTGGTGTGCTGCAGTCCACAGGGTCGCAAAGAGTTGGACAAGACTGAGCGACTGACCAACAACAATGTACAGCCCCACTCACACAATCTAATTCCATGTACGACATCCATCTGCCCCACAGAGTGGGAACATGATAAGAAAAGTATAGTGAATGTCCAGGCTGCTGTGTGATCCACGGAATGAAGCAGGCAGGAGGCGAGAAAGTAAAAAAAAATAAAATAAAATGCTGACTAGATGTACAAAGAAGTAACTCAAGTTGATTTTTATCCTATGATTAGATTGCAACTTCCTTGAGGTTACAATGCTATGTTATGCTTATATAATTTTATTTTATTTTTTCCAAATTAGTGCAGTATAATATTGGGTGCTCAGAAAGCGATTTTGATTGGCTATTTAATGAGAAGACTATTTCCCATTAGATTCTGCATTATTTTTGCTAAAAGGATTGTTCCAATACAGTAGTTATAAATTCTATTTGGAGGTAACCCTAATCACCCATGGTATTTGCAATGAGAAAACAATGTTAAGGCATAGGTTTAATCTCAGTGTCTGGGAAACAATGAGCAGACCTAGTGGCTAGCCCAACATTCCTCCCTCACAGTGGTTTTGTTTGTACTTGATATAGGTCCCCATCCAATCATCGCAGCAGATAAGGAGAATACAGACTAAGTGTTATTTGCAAGTTTGTTCCTGAAGGTCTGAAAATGTCAAGGTTCTAGTTCTGTTTGCCTCCAACATAAACAGATGCAAAAACCACATTCTTCAGTGTGTGATTGTCTGCAGCGCTATTCAATCTACAATCGAGGCATTTTTGGTTATTTTCTTACTTTTGGAAGGCATGAGACATAATAGCATGCAGTTGTCATTTTGCATGTAGCTCAAATTAGCACAGAGTGGCAATTTTTACTGCTGCACACTTTAAAACTGATAAGGCTTATAGGAAAAACTCCATATGGTTTATTAATATACATCCTACAAATTAAAGATAATTAGGATAATTCTGATTGAATTTGGCTGATTTGCTTTAATGAAGAATTTCTCAACCATGGCACCATTCACAGTTCGAACCCAGTAATTCTTAGTTATGGGGTCTGTCATCTCCATTGTGGGACAGGTAGCAGCATCTGGTCCATACCTACCTGATGCCAGAAGCACTACCCCTGACTTCACAAATGTCTTCAGACGTTGTTAAGTGTCTCCTGGTGGGAGGGAGCAAAATTAACCCGGTTGAGAACCAGCACTTTATTGCTGTATTGTAGAAAGAATGCTAAGCAAATAATGGTGGTGGTTTAGTCGCTAAGTCATGTCTTGCGACCCCATGGACTGTAGGCTGCCAGGCTCCCCTGTCTGTGGGATTTCCAGGCAAGAATAATGGAGAGGGTTGTCATTTCTTTCTCCACAGGCTCTTCCCAACCCAGGAATCGAGCCTGAGTCTCCTGCATTGCAGAAGGATTCTTTACCAGCTGAGCTACAAGGCAAGTCAATGATAACATGGCTGAAAGGCACAGAATGCTGGACTCAGCATCTTTGTAAGTGTGGGTGCCACTGACCCACTCATGTCAGCCTGTTCTGACTAGTCAGTAAAGAAAGCCGCAGTGCCCTTCAGGCAGACATCGTGCAACTGCACCTAAAAGTAGCCAGAGTTTTAAGAGCCGATAATTAAGGCTTTTGCTAAATTGTCCTGGAATGCTCAATGGTCATCACACAGCAACTGAACATGCTTCTCTATGCTGTTTACTTAGTTTATTCTCTTTCATTCTCTCACAAAGCCAGCGCAGGAAATAATATCAGTCCTTGTTTGCAAATGGGCAAAAAGCCTTGGAGAAGTAAGCGATTTGTCCCAGGATGCACAGGGAGAGGGTGATGCTAGGTGTTTTAGGGTTCTGTACCATCTGGTTCCAAGTTTCGTGTGCCATCATTTTCATCATGTGATCCCTGCTAACCTGCAGTTGCCAAACTGGGATTGAAGTCACTGACACATGTCTTGAACTTAAGTGGAGAAGATGCTGATGGAAGTCGAGGAGCGAGTGTCAGAGGCAGGACCTCATCCCCTAAGCAACTCCACCCACCACTCTGGGTGCCTCCAAACGAAGAACCCACCAGCCCTCTGGAGTCTGCGCCCTATGACTTCCCTTATATTTTATCTCAGGAAAGACAGCATCGGAAAAACACTGCCATTGAAGTTTAAACCCCAACTGCGCCTGTGGGAGGTGAAGAGACCTTGACCTTTATTTGGCCTCTTCTCCTAGGCGAATGCATCCCTTCCTCTCCTGGAAGACAGGGGACACCCTTGGCTCAGCTGTGCAGCCAGGTATTTTCCTGATGGAGAGAAGGATTTTCTCATCCTTTATGCCAAGTACTTAATAACTGCTGCGCCTGGTCCCCACCCTAACTTTCTGCTCTTCTTTGTATCGTGATGTTCCCACTTTAATGTAAGGACCTTTCCCCATGTGACCGGCAGGTACCATCAACAAGAGAAGGCCAAGGAGAAATGGAGGACAGAGCCCCATGGAGCCCGTTGCCAGAACCCCAGCCGCTCTGTCCCCTCAGCCCTGCTCACCGGCCGGGAGTCCCCTCATTAACCTTCAGTCTCCTTTTCCATCAGCTCAAGATCAAAGTGAGCGTTGTCCCATTAGGACAGGATGAGGCCTTGCACCTCAGTCCCCTGGGAAGCACCAGTTACTGAGCATCAGAGCCTTAGGCGGCCTCGGAGAATGTTCCCCAGAACACAGCAAGGAGGTTGGGTTCCATCAAGTCAAAGTGCTCTCAAGCTCCAAAATTCCATCTACAGCTCATCAGGCTGTGCTAATTAGAGGAAGCAAGCCCAGCACAATCTGTCTGACTAATGATGCTGTGAGAGACGGACAGAGAGATCAGGTCAGGAAACCGGCTTCCTGATGATCATTAGCATATGCACCTGCAGCTGTATACCTGTTTTGGCTGCACACAGACCAGCTTGTGTTTCTCTCTGTTGCCTGAGCGTTAAGGGTTGCATGGGTCCACGATGGCATTTAGATTGTGTTGTGGATTCAGTTATGACATTTCCCTTTGATCTGAGCATCTTTTGCAAATCTTTCTCCTCATCCTAACGGTGTTCTTCAGAGACTATAGGCCCTAGCTACTCACAGTGAGTCCCTGGACCCGCAACACGGCATTGCCCTAGAGCTTGTTAAGAAAGCAGACTCTCACACAAAGAGAAAAGACAACCTACAGAATGGGGGAAAATATTTGCAAATGATGCAGTCAATAAGGGCTTCATTTCCAAACATATGAACGGTTCATACAGCTTAATAACAAAAAATAAGCAATCCAATTCAAAAGATGGACAGAAGACCTACATTTCTCCAAAGAAGACAGACGGCCAACAGACACCTGAAAAGATGCTCATCATTGCTGTTTATTAGAAAAATGCAAATCAAAACTACAGTGATATACCACCTCACACAAAGAACAAATACTGGAGAGGGTGTGGAAGAAAGAGCTCTCACCTAGACTGCTGGCAGGAATGCAAGTTGGTACAGCCATTATTGAGGACAGGACGAAGGTTCCCTAAAAACTAAAATTAGAGCTACCATTTGGTCCAGCAATCCCACTTCAAAAAGACACACATACCCAACTTTCATAGCAGCACTGTTTACAACATCCAAGACATGGAAACAACTTAAATGTTCATTGACAGATGAGTAGATAAGGAATATGTGGAAGATATACAATGAAATATTACTCAGCAATAAAAGAGAATGAAATAATGCCATTTTCAGCAACATGGATAGAACAAGAGATTATCATACTAAGTGAAGAAAGTGAGAAAGAGAAGTATCATATGATATCACTTATATGTGGAATCTAAAATATGACATAAATTAATACATAGAAAACAAATGTGGTTGTAACAGGGAAGAGGGTGGAGGAGGGAAGGAGTGGGAGTTTTGAATTAGCAGATGCAAGCTAGTATATTTAGAATGGATATACAACAAGAGCCTACTGTATAACACAAAGAACTATATTCCATATCCTATAATAAATCATAATGAAAAGAATATAAAAAGAAGTATATATATATATATATGTGTGTGTGTGTGTGTGTGTGTGTTAGTCACTCAGTGGTGCCTGACCCTTTGTGACCCCATGGACTATAGTCCACCAGGCTCCTCTGTCCAAGGAATTCTCTAGGCATGAATGCTGGAGTTGTAGCCATTTCCTTCTCTGGGGAATCTTCCCTACCCAGGGATTAAACCTGGGTCTCCTGCATTGCAGGCAGATTCTTTACCATCTGAGCCACCAGGGAAGCCCATATATATGTAAGTATATATTTATCCAAATCATTTTGTTGTAGAGTAGAAATTAGCACACTATAAACCAACAATATTCAATAAAATAAAAATTTTAAAAAGAAATACAGACTCTTAGTCCCACCCCCAGAATCACTCTGTCAGGATCTACATTTTAAGAACAGCCCAGTCAATTCTTGGGCATCTCAGAGTTTGATTTAGATCAGCACATTGTGGGAGGGTTTGCCATCCCTCTGTGAGAATCTGGTGGAAATCTTGATATAATTAAATCTTAATGCAATTTAACCCCAGTAGAAACAGTTGTTATGGGTGAATTGTGATCCTCAAAACTTCATATGATAAGGTCCTAACCCCTAGTACCTAAGAATGTCAACTTATTTAGATATAGGATTCATAGCTGTAAATGGAATTAGTTAAGTTGAGGTCTTCCTGGGGTAGGGTGGGCCCCTAAACTAATATGACCAGTGTCCTTAGAAGAGGGAAAAAATTGGACACAGTGACAAACACAGGGAGCTCACCATATTATGATGAAGACAGAGATCAGGATGAAGCTTCCACAAGCCAAAGGATGCCACAGACTGCCAGAAGACCACCAGCAGCTCGGAGAGAGGCCCAGGGCAGCTTCTCAGAGGCCTCAGAAGGAACCATCCCTGCTGACACCTTGATCTCGGGGTTCCAGCCTCTGAAATTGTGAGAGCATAGACCTCTGATCTGAAGTCACCAACCTGGTCGTATTTTCTTACAGCAGCCCTAGGAAACTAATCCAACAGTATAGAGCATTGAGTCAGAACACAGAGCAAGACACGGCTGCTCTGTGCCATGACGTCCTCTCTTAAAAACGGGGACAAAGATGGGCTCGATAAAGGACAGAAATGGTTTGGATCTAAGAGAAGCAGAAGATATTAAGAAGAAGTGGCAAGAATACACAGAAGAACTGTACAAAAAAGATCTTCACGACCCAGATAATCATGATGGTGTAATCACTCATCTAGAGCCAGACATCCTGGAATGTGAAATCAAGTGGGTCTTAGAAAGCATCACTATGAACAAAGCTAGTGGAGGTGATGGAATTCCAGCTGAGCTGTTTCAAATCCTGAAAGATGATGCTGTCAAAGTGCTGCATTCAATATGCCAGCAAATTTGGAAAACTCAGCAGTGGCCACAGGACTGGAAAAAGTCAGTTTTCATTCCAATTCCAAAGAAAGGCAATGCCAAAGAATGCTCCAGCTACTGCACAATTGCACTCATCTCACATGCTAGTAAAATAATGCTCAAAATTCTCCAAGCCAGGCTTCAGCAATACATGAAGAATCGACGTGAGTCTGGGTGAACTCTGGGAGTTGGTGAAGGACAGGGAGGCCTGGCGTGCTGTGATTCATGGGGTTGCAAAGAGTCGGACATGACTGAGCGACTGAACTGAACTGAACTGACTGAGGAAGGGGTACATGCACCACAATGTTCTCTGCAGAAGTGTTTGCAAGATCCTTTTCTTATAGCCAGAGGAGAAACCCACCCTGCTCCTACCTTGATCTTGAACTTCAGGTCTCCAAACTGTGAGAGGATACATTTCCTTCCTTAAGCCACCCAGTGGATGGTGCTTTCTTACAGCAGCTCTTGCAACCCAACCCAGTCACCGTAACTGAGATCCAGTCCAGAAGCCCAAGATAGGTAAAACTGACAACAATCTCCTTAGGGGTGCTGCGCTCCACGAGAATCAGAGGGAAAATAAGAGCGAAGCTTTCCTGGTCTGTGTACTCTGAGACGCCTCTGCCCAGATGGGCTCCTTCTGTCATTTCTCCTCACTCTTTCCTTCTCAGAGGTTGTGTGTAAGCCACACTCGTCTTCTCTATGTGATCATCATTCTCACAAAGCCCACTGCTACTTCGTCAGGATGGAGCCGGGGGCAGAATGATACCGGCAATAACAGTGGAGTATAAAGATGTAATCCCACAGCCCCAGCTGGCAGGACCAGATTGCATTCAAAGAGCAAGTTCTGTGTAGGGGAGAAACTCTGACCTGATGTCTCCAGTATTTCTTGCTCGTTACTCTGTCACAGCGATTTCAACCCTCATTTATTATTTCTGAGGTTCAAAAAGTGCCAGCTGTTTGTCACTTTAGAAAATTGTTACACACCAGTATCATGCCAGAGACTTTACTCTCTTTCTTTTTATTGAAATATAGTTGGTTTATAATGTTGTGTTAAGATTGTACAGCAAAATGATTCAATTATGTATACATAAAATCTTTTCCAGATTCTTTTCCATACAAGATATTGACTATAGTTCCCCATGCCATACAGTAGGTCCTTGTTGGTTATCTATTTGATATACAATAGTGTGTATGTCAATCCCAAACTCCTAAGTTATCCCTCTCTGAGAAACTTCAATTATATGAAAAAAAAAAAAACTAGTTCTTAAGTCTACAAGTCTACATCCACACTGATTTGATATGCGAGGAATTGAAGATCAATAAGATAAGTGAGTGCAGAGACCCAGGGGAGGTCTTTGGAACCACTGGCCCACTGTTCTTTTTCCCTCCCCGTGTGAGTTAAACCATCTCACTGACATCCGTATGCTCACTCCTAGCATCACTCTCTGATAACAGAAGGCACCCAAGAAAATAGTTCAAGTACATGGAACTGAATGGAGAACAGGGAAATAATTAAAGGCCATCTCCCCATCCCCATGGGACCCTGGGAATAAAGACTCTTCTGCAAGGCATGGAACAGAATAGGGACCCAGGGCTGCTCGTCGTGTGAACTGTAAGCAGTTTTGGGTCAACAGTAGCAGTTACCGCCCCAAGGGCTTCAGGTGGGTAGTTTGAGCAAGTGGCACTAAACGCCTGGAGACGGGAAGGACAGGTGTGCAGAGTCGCAAAATGAGGGTAGTCAGGCCCCAACTCAGGGGCTGCCCCTCCACCCTAGTATTCCCCTCTCACTCTCCTGGGATGCTGGGGAGCCATGGGGTGGGGGGAAGGGGAAGTGCAGGGATTAAGGGCACAGACTCTGGCACCCAGGCACGGTTGCATACCAGCCACTGATATGTCATCTCCTCTGTGCGTCAGTTTCCTTGTGTGTAAAATGAGGTCAGGTCGGTGCCCACATCATACCCTTCTTCTGAGAATTAAATTGTGTGCTTTGCCTGGAGCCAGGGCCTGCAGAACTGCTCAGGCAGTTAGCAGTCCCCGTATCTCTGGAGCTTCTGCCAGGAGATTGTGCCCTCCTGGGAGGGACTCTGTGGTGTCCTAACCTTGAGAAAGACCCTACTCAATGCTTCTCTGTGTGCCCTGAACTCAGCAGCCTCCCCACAGCCTGAGATGTCTTTGATTCCATTCAGACTAAGCCTTTCTTTAACTAGAAACCCGACCTTTGCTTCACTTGACTGTGCTGGCCACTATTTTCCCAGAGATCATGGAACCCAGACCCTGTAAATACCCTGGCCTCTGGCCTCCACTGCCTCCCTAGCCTGGCCTCTGTCAGGCCTGATGCCTGGGCTGCTCGTGGATGACTGTGTTCTACCTGCTTCTTAAATGACCTTAAGATGTGTTCCATTACTGAAATGTACAGAGAAGAAATGACCATGCTTCTTTCATAAATTGCCAGCAGCTAGAGTTCCATTTCCTGCCAGCCTTTCTGTTGAATTTCTTTGCCGTTAGGAAATCCATTTCCGTCTTTCCCCAAGAGTTCACAGGTCAGGGCAGATGAGAGCACCACGCTGCAGATCCTTGTAGGAGTCTTGTGTGGGGTCCAGCCATGTAATCTGATTCTAAATCTGATTTTCAAGCAGTAATGAGCAGTCGGTTCCTGAGAAAACCAGTGTAAGCCATGGCCTTGTTCTGGGGAACACATTTAAATCCAAACAGAAATGCTGCTGCACCTTTGAATAAATGTGGGAAGTAAATGGGGCTTTGGCCCCATTCCTAACTCTTTTGATCCTGGAAGTGGTTCAAGAATTCCTTTCTCACGATATAACTCAAACAATTTTTTTTTTTTTTTTTTTAAATCCCCTTCTGTGAAAGAATTTCAATGTCAGGGTAGAATTTTCCTATTGATACTCTTTAGTTACGTTTTTTGTGAAACATGTTTCCCTCAAACAGGAACATAAACTGTGAAGGCATAAAGTCTCCTCTTAAGTGAAACGGTAAAAGAGGTCATGAATCAAAATCGCTTTGAATGTCTGTAGTCTTTCATCACGGCACATTCAGAAAACATTTTTCTTCATAGAATATATTTAAGCTTGTCATCAGAGGGATTCTAGTAATACCAGATATTATCGGGTCTTCCAAGTCGACAATAACTTCAGCAGCACCAAAATTTACACCCTTTGCTCAGCTCTCTCTGACCTCCAAAGAGGAAGTCTTTTTGTAAAAGAACAGTGGTCCATAAAAGTAGACGGCATTTTTCTGGCCCTATCAGTTGGAACAGGCAGCCTGTGTCTGCATTAGTGGAAGCCTGTTCTCTATGCTGCTTTTTCAGGCCTCCTGTCCCCACGGCAGGAGCTGCCTACCCCTGTTCTGGGTCCTTCTCTCTGCACCATAATATTCCATCTTGCTCAGAAAGCAGTCTCTGTAAGTAAATACACTGCCGTCATTTACGTAGTTTCAGTCCCTTACTATAACAAAAACAGGATTTCTTTCTTTTTTAACACCTCCTTTAGTCCTTGCGTGCATCCATGCTAAGCCACTTCAGTTGTGTCCAACTCTTTGCGGCCCCATGGACTGTAGCCCGCCAGGCTCCTCTGTCCGTGGGATTCTCCAGGCAAGGATACTAAAGTGGGTCACCATGCCCTCCTCCAGGGGATCTTCCTGACCTAGGGATCGAACCCGCATCCCTTACATCTCCTGCATTGTAGGTGGATTCTTTAGGGCCGAGCTACCAGGGAAACCCCGCATAGTCCATAAGCCTTTCCCTTGCCCGTAGAGCATTGTCACAGAGCCTTTTGTTCTTTTCTCCACATCTTAATCCTCAGACTGGCAATTGCTTATATTTGTTCAAAGTTTTTGACCCATTTTCATTCTAATATTCAAGCTCTTATAACATCAATACCACATAGGAGATACTTTCTCCTTGGCTAAGCTTGACAATTTTTTTTCAGCAAAGCATTTTTATTTTTTAAATTAATTAACTTTTACTGAAGTATAGTTGATTTACAATGTTATTTAATTCCAGGTATACAGCAAAGTGATTCAGATACATACATATATATATATGTACTTTTCTCGATTCTTTGCCCTTATAGATTATTACAAAATGCTGAGTCTAGTGCCCTGTGCTGTATAGTAGGTACTTGTTGGTTATCTATTTTACATGTAGTATATGTGTGTGTTACTCCCAAACTCCCGATCTGTCCTTCCCCCGACCTTTCCCTTTTGGTAACCCTTGCTTTGCTTTTGATGCCTGTGAGTCAGCTTACTCACCAGGAAGGCAGCAATGGCTTGCAACAGACGCAGAGCATGAAGACTCGGGGCTGAACCAGTGTGGGCAGGGGCGGGGGAGAGCACGTCCATGGGCATTACTATTCCTACTTCAGGCTCAAACCCAAAGTCATTCATCACCAGGTGGAGGTGCTTGAACAGATTTTTTTTTTCCCCTTCATTCTCGACTAAGCTTTGGCATCTATGAGATAATGTATGTGAAATGTGTAAAAGTATCTTTAACATATCACACAAATACAAAATATATTTCTATGTATCATGCAGATGGAAAGTTACACACAGTCTATACACCCAAGGGACATTTGTGTATGTGGGTGGGTGGAGCGGGGGAGGTCCATCTGTGTACACCAGACAAACCATTTTACATTTTGGGTACCATCATTTCATGACTTAAGAGGAATGGCTGCAAATGAATGGAAATCTATACAACATCTAAGAGAAATGCTACATTTAGTCATGTTTCTGAATTTAACTTTTAAATAGTATCGATGTGGAATGTCCTGCTACCTTTGAAACTCACTGGTAGTAACTGCATAGCATTCATAAGCTGAAATCTTATCATTTTATATGTTTTAGCTTCCTGGGAGGGAAAATTCTTGCCAAAATAAAAAAAAATGTGCATTTTCCAACGTAAATTTCAAACCTCATGTTATCAGGATGTGGACTCTGGGAGATACTGAAGGCTGGCCTGCTATAATCCATTGGATCACAGAGTCAGACACAACTTAGCAACTGAACGTTAGGATATGAACTTAAATTTCTACACAATTGTTTGCAACTCTAGAGATTGATACCAATTATTAATGTTTTGGAAGTCAGGAATATCTGTCAAGTGGTAAAACAGCTTTCTAAGGAAGCACATTACCTGGAGACAATAACTGGTAAACGTCTTACTACTCTTCTGTGCCTTTCTTCACCTGGATCTAGACGGCTGCCTCTGGGTGACATTTGAAATTCTCTGTTAAAAAAATCCAATGAAGGAGATACAAGTTCAATCAGAAACTTAATATTTGCAAATTATTCTTTTAATTTTTCTGCTTCCAAAATTTTACATGTAAAGTCCATGAAACTGTAAACATAGGTAAAATGTTGAACAGTATGGCATAAAACATCTATAAATATGACGCTTAGGAGCTCTCAATGTCTGACTTTATTTAAAATAATCTTTTTTTTAGTTCTTTCTATTTTATTTTTTTATCTGTCATGATCACACAGCATGTGAGATTTTACTTCCCAGCTTGGGGATCAAACTCACACACCATGCATCAGAAGGCAGAGTCCTATTTACTGGACTGCCAGGGAGTCCCTGCAATGTCCAGTATTCAAAGGAAGGGACAGACCATCCTGGTAAAATTCTTCCTTCACCTGCAGGCAAATATTCACAAGTCATCAGGTCACACACCACATACCATACAAATATTCACATACCATCAGGTCAATGCTTAACTGCTCTTTAGAACTGAAATCTGGTAAAAGTAAGTCTCCCCTGGGTGACAGGTCTAGGTTCCAATTTCTTCTCTATCATTTACTCCCCTATGAACTTGGGCAAGTTTCTTAATTTCTGAGTCACAGCCTCCTCATCAATAAAAGAGTTAATAGGAAGAACAAATACTTGGTCACAAGGTGGTTGCAAGGATTAAGCAAGATACTGCATGCAAAATACCTGAAAGTTAAGAAAAATCTCACTATGCAGCAGCTATGCCTAGACTCATCTGTGTCCCAGGAGTCCCCTAGCAATGACCTACCAAGTCCCAGGACTGTGGTCTGTAACGACATAAGTTTCACTTTTCCCAGCCGCTTCCCCTTGGTCTCAGAAGTTTACATATCCATTCCAACAGTAGCTACTCAGATCCTTTCCAAAGAGCCACTGTGATCACCCCAGCTGTTCCAAATCAGAAACAATTTTCCACTCTTGAGAATGTCTGCTTCCCTGAGAAGCATGGGCACAAGCCTAAGAATAAAAGTTTATTTTTTAATACAGTATTTATTGCAAAACAAAGGCTTCTGCCAGGTGCCCGATCAGAACAAAGCAGCTGCCTATGCTGAGGCTTCAACTACTGGAGGAGAAGGGAAGTGTGGACAAGGCCATCACAAGCTCCTTGGAAGCATTCTGACTCCGGTCCCTTCACCTAACATGTAGAAAGCATATTAAACCATAAGTGATAATAAAGTGAGGTGAGTTGAGTTACAGTTAACAAGTTGAGCCATTGTTACATTTTATAGGCAGGTAAATATTTTTTGGAAAATTCAGCAGTGGCCACAGGACTGGAAAAGGTCAGTTTTCATTCCAATTCCAAAGAAAGGCAATGCCAAAGAATGCTCCAGCTACTGCACAATTGCACTCATCTCACATGCTAGTAAAGTAATGCTCAAAATCCTCCATGCCAGGCTTCAGCAATACGTGAACCGTGAACTCCCTGATGTTCAAGCTGGCTTTAGAAAAGGCAGAGGAACCAGAGATCAAATTGCCAACATCCGCTGGATCATGGAAAAAGCAAGAGAGTTCCAGAAAAACATCTACTTCTGCTTTATTGACTATGCCAAAGCCTTTGACTGTGTGGATCACAATAAACTGTGGAAAATTCTGAAAGAGATGGGAATACCAGACCACCTAACCTGCCTCTTGAGAAATCTGTATGCAGGTCAGGAAGCAACAGTTAGGACTGGACATGGAACAACAGACTGGTTCCAAATAGGAAAAGGAGTCCGTCAAGGCTGTATATTGTCACCCTGCTTATTTAACTT